>JANAVB010038019.1:9850406-10295406 GCA_029216955.1 Iris pallida
AGTAAATGAGCTGCATAGCCTTGTTCAGACTCAGCCGCATGAGTCCCGTTATCTTGAGTCGTATGGACTTCATGCGGCTAGCTTTCAGCCGCATGAGTTCTTTCGCACCCAGCCGCATATGCGCTACTATTTTGGGTCCGCATAAGGCCCATCCATCATCCAGCCGCATATGTATCGCCCATGCTCAGCCGCATAGGACTTCGTCTGATTATAGCCGCATATGCTGTTGAACCCCGGTCGCATGGCGATTGCTCCCTTCGCAGCCGCATAAGCTGACTCCCTTTCGTCCGTATGAGCCCGCCTTTTTCAGCCGCCTGCGCCTTGGGCTCCCTGAGCCGCATGAGCGTGCAGTCCCAGCCGCATGAACCTGTATTGACCCAGCCGCATGGACTCACTCCCCTTGAGCCGCATGGACTTTTGTGCCCTGTCTTGTTATCTTATTATTATTATTATTATTATTATATATATTTTATGCCCATTTTTTATCCTTACGCTTTTGTCATGAACTTGAAAATTATGGATTTATTGAATATGTTTAATGATACCTGAGCATGACACGATAGTGACCCGTAGTGGTGCACTCTTGACAAGTAAACCTGACATGACCTGATAGGGGCCCATCGTGGCGCACTCCTGACAAGTACACCTGACATGATTATCTTGAACAGCTATTGCGACGGCTACCTGACATGATATGACCTGTATAATTAATCCTGGACACCGTGGGCGATTGTGCTTGTACAAATAATCCAGTCCTGTCTTGCATCATGTCTAGGAGGGGACTCCTGAGTACCACGGTCAGGAGTACCCATTGAAATGGACTAAGGCTAATAACTAGATTAATACACTAGTCATAAAGAGATCTCCAGCTACAGGCAATCCCGTTACCTGGGCACGCCTTGGGATCTGTAGCCTGCCGTCGAGTAGGGCACATTTCCAGCACACTGTCATGTGTTGCACCCTTCAAGCTACCTAAGGGTATATTCGTTTCCTGGACGATGTACCCACCTGAATTCAACTCTAATCTTTTAACCCGGGTAACCTGGATGGTCTGCAGGGCTTGTGGCTGTGGAATAATCTCACTGCATCTTGTTAGTAATTAGGCTTGTGACAACCCTAGTTAGTTAAAGTATCAAGCCGTAATTCTTGTTTGGCTGTGAAATGATTGATGGAGTCTAACCAGTCTAGTCTTGCCCTGATCCTGTTCCAGACTACTGCATGACCAGACTGCTTGTATTTTTTACCGATAAATGGTGAGAATTCCAAGTTCTGTTCAGACGAAGGGTTACAACCCCGGTCCTTGTTTGGTTTACGGGTTGTAACCTGGTTATCTGAATAGTTCCATGGTTATCTCGTCGTATATCATCCTGATGTATTTTTTTATTTCCAGTTCTTACTTTTATTTATATCTTGTGCTGATTGCTGGTTTTAGTTCCTAAGTGAAGCTTCCTTTGTGGCACTTGCTCTTTCTGGGGTCTGACCCAGCTGGTTTTGTGCGGCCAGATTTTGGAGCAGCTCCAGAGGATCTACCGACCTTCCAGCCAGATGGTGGCCACTAGACGGAACCCTGGCAACGAGTGGGTTTATTTTTGATTCCCACTTTATTATAAAAATATTCTTTTGAGGCGTTTAGCCGACGAGCACCTGTTTAGCTCGATTGCACTTTACTTACTGTCTGCCTACGGGCTGTAACATGATTGACAGATCCTAGGGTTGATCATGTATGACTAAACTCTTGCTAGTCCTAACATTTTAATGACTAGCTTCATGATCAGCTGAATATGTAATATTTGGGACGCCTTATTATTGTATATTTAACGATCATACATCTTGTAACTTTTACTTACTTGCTTGTGATTGAGACACTAGGCTTGTTCATGACCTTAAGAGACTGTTGGCTTGTAGTTAAACCTCATGTATCTAGACAGCCGTGACCGTATAGCGAGATGGATTCTATTTCATATACGTAACTGGCTATGTCTGCCCCCGCTCTCCAGTATTCTGGTTCTGGGGCGTGACATGGTTTAAGTGGTGGCCCATACAGGTCTTGTAAATCAAGATATGAGGGTTTACCGAATAGATGTCTCAATCAGTATTCGTCCTTGATCTCTGCTCGTATCTTCTGAATCCCTGGATTCTTCCTGATCATATGCTTGTATCGTTGATCTGTCCTGGTCCTTCCTTATTGTTCCCTATGTCGTCTTCTTCAGCAGCATTGTTCGTGGTCCTACCGACCAGCAAGGCGGAGCACCTCCCGCGGACCAGCAGCAACCCGGAGATCAAGTCCACACTCCGGAGTAGCCTCCAGAGTCGAGCCTATTGGAGAAGAGCCCCCAGTTCAGCCAGTTCTGCCTGCCGAACCTGATGATGGCACATTAGTAGGACTCGTCAGGACCTTGATAGCTTCTCAAGATCGTCATGGAGATGCCTTGTACCAGGCAGTGACGGATGCTTTGGCCAGAGGAGGTCATCAGGGTAACAGCGCGGCCAACAGCTTCAAGCGCTTGAACCCTCCCTTCTTCGATGGTAGTGAAGATGCTATCGCAGCAGATGCTTGGCTTCAGGACACTGAGGTGATTCTCGAGGCAGCCAGGACCCCAGAGAATGAAAGGTAGCCGTGGTGCGCCTGCAGTTGCTAGATCTTGCCCGCAGCTGGTGGGCGCTCAGGCCATTGATTAGCAGCACCCATTGCTTGGACAGTATTCAAGAGAGATTCCAGACCAAGTATTTTGATGTTGTAGTTCGGTACGATCTACAGACGAGGTTCACTAATCTGAAGCAAGGAGGCAGGACGGTCGACGGATATGCGGCCGAGTTTTCCAGACTCAGTCGGTTTGCTCCCACCTTGGTGGCAACCGAGTATGATAGAGCCCAGCGATTCCAGCAGGAACTTCACCTGGAGATTTTATTGGCAGTTGAACAGTTTGAGCATCAGACTTTTGATGCAGTCTTGAGAGCAGCCCAGAGGCATGAGTATACCTCCCAGAGGATTGTGGATAGGGCCGGAGGTCGAAGAGATCTCACGGCCAGATGAATCAGTCTTCAGCCCCAGCCCCGGCAGCCAGGGCTTTGACTATTGGAGCTCCGAGGCGAGGGCCTCAGTGACGTCGGTCCCGTATTCAACCCCGACGTACCCTCTGCAGCAGCAGCAGAAGCAGAAGCAATCTTCCGCAGTGGATTGTTCTCATTGTGGAAAGCCAGGCCATGTAGTGGCAGAATATCGCAGGGCGCAGGGATTGTGCCTGGCCTGTGGAGCACCAGACCATAGGGTTGGATCCTGCCCAAATAGGGGTGGTTCATCATCGTCCAACCTTTCTAGCTATTCGGTGAGAGGACCAGCACCGGTCCAGCAGCAGCAACAGTACCCATTGCCGAGGCCCTTACTGCCTCAACCCAAGTATTCTAGCAGCAGAACCCCCAGCAGTATGCACAAGTCCAAGCCCAGAGTCAGAGCAGGCAGCGAGGATTTCAGCAGAGGGGACCAGCACCCCGAGGGCACGGTCAGGCTATGGTGATGACCGCAGAGGAAGATTGGCACCAGGAGAGGTAGTGGCAGGTACTATTCTCGTCAACTCATTTCCAACTTCAGCTTTATTTGATTCTGGTGCATCGCATTCTTTTATGTCTGCACGATTCGCGACACGGGTAGGATTGGAGCCCAAGTCATTATCAGTAAGGCTCAATATACTTACTGGTTACGGACTTGTGGGAGTAGATAGTGTTTTCCTCGTGTCGGATCGTAGTTAGCGGTAGAGAATTCCCCGCTAGATTGATAGAGTTCCGATGGCCGATTATGATGTGGTCTTAGGGATGGATTGGTTGAGGAACCAGTATGCTAGAATAGACTGCCATATCGGCAGGGTTGTTTTTAGCATTCCAGGCGAGCCAGAGTTTTTTTTTTCCGAGGCAAGTTGAACCTTCTCTCCAGTATTGCGGATGGCAGTAGCAGCCGTGCAGTTGCCCAGGATAGTGGATGAAGTTCCCAGATGTTTTTCCAGAAGAGCTACCAGGTATGCCTCCAGAGCGGGAGATCGAGTTCACTATAGACTTGATTCCCGGGACAGCCCTAGTGTCAGAGAGAGTCTACAGGATGGCGCCATCAGAATTGGAGATATTGTACAAGATGATTGAGGAACTCAGGACCAAGGGATTCATTCGTGCTAGTTATCGCCTTAGGGAGCCCCGATGCTTCTTGTGAAAAAGAAGGATGGTACGTCCAGGTTATGTGTTGATTATCGTACCTTGAACTCAGACAATCAAGAACAGATACCCTCTTCCGAAGATAGATGACTTGTTTGATCAACTCAAGGGGGCTTCAGTATTCTCGAAGATTGATTTGTGCTCAGGTTATCATCAGATCAGAGTCAGAGAGCAGGACATCCCGAAGACAGCTTTTAGATCGAGATATGGGCATTGGGAGTTCCTTGTTATGCCTTTCGGAGCAACCAATGTGCCGACAGTATTCATGGACCTCATGAATCGCATATTCATGCCTTACTTAGATCAGTTTGTGATTGTGTTCTTGGATGACATCCTGGTCTACAGCAAGAGTGAGGCGGAGCATGAGCAGCATCTCCGTATAGTTCTTCAGATCCTCAGAGAGCACCAGTTATATGCCAAGTTCAGTAAATGTGAGTTCTGGCTCGATCGCATTTCGTTCTTGGGTCATATCATCACCAGAGGAGGAGTAGAAGTGGATCCCCAGAAGATTGTGGCTATTGAGTCATGGTCGATGCCCAGCACAGTTGCAGAGGTGTTTTCCATAAATAAATTCACTTTATTTATTGTGTTTCTGAGAAAATTACAACTATAGGAATCTGATCTAGAAGACGATCACTTTATCCCTTGGACGATGCGATGAAGAAAACTCGAACTTCGAAGAACTTGGACAGCAACTGGGCAATCTCTCTGTTCTCTCTCAATTGGATTTTTTGTGTCTGATGAAGATGAAGAAACTCTCTTTTATAGAGTTCTGGATAACTGTTCTGAAGCATACGCTCAGTCAGTTACTTTACGTGTGCATAACTGCAGGGACGCGTGGCGAATTCTGGTGGAGACACATTAGAGTGCGGTTGAAAGTAGTGGAATATATCTAGGAGAGATTGATGGCATGGATGCCACGTTGCATAACTTCTGAATAAGTGGATAACTGAGTACAGGACACGTGAGAACGTGTGTTGACTGTACGTTTAAAATCATCTTGAATGCATTTGCTGTGATACGTTGTCTTTGTTGAAGAGGAGTCATACGCTAGCTTTTGAAGGCACATGTCTTGTATACGCTGACTTGGACAGTATAGAGCCACATAAAGCTGATACGACTTTATTGACAAGGAGTCGTATGAAGTCCATACGCTCACTTGATTGGCAAGGAGTCGTATGGAGTCCATACGCTCACTTGATTGGCAAGGAGTTGTATGGAGTCCATACGCTCACTTGATTGGCAAGGAGTCGTATGAAGTCCATACGCTCACTTGATTGGCAAGGAGTCCTATGGAGTCTATACGCTCACTTGATTGGCAAGGAGTCATATGGAGTCCATACGCTCACTTGATTGGCAAAGAGTCGTATGGAGTCCATACGCTCACTTGGTTGAGCATTGAAGAAGTAGACACGTGGCTGTCCTCAATCTTCTCAAATATGCCATATCTTTTAATATCTCTCGAGCGTCGTGCTGCAGATATGGCTGACAGACTGTCAGAAATGACAGTAATGATGCTGTACATTTATGTGGCTGATGAGCTGTCCTCGTAAGAGACAAAAATCAATTCTCGAAAACCCATCCGACGGTTAATCTTTATAGGGCAGTGTCTTTGTACGAAAGACGAAGTGTCAGATTCATCTTCCATTAAATGTATATTGTGCTGTCAAAAATAATAAAATATTCTCTGAGCGTATGGCCTTTGGATGAGCGTATGGCCTTAGCTGAGCGTATAGCCTTTGAGCGTACGGCTTTTACTGAGCGTATGGCCTTAAGCGTATGGCTTTGGCTGAGTCTCATGTCAGCGTGTCATAATTTTTACACCCTACAAGACCCCCTTTAAAGTTTTCGAACTTTATGAATTTCAAAAGTTCGAAATTACTTTGAACTTAAAGTGGGAATAAGTCTTGACACGCTGGCATGAGTTTGTTATCTTCCTCCATATCAGTGCAAATCTTTAGGGATTCTGTTTAAAGAACGGCCGCCGTTTAGACTTCTCTTTTCTTCTATAAATAGGTCTCTCAAAACCTAATTCATTTCTTTACTTTTGCATTTGCCTTCGAGAGAGAAAAAGCCCCAAAACTCAAACTTCTTCTTCTTCGACTCAATCTTCATCAATGGCGCCCAAGGTCGACGCTACTACGCGAAAGGAAAGGGGAAGGCTGCTGCGGAGTCATCTCAACCTGCCGCCGCCGCTGCTAAGAAGACTATTGATGAGCGTATCCGACGAAGTGAACGCCCATTGAAGCCCCTCTATGGTGAGGATAGATGATGAACAGTAACTATCCCCTATTTAGGGCTCTGGTTAGAACAAGATCATAAAAGTATCCCCTTTTTAGGGTCAAATACGTCAGAAAATACGCTTCCCTCTTTAGGGTTTAGCCGTATTCCATATTTTTCGTTTATACGAAAAAATATGTTTGAAGCATATTCTGTAAGATACGCGTATCTTTGATAGAAATGTCAAAATACGCTGTCTTTGAAAGAATACGCTCTGTCAAGTTATCTCATTGAGATACGCTAACTCCTGTGTTAGCGTATTTTTTTTTGATGATCATCTTTGTCAACCATACGCTGATACGCTCAAGCTGAACATAAACTAAACTTAAAATTTATCATACGCTTAGGATAGACTGAGCGTAAAAATGATCTCTGAATCCATCATACGCTTAGGATAGAGTGAGCGTATGTTGATCTTTGAACTTGCTATACGCTTAGGATAGACTGAGCGTATGTTGAACTTTGAGTCTGTCATACGCTTAGGATAGACTGAACGTATGTTGATCTTTGTCATCTCTTGATGTTGAAGATTTCTAACATCTTATTCTTCTTTTGCAGTGGATATTCTGGCTCAGGAGGCACAATTTGAAGGATGTGTAGGAAACAATTATAAAAGTGACCTATCACATGTCCGTTTTCCTCAATTCGATGGACCTTCCACCAGGATAGCTCTTCTGACAAATCAGGAGAATGACACCTTGCTGAATTTGATGAACGGACTGCCTCTACAGAGTGTGGATAGTGCTACCCACTCGAAGCCAGCATTTCTTTTTGGAGATGCTATTGATATAAACTCCCAGCCTGCTCTTGATAAAGTGTCATACTCATATTATAGAGATGGTAATGCGAATTAGCCAATGTATCTGACTGGTTTATCCAAAAGCATCAACATAGCTCGCTTATTCCACACGAGTCATCAAAGGCAAATGAAGTGGGATATCACTCCATCCCGTCAAGCAAAAGCTGGATGGATAGGATATCGTCAAGGAAGATTCTGCAGTGGTACTGAACCACATGTCTCAGTTTTGCGAAGACTGCTGCCAGCTACCATTCCTCCTGAGGACTCGGCACTTCTGAGGCCAGTTAGAGTCCCAATCTTGCAAATGAATTTGTTCAGCTGGAAAATGCTGTTTACCCAAAACAGTCTATGAGGTTACTGGTCTGGTGAACCCGAAAATACCAGATGGACTGCTCTTGTAAGATGGATTCTGAAAAACTTTGGGAACAGTTAAAGGTAATAGGCCTATATAATGCCATCAAGTGTACCGCTTATGGTTTTAGGCCAAACCCTGATTTGTTCTTAGCATTAGCGGAAAGGTATAATTACCGTACTGGCACTTTCATGACTCCCAGAGGCGAGATGGGATTCGCCCTCCATGAGATGGCACATATTTCTCAGCTGCCAACAGGAGATTTTCCATATGAAGAGTATATTCCTTTCATTGATAAATGAATAAAATCTCCGATGCCAACCTACTGGTTCTTCATGTATTTGAAGAATTAATGTGCCATTACAGTATATGTAAGGCTTTTTAAAGGACAAGATGGAGAAGGAGATTCCAACTGCTATTCTTCTAAGTGGATGACCTATTTATTTCAAGGCCGTACTGATGAAGTTCAAAAGAAGAAGACTGATCAATATGTCGGTGAATTTAAACCCCTGAGTCAAGCTGAGATTGACAAACTAATCCGGGACACCACTCATGACGACATCGTCATTGAAGAAGACGAAGGCACCTACAAAGCTGGTGATAGGTTGGAGACCTATATAAAGAAAGGTAGCCGGGAATTATCTGCTGAAGGTCATCTAGCCGGATTTATATCCCTCTGGCTGAGAAAATTTGTAGTACCTGGCACCTGTTCAGCAGACAGGATGCACAGAGGAGTTGTCTTTGCAGCAGTCCGTCTGACTTTCGGGTACAAGATGGATTTACTGACAGCAATGACATGCCGTCTGAATGCTGGCTTAAGGGCATATACAGACAGGATGTTTGAATTGGCGAAGAAGCTCACAACCTTTCCCCGGGTAGAAATGCCCTTTACATATTTATTTGGGTGGCTGCCTCCATTTCGAATCTCTCATGAATGTCGGAATGGCTAGACCAGATGATACCTTTTTGGAAAGATACAGTCACACACCCAAGTGGAAATATGACACTCTGACAGATTGTAGAACCATATTAAACAGGGAAGAATTATGGAGCTTCACTTGTGTTCCTCCACCTGTTGATTATGAAACTATGCCTGGAAATTGATTGATGGCATTGGTGCCAATGAGTTGGATGATATTCAACATGAATGGCTGAAGAGAATCAGGCCATCGCACTTAATCTGCCGCCGTGACAACATCACTTATCTGGAGCCATATCTTCCGAGTAGGTTTGCACGGCAATTTGGTTATGATCAGTTGCATGTGGGAAATGCAACGACATGTTTTGGCTACCAAGGCGGATTAATCGATGGCGCCAGAGCTTGGATATACTATATTCTAAAGGTACCGGAGCTACCTTTTCTATGCCAGATCCGGTTACTTATCGGAGAGGAGCTAGAATATTGGCGTCTTATGCCAAATTCTATGTATCGGCTAATACCTTTGATGAAAAATTTAGCATCTTAGGTAGAAGCTTTATCCATGTTGAAAAGAGATCAACCAAATCAGCTCTGCCAAGAGATTGTCATGACCAAGAAAATCCTCTGGCTACTGATGAAGTTGATGATAAAGTTTTAGAGACTTTCTTCTCTGATGAACTTCATTAGCCATTACATGTACCCATTGGAAGTGCCGAAGAGAGTGTATCTGCCGACAGTACACCAAAAAGGAAGCAGGGCAAGGAGGCTTCCGGGCCTGCTCCAAAAAGGGTTACTCGGACAGAGGCTCGTAATCGTGGAAGACGAATCAGAGATACGGACGAAGCAGGTAGTGTCTCCAAAGATGATTATCCTACTATTCCACTAACAAAAAGAATAGGAAGGAAAGTAATAGTTTCAAAGACTAAATCCGTGATTTGTCTCGATGCAGAGAGTCCTACTAATCGTGCCGAGTGATTGGCTTTAGAAAAGCAAGCTGCCTTTGCTTTTTCTGTAAAGACAGAACCCATTGAAGAAGATGTGCCTGAACCTGCTGGATCATCTATGCCTTCTGATATGGAGTCGATTTCGCCAACGGCGATGATGCGCAGGTGATTAGTCAACCCGCGGTAGAGGCCGAGAATCAGACTAACACAGCTAATGACTTACTGATTTCGGGAGAATCAGTGAAGGAAGCTACTACTCTCAAGCCAATTGCTGAAGTTTCGGAGAGCAATAAGAGTGACGACGAACAGGTTGACTATGAACCTTCGTCTCATTCCTTTGAAGAAGAGGACATGGAGATAGATGATGAGTCACCATCTAAAACTCCAATTGATATACTGAAGACAATTGGTCAACATTCAGGGTTGACTCCAGAACCGGAGAAGCATCTAGAAATAGAAGTTCAAGTTCCGAGTACCTCTGGGGCGGGCAGCAGTGAAATAAATCATGTGTCAGAAAGCACTCTGAACAGACTACGAGCTGGCTGAATGATCCAAAGGAAACAGAATATGAACCAGCTCCAGGTAATTTTTATTCAGCAAAGTTTTGTCTTTTCCTTGCTTTATTATCTTTTAATTTTAATCATACTCTTTGATTCCAACAGTTGTAGGAACTGCGCCGGCAATGAGTTCGACTCAAGCCCCACTTGTCCAGACTGATATGGGTGAGGGAAGTTCACATTTGCCTAGTTCTCCAAAAGCATCCACTTCAGCTCCCAGAATAGAGGCTCCTCTTGCTCCTTACTCTACCGTTGCAGCGACTCCCGGTTTTGAAACAGGGATAGCAAAGGTCATGGGGGTGTATTCAGATATTATTTATTCATATCTGGATACATTCTCAAGGCGACTTATAAAGGATGACACTATGCCTTTTTCGAATCTTCGAGCAGCGATTAGTTTCCCGCTTTCAGCTTTGAGACAGGCTGGTTATGAGACCCAGTGTGTCTTCTTTGAGCATCTCCTGGATGACTTAGAAGCAACCATCCACAAGTACTGGAAGATCAAAAAGGAAGATATTAAGTCTTTGACTGCAGCTGAGATTGCTCAATTAGAAAGTGAAGCTCAAGCTCAGCACATTGCTTTGAAGGAATTCCTCGCTCTGTCTTCTGAACAGTTAATGGCGAAAGATGAAGAAATAATAACCACTCGTCAGAAGATGGAGTGCCTGGAGAAAGATGAAGCATCAAAAGCCGATGAGCTCAAGAAATTGAAAGAGGAGTTGGCTCGTCTTCAGAAGCAAATTGCCTCCGTGGAAAAGGAGCAATCAGAGATTGCACTACTCATATCTCTGAAGCTGAACGCTGCCAACTTTTGTAGCAAGAGCGGGAACTGATGCAGGTTAATCAGATTGAAGAGACCAATCGTCGTAGCTCTATTATCGTAGATTATGATCAACGAATGGTCGAGTTGAAGCAGCAGCGGATCCAAAAAGCTCATGAAGAAAAGATAAATAATGTAATTGTTCGTATTCAGGAGATAATTACTCCTCCTAAATAGATCTTTTACATTTTTCATGTGCTGAATTTTTGAAATCCACTTGTAATCAATATTTTGACTTTGATTAAAGAAATGAATATCTTGACTTGATTTCAATTCTGTGGAGGATATTTTTGTAGAAAATATGTTCAGAGGTAAATAATACATGACATATTTCAATAGAATAGAATATACAAATAAACTTTGTAATTCTATCAGATGATATTAAACCAAAGATAATTTTAGCTTAATACTGATTAGAGAAAACAGAATTCAGATATAAAGATATCTTTAGACTCTATTTTCCATGATCTTTGAACTCGGAAATCAAAAGACTAGATATCATTTTCATAGAATAGAAAATATGATACTGAGATAGAAAATTCAGAGGTAATATGGACGTGATTTTCTATACGAGATCTTTATTAAATCCACTGGGGATCTAATAAGACAGAATATCAAATTCTCTGGGAAGATGATACGTGGTAGAATATCAGTTTTTGCTGGGGATAACGATATCGAGATAACTTTTGTAGGGAAAATTAACTCTGATTTTATACTTGCTGGGAATAATAAAAATATATATATATTGATGAAATTTACATAATATTTCTTTAAGAATTTGCCATTGATAGGCATCATCGTGACTTTCCCATCCATAGAGGCAAGCTGATATGCTCCATTAGAGAAGACTTTATTTACTACGAATGGGCCTTCCTATTTTGCGTCGAATTTGCCTTTGCTCATATGTGTCATAGTCATCGTGTCTGACAGTAAGGACCAGCTCTCCTTTCTGATATGCTCTGACTTTGACTTTCCGGTTAAAAGCTTTTGAAATTCGGGCCTGATACAGCTCGATATTTTTGAGCATACAATCACTTTTCATCTAGAGCTTCCAACTCTTGAAGTCGAAGACGATCATTATTCTCTATTGTAAGCTCATTGGAGATTGCGATTCTTAGAGAAGGAATCTGGATCTCAAGGGAAGAACAGCTTCACACCCATATACCAAAGAAAAGGCGTACATCCAGTCGCATTGTGAACTGTGGTGCGGTAGGCCCATAAACATTCACCAAGCTTCTCGCTCCAGTTACGTTTGTTGGAAGAAACGAACTTTTTTAAGAGTTTGATGATCGTTTTATTGAAAGCTTCTGCCAATCCATTAGCTGCTGGATTATATGCTGTAGAAGCTAAATTATTGATTCGATGGTCGTCGCAGAATCGAGTAAATTTTGACTGACGAACTGCGATCCGTTATCATAAATAATACGCCGAGGAACACAAATCGATAAATGACATGATGTTTGACGAAGTTGATGACATTGGAAGCTTTGACTTCAGATAACGGGATTGCTTCAGCCCATTTGGAAAAGTAATCGGTTATTGCTAGAATAAACCGATGTCCTTTTGATGATGGTGGGTTGATAGGACCAACGACATCCATGCCCCAAGCCTCAAAGGGCCATGATGCCGCTGTTTGGTGTAAGACTCTGATGGTTGATGGATAAAGTCTGCATGAATTTGACAGGCTTTATATTTCCGAGCATATTGAATAGCGTCAGCCACCATCGTGGGCAATAATAACCCATACGTCGGATACGATTTTGAAGTTTAGGACCTGGTTGATGGGCTCCGCAGACACCATTATGTGCTTCACGGATTATCTGTTGTGCTTCTTCACCAGCGATGCATCGGAGGAGAAGACCGTCGTAGGTCCGACGATATAGTGTCTTCGTTGTATGATTATAATAGAATCTGAGAGATCGATGCCGGATAGATGCTGCTTCGCTCGGATTATCGGGAAGTATGTCATAATACAAAGTCTAAAAACGGACATCTCCAATCTTCAGTTATGGCTTCTGTTTTGTTAGAAAAAACATATATTCCATTGTAGAATCGGAAGAAGACGAGGACATTCTGTCAAACTTTAATCCGGTATTAAGGTTGGAGGAAAGTTCATCAAGGTTGAAAGAATTTTCGTCTGGATTGTGGGGAAAACCCAAAGCCAAATTATTCTCAACGTGGAATAGTTCTCTGTTATAAACCACTATCACTTGCTGACGTCTGATTGGTATGGCTAACACAGCGGCTAGATTAGCCAAAGCATCGGCTTCTGCATTATAGGCTTGTCGAACATGTTTAATAAAGAAACCTTCAAAGGAGGATGCCATAGAGAGTGCTGCTCGATGATAAGGTATCAAATCCTGATGACGGACTTCATACGTTCCTCTGATCTGATTGACAATAAGCTTGGAGTCTCCGTAAACTTCTAAATATTGAATATCCAGATGTTTAGCAAGTTGAAGACCGATGAGCAACGCATTGTATTCGGCTATATTGTTTGAACATGATTGATCCAGAGAATAAGCCCTCTGAATAGTTATTCCTTCTGGGGATACGAGAACAATCCCAACTCCGGCGACAATATTGCCATTAGGACCTATTCTAGATGCTCCATCAAAGAATAGACGCCAGGTAGGAGTTTCTTCAGAAAGCATATTCGAATCCAGGACTTCATCTGGAATTTCATCATATAATTAGAATCTTCTGGAATCGCATGAGCTGCCAGAAAATCAGCAAGAGCCTGTCCTTTAACTGACTTCTGAGGAATAATGCATATCGTATTGAGCTAACAAGATTCCCCAATTAGCTAATCTGGAGTTGAGAATACCGGGTTTCTTCATCATAATCCTGATGGAATTCACTCTGGAAATGACATGAATTGTTTGACCGATAATATAATGTCGCGTCTTCTGAACAGCAAACATTAATGCTAGACATTTTTTCTCAATTGGAGAATAATGCGGTTCAGCACCTGTCATTGTGCGACTGAGATAAAATAGCCTGTTCATGGCCACATTTATTTTTCTGGGCGAGTAATGCACTGAGAGAATGATCCATGGCTCGAACATATAGAAGGAATGGTATTCCCGAGACGGGAGGTACCAAACCGGAGGGTTCATGAGATACTGTTTGATATCGTCAAATGCTTTTTGACATTCTTCGTTCCAGACGAAAGATACACCTTTCTTCAAAGTTTGTTGAATGGTCTGCAGCGTCCTGATAAGTTGGAAATGAATCTCCTGATATAAGCAATTCTTCCTTGAAATCCTCGTAACTCTTTTAAGGTGCGTGGAGGACGCATCTCTTGAATGGCTTTGATCTTCTCGGGATCCACGTGTATACCTTTAGCGGTAATGACGAAGCCGAGAAATTTACCACTAGAGACACCCAGGAAGGACTCAGTAGGGTTCATTTTAAGTTGATGCTGACGCATTAAATCAAAGATAATCTTCAAATCTTGGATATGATCCTCTTTTCATCGACTTTTGACTGCAATATCATCAACATAGCATTCAACTATTTTCCGAAGATGTTCACAGAATATAGTGCTCATTGCTCGCTGATATGTTGCTCCTACATTTTTGAGACCAAACGGCATCACTGCATAACAGTATGTACCGATCGGTATTCTGAAAGAAGTATGTCTCTCGTCATCTAGAAATATTTTGATTTGATTGTATCCCGAATACCCATCCATGAATGACATTCGTTCGAAACCACATGTGTTGTCGATCATGACATCGGTAATTGGAAGAGGAAACTCGTCTTTAGGACAAGCTGTATTGAGATCGCAAAAGTCTATACAGACTCGAATCTTGCCGGTCTTTTTGAGGACAGGAACGATGTTAGCCATCCATTCAGGATGTTGTTCCTCTCTAATAAATCCGGAAGCCATAAGCTTGTTGACTTCAGCTTCAATTGCATCCATAATGTTTGGACGAAATCGTCGTTGTTGTTGTTTGACCGGTTTAGCATTTGGCATGATATTAAGTTTGTGAGTTGTGATCTTCGGATCTAGTCCTGGCATATCCTCATAGCTCCAGGCAAAGACATCGATATAATCATGAATAAGTTTGATCATGTTTTGCTTGTCTGTTTCTGAAAGACTTTCGCTGATGAATATTGGTTTAGGGGACCCCTCTTCACCAACATCAATTTGGATCAGTTTATCTTCAGTGGGAGGTTCTCTTTGCTCGAACCTGAATTCCCATTGGTTATCTAATCTTTGAGCCCATTGTTCTGATTCGGGTGATATTTCAAAATCATCCTTATTTTCATTATTTTCTTGCGGGCCATCAGCAGAGACCATATTGATGGATAGAATAGAACGATGAAGATCGCCAATACTTGTGTCAGAATCCTAAGAGAGGGAATCGGAAGATTCGGATCGTTCGTCTCCATCGGATTCTGAATCCTCATGGACTACGTTGATAAAAGAGGTAGGAGCAATGTAACCTAAACCACATTTGTCCTTCCATATTTTAATGGAGGAATTCGAACAGGCATTCTTCTTCCTTTTCTATTATTGAGGCTGGTTCTGAAATCATAACCCATATTTTTGATGATGTTTTTGGACTGCTGACTGTAGCGACATAGTTGTAATCTTCCAGTATCGTCATTTGTGTCATCTTCTTCCAGGTTAGGAGGATTCTGGGGTCCTTTATAGAAGAATATTGGATTTTCTCCCAACTTTCTAACAGGGACCACGAAGTATGATTTTTGTATAGACTCTAATGATACTTCTGTATGAAGAGTTTGAACAACTCCTATAGTTAGTGGCTCTAAGCTATCTAGCAATTGTAAATAACTTTGTACATAATTACAGACATCAATATACTGTAAAAGAGATGCTTCATTAATATTAGAAGCTGTATTTACAAAAGAAGGCTGAGCCTTATCAGACTTAGTCAAATTAATGACTAAAGGGGGAGAAGAAGAGCGATCAGAAATTTTGTTTCGATTAAGATTGATAACAAAAGGCTCAAAAGAGGTGAGCTCCCTTGAAGAAGATCGTGGATAAATAGTACGTCCACTGACCGGAATGACTAGAGTATCTGGTCTAGCCTGAGAAGATGGAAGGGGAATGGTGCGTCCACTGACAGGAATTATCAGCGAACTTTGTGGAGCTTGGGAAAGTGATGAAGTGGTACGTCCACTGACAGGAATTATCAGTGAATCTTCTTCAGCTAGTTTAAGAGACTGCGGATGAGTGATACGCCCTTTTACAGGAATAACAAAGGTGTCGACTTTTGATATCTCATCGTCGTTATCCATAGCTTATAAGACTTTTGAGTATTTATCTTTGTACATACGAGCATCATTGAAGTAAGCTTCAACTCCTTTGAATGGATAGAGATCTGCAACTTCCTTTTGAACCTCTCCATTATCATCAACATATTTGAAGCATTGATGAAGAGTTGAAGGAACAACATTATGTTCATGCAAGAATGGTCTCCCCAATAGATCATTATATGAGCAGCCATGATTGTCGATGATGTAGAAAGTAACCTTAGTGCGAAGATCGCCTATTTGAAATTTGAGGCGAATCTTGCCCAAAGGCTCACTTTTTCCTTGATTGAATCCCAGGATGGTAGTGATAGTACTGGAAAGACTATGCACGGGTATCTTCAGTGCATCTAGCATAGTTTTTGGCATAATACTGAGAGCGGATCCTGGATCAATCAGTATACGATCAACCTTCATGGAATCGATATATCCTGTATGATATAAAGGACGGTCATGTCGATTATCCTCTAGCAGCATATCGTCCTGCGTAAAGGTAATGTTTGGAATTGATTCCAATACATTATGGCAATGAAGACGAGAGACTGGTTCTGTTTCCGACTTCTTGAGGAGAGTTAGGCAGGTTTCTGCTTGCAACAGTGCTTCACTCAGAGTTTCTCGAGTCTCTTTAGAGAGGCGTAAGAGCTCGAAGATTGACAATTTAGCTGGTGTATTGGCTAGTTGAGCCAATATATCAAAATTATAAGGCTTTTCAAGTCCTGTAGGAGATGACTTCTTCAATGGTTTGTCGAAGCGGACTTGTTGTTTGCCTTTGTCAGCTGCTGTTGGTTTAGAAGGAACCGTCTCAACAGGAACATTAGAAGGTTCTTCATTAGAGATTGGTGCTGGAGTTGTAACCGGAGGGACATCAGGAGTTTCTTCAGGAATTTCAGCATAATCTTTTAGATATATTTTTCCTGACCGAGTTCCGGCAAGAGCTTCGATTTCAGATTCAGGTTCAGGGTCTATCAAAACCATGTTACAATTCTTCATCTTGTTCTTGGTTCTTTTGTGCTTGATGAGAGCTTCATTACAGAAACCAAGGCCAACACGAGATTGATTATGACTCATAGTGATGGCTAAAGGTGCTTGGAGTCCTTTGTCTGAGTTTAAACCAGGAGCAGTGGCTAGATCATAACCCATCTTCGCCATTAATTCACGAGATTGTGAACTATATAGGTGGAATGCAAGCTTGTATATTTCTTCAACTTTAAGTACAGTTTTTACCTCCGTAGGGGGTGAATTTTCTGCCAAGATGAAAGTAGGGGTTAGAGAAAGATTGGGTGTGATACTAGAGGTCACATTACACGACTTAGTCTTCCCAAGCTTCTTTTTAGACAAAGGAGTCTTCCGAGGAGAAGAGGAAGATGTCTCGAACTCCGTCATTAAATCTGGGTGAATCCACATGATTTCTCCCTTCTTAGTTGTGACAGGAACAAGTTCTTCATTCTGTGCTGGTGGGATGTTCACAACTTCAAGAGTTGTTTTGGGGATAGGAACAATCCCACTTTCCACCATTAACGGAGGGAAGTCACCGAACTGCATTGAGATCACATTTGCTGTGACTGTCTTGTCTTTAGGTATCAGTGTTACAGCTCCTGATTTAATCATTTCCTGGATCTTTCCTTTTAATACATAGCAAGACCGGATTGTATGACCCAGCATTCTATGATATGGACAGTATTTTGGGTGATCCGTCTTGTTGGCTTCATCAGGCTTTTTGATTTCTGGCAATTGAATCTTGTTACCTTTGAGCAAGCATTCAAAGATACCCTGAACATCGTCATCGTCGAAAGAATACTCTTCCTTCAGTCGAGGAGGTCTCTGTTGTTGATTTGTTGTAGCTGGGATAGCTTGAGTAGTCTTTGTCTCCTGGCTATTGCTCTGGAGATTGACTTCAAGAGCCTCTTTTCCTTTACGATTGTTGGGTCGAGCACTATTGCTAGCACTCTGATTTGATTCTTTGGGAGCCATTTGTACCCCCAGGCCTTTGAAGGTCTCAGCACTGACTTCGGCAGCTTTGGCACTGACGATGAACGAAGGCCAATCTTGGAACTGAGTGGATCCTGTCCACATGCTGATGATTGGTAAGAGATTTGACTTGCAAGTGTCGATAGTAACAGCATTGGGAGTTCCAAGAGGCATTTTGAGGGCTTCTTTTCGGAATCTTTCAATGAAGTCCTCAGTAGTTTCATTATTTTTCTGTTTGATTCTTATAAGAGCAGACATAGTCATGTCATTGAGCCCTTCATAGAACTGTTCCAGAAACATTTGTTTGAAACCGGCAAATGAGGTAATGCACCCATCAGGGAGACTTCTATACCATTCATAAGTCGTTCTCTTGAGACATCCGACGAATACCCGAGTGAGGAGGGCATCGCTTGGTTGCAACTGATCAGTCATTACCTCAAAGTGATTAATAAACTGACTTGGGGAGGTAGTCCCATCAAAGAATGAGATGGTCGGAGGTTTATATTTTGAGGGATATGATACTTGCTTCCATTCTATTGGATAAGGTTGCTTGATACTCAATCTTTGTAAACCATCCTTCTGTTTGAATGCCTCAAATTGAGTTCGGAGATTCCTTAATTCTTTAGTAACAACTCCGAAAGATTGTGGAGTTGTAGCTTGTTGAGTGTAATTGGGAGGAGGGACTGCAGCATATGTACCACCCCCAGCTCCGGACTGACTTGGAGTGGGTTGTACAGGAACATTAGATTGTACCCCCGGAATAGTAGAGGGTTCCGGGTTTGGAGCAACAGGAGTATTTAATACCACTGGTGGTGCTGCTTGTTGGACTTGCTGAGTTTGATGCTGGGCTTGCATAAGATTATGCATAGCATTCAATGTATCTGCCATAGCTCGCAACTGTTGTTCCAAGGAAGAAATCCTCTGTTCATGAGCTTCAGTGCTAGTCGAAGGTTCATGATTGTCGTCTACCATATAAGTGGTAATCGTTCGAGGAATAGACGATAAAACAGTCTGTTCTGAATCATCGCTGTGAGAGTCAGTATCTTTCCCGGGGCTACTTACGGGAGTCAATACTGGGAAGTTGGACTCTCCAAGAAAGTCCTCTGTGATCTCCGGATTATCAATTCGATGAGAAGAAGAAGAGACTCTAGTAGAGGCTCCGGTCCTGGATCGGGTGCCGAGGTAAACACCATCTTCAGAATCCGACATAGCATCAGATCGTATTCTATCCCCAATATTTCTGGAGGTCATGTTGACAGAAGCATAAAGAGGTTCGTCTTCGTCCAGTATTGGTTCATATTGAATCCGTTCAAAAACAGATCGTCTTTTTGGTGAACAACAACACTGAATCACAACCCGAGGTTGGAAATTGCAACCATGCTTTTCATGGCAAATATGAGCAATGTCATAGCCAGATGGAGTATCGATTCTCCGTTTGTTTTACAAATGTTCCCGGAGATCTGTAGGAACAGATTGGGAAGTACTTGAAGATAGTTTTTGTGTAGAAACTTGTCTTTTATTTTTCTGTCTTCTCGATTCTTAAGTGTATAAAGACTGATTAATTTGAGCGACATAGTTCCTGGCATATTCTGCATCAGGGTCTAGTATACTTGTCTCCGTTTGATAAGGCTTCTTTATACAGGAAGTGGAACTGAGATGATTCTGGATAAGTTTGTTACGAAGATCCGTAGGAGATATGACTTTGGTATCAGTCTTGAATACTTGTAACTTGCCTTTCTCAGATCGAGAAATTTTGAGAGAAGGAAGATGGACATTATTTCGACTAGGAGTCGGTAATAATCCATCTTTAGAGGAAGTAGCCAAAAGGCGTTTTCCTTTATTTGATCTAGTAAAAGTACTAGTCAAATTAACTCCAGAGGTAAAAACCTTAGGAGTAGAGGAGTTGACTAAAGAGTCTTTCTCCTTGGTTGGCACAAGGTGTGCAAGTTGTGGGGGAATCATTTGTATGTTCTGTGGAGGAGAACCCCCAGCTTGATTTTGAGAAACAGTCAAAGGACTGTATCTGTTGGCATACGCTGACTTCAGTTTAGAATTCTGGTCATACGCTGCCTTTTTACTAGCATACGCTAGCTTTGGCTTAGCGTACGCTGCTTGCTGTTGACTTTTGTTGTATGCTGCCTTTGCCGTACGCTGCCCTTTGACTGCCATGCGCACAGAGTCATTAATGGCTAAAGAGCCGACTGCTGTCGTAAGGGTAGAAGGAGAAGAGACTTGGACATATCCTGAGATGGTTTTCCTTGGACACGCTGACTTGGTTAAAGAACCCACTTTGTCAGCGTGACTAGAAGAAGCCACTGTTGTTGTGTTCAGAGAAGCTGAGACGTGCTTTGTTGAAGTTAGAGACGTCTTTTTGTCAGCGTGAGAAGTGACAGAAGCGTCTCGGGCCGTCGAAGAAGACTTAGGGACATAGACAGAGCGTCCCTTCTTCTTGGCAGCAGGAAGAGCAGAGAAAGCAGTTCGGCCTTTCTTCGCCTTGAGCATTTCTTCGTAAGCAGATTGGTCGAATTGTATGACCATCGTCTTCTTCGTCGAGCCGATCGACGAAGTATCGCATTGAGTTGTTGCTATCTCGTTGGAGGAGACAGCTTTTCCCAGCAGAGTCGCCAATTTGTTTTCCATAAATAAATTCACTTTATTTATTGTATTTCTGAGAAAATTACAACTATAGGAATCTGATCTAGAAGACGATCACTTTATCCCTTGGACGATGCGATGAAGAAAACTCAAACTTCGAAGAACTTGGACAGCAACTGGGCAATCTCTCTGTTCTCTCTCAATTGGATTTTTTTTGTGTCTGATGAAGATAAAGAAACTCTCTTTTATAGAGTTCTGGATAACTATTCTGAAGCATACGCTCAGTCAGTTACTTGACGTGTGCATAACTGCAGGGACGCATGGCGAATTCTGGTGGAGACACATTAGAGTGCGGTTGAAAGTAGTAGAATATATCTAGGAGAGATTGATGGCATGGATGCCACGTTGCATAACTTCTGAATAAGTGGGTAACTGAGTACAGGACACGTGAGAACGTGTATTGACTGTACGTTTAAAATCATCTTGAATGTATTTGCTGTGATACGCTGTCTTTGTTGAAGAGGAGTCATACGCTAGCTTTTGAAGGCACATGTCTTGTATACGCTGACTTGGACAGTATAGAGCCACATAAAGCTGATACGCTCACTTTATTGACAAGGAGTCGTATGAAGCCCATACGCTCACTTGATTGGCAAGGAGTCGTATGGAGTCTATACGCTCACTTGATTGGCAAGGAGTCGTATGAAGTCCATACGCTCACTCGATTGGCAAGGAGTCATATGGAGTCTATACGCTCACTTGATTGGCAAGGAGTCATATGGAGTCCATACGCTCACTTGATTGGCAAAGAGTCATATGGAGTCCATACGCTCACTTGGTTGAGCATTGAAGAAGTAGACACGTGGCTGTCCTCAATCTTCTCAAATACGCCATATCTTCTAATATCTTTCGAGCGTCGTGCTGCAGATATGATGGCTGACAGACTGTCAGAAATGACAGTAATGATGGCTGTACATTTATGATGGCTGATGAGCTGTCCTCGTAAGAGACAAAAATCAATTCTCGAAAACCCATCCGACGGTTAATCTTTATAGGGCAGCTGTCTTTGCACGAAAGACGAAGTGTCAGATTCATCTTCCATTAAATGTATGCTGTGCTGTCAAAAATAATAAAATATTCTCTGAGCGTATGGCCTTTGGATGAGCGTATGGCCTTAGCTGAGCGTATGGCCTTTGAGCGTACGGCTTTTGCTGAGCGTATGGCCTTAAGCGTATGGCTTTGGCTGAGTCTCATGTCAGCGTGTCATAATTTTCACACCCTACAAGAGGTTCGTAGTTTTCTTGGATTGGCCGACTACTACCGGCGGTTTATTTCGGATTTTGCTCGAATTTCAGCGCCATTGACGCAGTTGACCCGCAAGGATGCGCAGTTTGCTTGGACGGTAGAGTGTCAGAGTTCTTTTGAGCAGTTGAAGCGAGGCCAGATAACAGCTCCTATTCTCATGCTTCCAGATGGAACCGGAGGATTTTCAGTGTATTGTGATGCTTCAGGCAGAGGCCTAGGATGTATTCTGATGCAACATGGGAAGGTAATAGCTTATGCATCACGACAACTTCGTGATCATGAGAGAAATTACCCAACCCATGACTTGGAGCTGGCAGCAGTAGTGTTTGCACTTAAGTTATGGAGGCACTATTTGTATGGAGATAGGGTAGAGATTTTCACCGATCACAAGAGCCTGAAGTATGTTTTCACCCAGAAAGATCTTAACATGCGTCAGAGGAGATGGCTAGAACTACTTGTGGATTATGATGTCAACTTGCAGTATCATCCTGGGAAGGCCAACGTTGTTGCAGATGCTTTGAGCAGGAGAGCCGGAGTTTATTTCCTAACAGCGCAGCCAGAACTGTTAGCAGATCTTCAGAAGATGGGTATAGAAGTTGTTCTCCCTTCCAGTGTGGCATTGATGGCCAGTATGCAAGTTTAGTCCACTATAATCGAGAGGATCCGGATGGCGCAGTCAACAGATTCCAAGCTTCAGCGACTCAGGACAGAGTGTGAGGCAGGACGAAGACCAGAGTTATGCATTCATGAGGACGGTACACTTCGACATGGGAAGCGTCTTTGTGTACCCAGCGGAGATATCCGACAGGAGATCATGTCAGAAGCGCACAGTTCGCAGTATTCCATCCATCCCGGCAGTACGAAGATGTACCGTGATATCCGGCATCATTTCTGGTGGAATGGCATGAAGCGGGAGATAGCTCGATTTGTCTCTCGGTGTTTGGTTTGCCAACAAGTCAAGGCTGAACATCAGAGACCGGCTGGACTTCTTCAGCCCTTGTCGATTCCAGAATGGAAGTGGGAGCATGTGACCATGGATTTTGTGACTGGATTGCCTAGGTCCCTAGCTGGTCGAGATGCTATTTGGGTTATAGTTGACAGACTCACGAAGGTGGCTCACTTTCTTCCATTCAGAGTTGGTCAGTCGACGGCTCAGCTAGCGGAGATGTACCTCAGGCAGATTGTCAGGTTGCATGGTGTGCCAGTCAGTATCACCTCGGACCGAGATTAAGATTTATGTCGCACTTTTGGCGTAGCTTGTAAGAGAGTTTGGGGACCCATCTCCAGTTCAGTTCAGCATATCACCCGCAGACAGATGGCCAGTCGGAACGCACGATCTAGACTCTTGAAGACATGTTGCGGTCTTGCACACTTGACTTCGGTGGTTCATGGGAAGATCACTTGCACCTGGTGGAATTCTCGTACAACAACAGTTTCCAGGCCAGTATCCAGATGGCACCGTTCGAGGCACTGTATGGTAGGAAGTGCAGATCCCCGCTAGCTTGGAATGATGTTGGAGAGAGACAGATGCTCGGTCCAGAAATGATTGCCCAGACAGTTGAAGTGGTCAGGAGGGTCAGAGATCACCTTCGAGTTGCCCAAGATCGCCAGCGCCATTGGGCCGATTCTCATCGGCATCCTCTCGAGTTTTCGGTCGGCGATCATGTATTCCTGAGAATTTTGCCTAACCGTGGCGTCATTTGTTTCGGCGTACGGGGAAAGCTTAGTCCTAGGTATATAGGACCGTTCGATATCCTGGAGCGAGTAGGAGATGTATCCTATCGTCTTGCTCTTCCGCCGTCGCTAAGCGAGGTGCATGACGTGTTCCATGTATCCCAATTACGACGGTATATCTCGGACCCGAGCCCCATCCTGGATCATTCAAAATTGGTTGTTGGTACCAACCTTTCGTATGAGGAGAGGCCCGTGTCTATATTGGACCAGAGAGAGAAGATCCTCAAGAACAAGACTATCAAGTTAGTCCGAGTTGCTTGGGGTCATCACTCTTTGGGGGAGTCAACGTGGGAGCATGAGGATGATATCCGATCGCGATATCCCGACTTGTTTGACTCATAAGGTATAATATCTTTCTTATGCCTCATGCCTTCGATTCCTTGCTTGAATGAGTGATTGTCTGCCTAGTTATAGCTTGCATGTGATTAATGTAGCTTGTCATTGCTCCTCTAGCCTCTTGATTAAATTCCGAGGACGGAATTCTTTTAAGGAAGGTAGAGTTGTAATGCCTGTTGTTCGTATTACGTATTTTGGAATACGTGTACGTATTTATCTTGTTCCTAGCTTGGTTTATTTATTTTTTTACATTCGTATTTTATTGGCTTGGCTCGGTTCGGTTTATTTGGGATTGGTTTTATATGGTGAACCCCCTACCTACCACCACCAACCCTTTTATTAATCCATTCTCTCTATTCTCTCTCTTCATTAATCATCTTCTTCTTCCCCATTACTTCCTTACCTACCAGAGAGAGGAGAGAGAGGTCTAGGCAGGTGCAACTTGCTTCATAGAGGAACTCCAATTTTATTGCTTCATTCTCTTCCTTACAGCATTTGGACTAACTTTAGAACTTGGCATTTTCACTTTCCATGGCTAGATTCTTGTAGATCTATATTTACTTTATTTTCGGATTTCTTGGGTTTGATCTACTTAATCTTGTTATTTCTGTGTTTTGATGGTTCCATGCTGTAGAGTAGCTCGTTCTACCCCATTTTGACCTAAGAAAGTTCCGATTTGGGCTCCGGATGAAGGTTTTGTGTAGTTTGGAAGCCATGGTTGCTTGGCTCCTCTTCTCGGACAAGTGGAGAAGAAGAGCAGTACTTGGCCGCATGAATCCTCATGCGGCAAGTCTCTGGCCGCATGGCCTTTCTAGCCGCATGAGACTCGTTCGAGCTCAGCCGCATGGAAAGTCCTTCCTAGCCGCATAGGACTTGCTTGAGTACTTGACCGCATGAATCTTCATGCGGCAAGTAAATGAGCTGCATAGCCTTGTTCAGACTCAGCCGCATGAGTCCCCTGTTATCTTGAGTCGTATGGACTTCATGCGGCTAGCTTTCAGCCGCACGATTTCTTTCGCACCCAGCCGCATATGCGCTACTGTTTTGGGCCGCATAAGGCCCATCCATCATCCAGCCGCATATGTATCGCCCATGCTCAGCCGCATAGGACTTCGTCTGATCATAGCCGCATATGCTGTTGAACCCCGGCCACATGGCGATTGCTCCCTTCGCAGCCGCATAAGCTGACTCCCTTTCGTCCGCATGAGCCCGCCTTTTTTAGCCGCCTGCGCCTTGGGCTCCCTGAGCCGCATGAGCGTGCAGTCCCAGCCGCATGAACCTGTATTGACCCAGCCGCATGGACTCACTCCCCTTGAGCCGCATGGACTTTTGTGCCATGTCTTGTTATCTTATTGTTATTATTATTATATATATATATTTTTTATGCCCATTTTATATCCTTATGCCTTTTGTCATGAACTTGAAAATCATGGATTTATTGAATATGTTTAATGATACCTGAGCATGACACGATAGTGACCCGTAGTGGTGCACTCTTGACAAGTAAACCTGACATGACCTGATAGGGGCCCGTCGTGGCGCACTCCTGACAAGTACACCTGACATGATTATCTTGAACAGCTGTTGCGACGGCTACCTGACATGACATGACCTGTATAATTAATCCTGGACACCGTGGGCGATTGTGCTTGTACAAATAATCTAGTCCTGTCTTGCATCATGTCTAGGAGGGGACTCCTGAGTACCACGGTCAGGAGTACCCATTGAAATGGACTAAGGCTAATAACTAGATTAATACACTAGTCATAAAGAGATCTCCCAGCTACAGGCAATCCCGTTACCTGGGCACGCCTTGGGATCTGTAGCCTGCCATCGAGTAGGGCACATTTCCAGCACATTGTCATGTGTTGTACCCTTCAAGCTACCTAAGGGTACATTCGTTTCCTGGACGATGTACCAACCTGAATTCAACTCTAATCTTTTAACCCGGGTAACCTGGATGGTCTGCAGGACTTGTGGCTGTGGATTAATCTTACTGCATCTTGTTAGTAATTAGGCTTGTGACAACCCTAGTTAGTTAAAGTATCAAGCCGTAATTATTGCTTGGCCGTGAAATGATTGGATGGAGTCTAACCAGTCTAGTCTTGCCCTGATCCTGTTCCAGACTACTGCATGACCAGACTGCTTGTATTTATTTTACCGATAAATGGTGAGAATTCCAAGTTCTGTTCAGACGAAGGGTTACAACCCCGGTCCTTGTTTGGTTTACGGGTTGTAACCTGGTTATCTGAATAGTTCCATGGTTATCTCGTCGTATATCATCCTGATGTATTTTCTTTATTTTCAGTTCTTACTTTTATTTATATCTTGTACTGATTGCTGGTTTTAGTTCCTAAGTGAAGCTTCCTTTGTGGCACTTGCTCTTTCTGGGGTCTGACCCAGCTGGTTTTGTGTGGCCAGATTTCGGAGCAGCTCCAGAGGATCTACCGACCTTCCAGCCAGATGGTGGCCACTAGACGGAACCCTGGCAACGAGTGGGTTTATTTTTGATCTCCCACTTTATTGTAAAAATATTCTTTTGAGGCGTTTAGCCGACGAGCACCTGTTTAGCTCGATTGCACTTTACTTACTGTCTGCCTACGGGCTGTAACATGATTGACAGATCCTAGGGTTGATCATGTATGACTAAACTCTTGCTAGTCCTAACATTTTGTAATGACTAGCTTCATGATCAGCTGAATATGTAATATTTGGGACGCCTTATTATTGTATATTTAACGATCATACATCCTGTAACTTTTATTTACTTGCTTGTGATTGAGACACTAGGCTTGTTCATGACCTTAAGAGACTGTTGGCTTGTAGTTAAACCCTCATGTATCTAGACAGCCGTGACCGTATAGCGAGATGGATTCCATTTCATATACGTAGCTGGCTATGTCTGCCCCCGCTCTCCAGTATTCTGGTTCTGGGGCGTGACATGGTTTAAGTGGTGGCCCATGCAGGTCTTGTAAATCAAGATATGTGAGGGTTTACCGAATAGATGTCTCAATCAGTATTCGTCCTTGATCTCTGCTCGTATCTTCTGAATCCCTGGATTCTTGTCCTGATCATATGCTTGTATCGTTGATCTGTCCTGGTCCTTCCTTATTATTCCCTATGTCGTCTTCTTCAGTAACATTGTTCGTGGTCCTACCGACCAGCAAGGCGGAGTACCTCCCGCGGATCAGCAGCAACCCGAAGATCAAGTCCAGCACTCCGGAGTAGCCTCCAGAATCGAGCCTATTGGAGAAGAGCCCCCAGTTCAGCCAGTTCAGCCTGCCGAACCTGATGATGGCACATTAGTAGGACTCGTCAGGACCTTGATAGCTTCTCAAGATCGTCGTGGAGATGCCTTGCACCAGGCAGTGACGGATGCTTTGGCCAGAGGAGGTCATCAGGGTAACAGCGCGGCCAACAGCTTCAAGCGCTTGAACCCTCCCTTCTTCGATGGTAGTGAAGATGCTATCGCAGCAGATGCTTGGCTTTAGGATACTGAGGTGATTCTCGAGGCAGCCAGGACCCCAGAGAATGAGAAGGTAGCCGTGGTGCGCCTGCAGTTGCTAGATCTTGCCCGCAGCTGGTGGGCGGCTCAGGCCATTGGATTAGCAGCACCCATTGCTTGGACAGTATTCAGAGAGAGATTCCAGATCAAGTATTTTGATGCTGTAGCTCGGTACGATCTACAGACGAGGTTCACTAATCTGAAGCAAGGAGGCAGGACGGTCGACGGATATGCGGTCGAGTTTTCCACACTCAGTCGGTTTGCTCCCACCTTGGTGGCAACCGAGTATGATAGAGCCCAGCGATTCCAGCAGGGACTTCACCTGGAGATTTTGTTGGCAGTTGAATAGTTTGAGCATCAGACTTTTGATGCAGTCTTGAGAGCAGCCCGGAGGCATGAGTATACCTCCCAGAGGATTTTGGATAGGGCCGGAGGTCGGAAGAGATCTCACGGCCAGATGAATCAGTCTTCAGCCCCAACCACGGCAGCCAGGGCTTTGACTATTGGAGCTCCGAGGCGAGCGACCTCAGTGACATCGGTCCAGCATTCAACCCCGACGTACCCTCAGCAGCAGCAGCAGAAGCAGAAGCAATCTTCTGCAGTGGGTTGTTCTCATTGTGGGAAGCCAGGCCATGTAGTGGCAGAATGTCGCAGGGCGCAGGGATTGTGCCTGGCCTGTGGAGCACCAGACCATAGGGTTGGATCCTGCCCAAATAGGGATGGTTCATCATCGTCCAACCTTTCTAGCTCTTCGGTGAGAGGACCAGCACTGGTCCAGCAGCAGCAACAGTACCCATTGCCGAGGCCCTTGCCGCCTCAGACCCAAGTATTCCAGCAGCAGAACCCCCAGCAGTATACACAAGTCCAAGCCAAGAGTCAGAGCAGGCAGCGAGGATTTCAGCAGAGGGGACCAGCACCCCGAGGGCACGGTCAGACTATGGTGATGACCGCAGAGGAAGGATTGGCACCAGGAGAGGTAGTGGCAGGTACTATTCTCGTCAACTCATTTCCAGCTTCAGCTTTATTTGATTCTGGTGCATCGCATTCTTTTATGTCTGCACGATTCGCGACACGGGTAGGATTGGAGCCCGAGTCATTATCAGTAAGGCTCAATATACTTACTGGTAACGGACTTGTGGGAGTAGATAGAGTATTTTCCTCGTGTCGGATCGTAGTTAGCGGTAGAGAATTCCCCGTTAGATTGATAGAGTTCCCGATGGCCGATTATGATGTGGTCTTAGGGATGGATTGGTTGAGGAACCAGTATGCTAGAATAGACTGCCATATCGGCAGGGTTGTTTTTAGCATTCCAGGCGAGCCAGAGTTTTCCTTTTTCCGAGGCGAAGTTGAACCTTCTCCTCCAGTATTGCGGATGGCAGTAGCAGCCGTGCAGTTGCCCAAGATAGTGGATGAGTTCCCAGATGTTTTCCCAGAAGAGCTATCAGGTATGCCTCCAGAGCGGGAGATCGAGTTCACTATAGACTTGATTCCCGGGACAGCCCCAGTGTCAGAGAGAGTCTACAGGATGGCGCCATCAGAATTGGAGATATTGTACAAGATGATTGAGGAACTCAGGACCAAGGGATTCATTCGTGCTAGTGGATCGCCTTGGGGAGCCCCGATGCTTCTTGTGAAAAAGAAGGATGGTACGTCCAGGTTATGTGTTGATTATCGTACCTTGAACTCAGTGACAATCAAGAACAGATACCCTCTTCTGAGGATAGATGACTTATTTGATCAACTCAAGGGGGCTTCAGTATTCTCGAAGATTGATTTGCGCTCAGGTTATCATCAGATCAGAGTCAGAGAGCAGGACATCCCGAAGACAGCTTTTAGATCGAGATATGGGCATTGGGAGTTCCTTGTTATGCCTTTTGGAGCAACCAATGTGCCGGCAGTATTCATGGACCTCATGAATCGCATCTTCATGCCTTACTTAGATCAGTTTGTGATTATGTTCTTGGATGACATCCTGGTCTACAGCAAGAGTGAGGCGGAGCATGAGCAGCATCTCCGTATAGTTCTTCAGATCCTCAGAGAGCACCAGTTATATGCCAAGTTCAGTAAATGCGAGTTCTGGCTCGATCGCATTTCGTACTTGGGTCATATCATCACCAGAGGAGGAGTAGAAGTGGATTCCCAGAAGATTGTGGCTATTGAGTCATGGCCGGTGCCCAGCACAGTTGCAGAGGTTCGTAGTTTTCTTGGATTGGCCGGCTACTACCGGCGGTTTGTTTCGGATTTTGCTCGAATTTCAGTGCCATTGACGCAGTTGACCCGCAAGGATGCGCAGTTTGCTTGGACGGTAGAGTGTCAGAGTTCTTTTGAGCAGTTGAAGCAAGGCCTGATAACAGCTCCTATTCTCACGCTTCCAGATGGAACCGGAGGATTTTCAGTGTATTGTGATGCTTCAGACAGAGGCCTAGGATGTGTTCTGATGCAACATGGGAAGGTGATAGCTTATGCATCATGACAACTTCGTGATCATGAGAGAAATTACCCAACCCATGACTTGGAGCTGGCAGCAGTAGTGTTTGCACTTAAGTTATGGAGGCACTATTTGTATGGAGATAGGGTGGAGATTTTCACCGATCACAAGAGCCTGAAGTATGTTTTCACCCAGAAAGATCTTAACATGCGTCAGAGGAGATGGCTAGAACTACTTGTGGATTATGATGTCAACTTGCAGTATCATCCTGGGAAGGCCAATATTGTTGCAGATGCTTTGAGCAGGAGAGCCGGAGTTTATTTTCTAACAGCGCAGCCAGAACTGTTAGCAGATCTTCAGAAGATGGGTATAGAAGTTGTTCTCCCTTCCAGTGTGGCATTGATGGCCAGTATGCAAGTTCAGTCCACTATAGTCGAGAGGATCCGGATGGCGCAGTCAACAGATTCTAAGCTTCAGCGACTCAGGGCAGAGTGTGAGGCAGGACGAAAACCAGAGTTATGCATTCATGAGGACGGTACACTTCGACATGGGAAGCGTCTTTGTGTACCCAGCGGAGATATCCGGCAGGAGATCATGTCAGAAGCACACAGTTCGCAGTATTCCATCCATCCCGGCAGTACGAAGATGTACCGTGATATCCGGCAGCATTTCTGGTAGAATGGCATGAAGCGGGAGATAGCTCGGTTTGTCTCTCGGTGTTTGGTTTGCCAACAAGTCAAGGCTGAACATCAGAGACCGGCTGGACTTCTTCAGCCCTTGCCGATTCCAGAATGGAAGTGGGAGCATGTGACCATGGATTTTGTGACCGGATTGCCTAGGTCCCCAGCTGGTCGAGATGCTATTTGGGTTATAGTTGACAGACTCACGAAGGTGGCTCACTTTCTCCCATTCAGAGTTGGTCAGTCGACGGCTCAGCTAGCGGAGATGTACCTCAGGCAGATTGTCAGGTTGCATGGTGTGCTAGTCAGTATCACCTCGGACCGAGATTCAAGATTTACGTCATACTTTTGGCGTAGCTTACAAGAGAGTTTGGGGACCCATCTCCAGTTCAGTTCAGCATATCACCCGCAGACAGATGGCCAGTCGGAACGTACGATCCAGACTCTTGAAGACATGTTGCGGTCTTGCACACTTGACTTCGGTGGTTCATGGAAAGATCACTTGCACCTGGTGGAATTCTCGTACAACAACAGTTTCCAGGCCAGTATCCAGATGGCACCGTTCGAGGCACTGTATGGTAGGAAGTGCAGATCCCCGCTAGCTTGGGATGATGTTGGAGAGAGACAGATGCTCGGTCCAGAAATGATTGCCCAGACAGTTGAAGTGGTCAGGAGGGTCAGAGATCACCTTCGAGTTGCCCAAGATCGCTAGCGCCATTGGGCCGATTCTCATCGGCGTCCTCTCGAGTTTTCGGTCGGCGATCATGTATTCCTGAGGATTTCGCCTAACCGTGGCGTCATTCGTTTCGGCGTACGGGAAAAGCTTAGTCCTAGGTATATAGGACCGTTCGATATCCTGGAGCGAGTAGGAGATGTATCCTATCATCTCGCTCTTCCGTCGTCGCTAAGCGAGGTGCATGACGTGTTCCATCACTACAGGAAAAATACGTTTTTACGGCGCACAATGTGCACCGTAAAACACTTAAGACGACGCACATGCTCGCGCCGTATTAGCCTGTGCCGTAAAAAACTGGCACCTTTAACGACTTAATTTGCGCGTCGTAGAAACTCTATTTGTGTGTCGTCTATATAGTCATTCACGACATGCATTGTGTGTCGTGAAAAGTCAATTATGGCATGCTTTTGCACGTCGTATAAGCAAGCAATTATGGCATACGTATGCACGTCGTTATTACATAAATCACGACATTTATTGTTTGTCGTGAAAAGTATCAAATACAAACAAATAGGGCATATTTTGCACGTCTTAAATGCTCTTACTTTTTTTTATAAAAAAATCATAATTTTTGTATCCATCAATTTTACCTTTGATCCATTGAATAACCAGATATAATATACACAACAATGAAAAGTAATCACTTTCATTGAAACAATGGTGTCAAATTAATCATCCAAATTCAAAACGACTTCATAGTGTACACAACAATTGTTATAAGTACTAACTTTCATTGAAACCATATATAATGTCACATCATATAAATTCCAAAACACCAACTAATTGTCACATAAATATTGTCATATACTTAATCTAGGCCTATACAAAATATATCGATTCCTTCATTCCATTCATGGTCGAGAAGTAGCATGTACGTAGACCCGCCTTCAATCGCCACAACATCAAAAGTGCCCAAGTCCACAACCTCCCGCAAAAAGTAGCATCTCTTATATAACCTATCATATACAATAACAAATCATGTCAATATAAAGTTCAAAATTGGAATAACAATAGCAAAAATATAACATATATAGAAAACTTCAGCTGGAATAACAATTTGTCGTCGCATAATGGTAACTTGAAATCCTCAGAATCAAGACAACATACACTTGAGCTTGAAAAAATGTTGCAAAAGAAGAAGTGGAATTCGATTATTTTATTTGATGAATACAACTCATAGTTTTATATTGAAGATAAATATCATTCTTTTGCTGTCATTGACATTGTTGTATTTTATTTGATGAATACAACATACACTACAGAAGTTACTGAATAAGGAGGCAAGCAAGGGACATCCTGTCATTGACATACTTGAGGTTAATAAATTATAGGCTATTTAAGCTCTGTTCAGGTAAGGATATGGTGAATAGTGCTTGGATAATATCAGAGGTATGCAGTAATAGTGCTAGTATTGGCTTGGATAATATCCAAAAAAATTCAGCAGTGATAGTGTTTTTATGAATAGTGCTGAGTGTGAAAATGACAAGGCCAGGCAATGCTTAAGGAGTATCAATGAAAATTCAGCAGACATAAGGAGTATCAATTATGGATGCAGAAACAGAAAGGCCAGGCAAGACATAGGTTCGAAAGAGTAAGAAACAAGTAACAGAGTTTGACAGTATACCCTCTTTTTCCCTGTAGTGTGCCTCTGATATGTATAGCAGATAAAAGTAAAGCTTTCAAAAGATCAGTTGTAGAATGTTACTGCAGTTTACTCTCAATACAATGCATCTCATTCAATTTAGATTTTCAGACATAAATATCGTTAGCGAAGATCTACTTACAAGTAATGAATTCAGTTATATACCAAACCATGTTTTGTCGATGATGAGTGGCTTTTCCATGATGCAATTTATTTGTGTCTCCTATATACAAATAAGAAAAGTAACTTACTATTACTGTAAAGAGAGTACTATTAGTACCAGTAAGCAAGAAATGTTATTATCTTGTTCTTTTGCTAAATGCTAAGCTAGAGTTAGTATTTTTGACTGAGTTGATTAATGATTCAAAATAAATCTAGAATGGAAAAAAGGATTATGTATGTTGGACCGACATTGATACAATACATTATATCTTGGTTTCAGAAAAGGACCATCAACTTGTTACAAAGTAATCAGACATATTTAGTGCTTCCATTAAGGAACCTTTTAAGTATGGTAGGGCACGACACTAGGGATTCATCAAAGAACGTACAATTAGTATCATGGATTTAAGACATGTTTTAATAGCTCTAACTTCTTTGTGGGACTAGTCCCAATCATAAGCCGAAGCCAAGAGACACGGGTTACTTTGGCTTTAATCGTTGAAGGCGATTTACCTATGAACTAGAAATACCAAATAAAGGAACACTTATAATCTACCAACTGACAAAAGGTCTACAACTATTATTTGTCGAGTTTTTGGTCATCGGTTAAATTAGAAGTTTCTTAAGTGTCTGATTAACTAAGAGAATTTCCATTCAATATGAGGCAGGTTCAGGAAAACCATATGTTCTTACAAGTTTACACCATCTTTAACTTTTATGACCACAAGACAAGAGTACAAACTCATACAAAAATAATACTGAAGCATAAGACGAATATATCACATGATTCCTTTGAAATTGCTACTAAAAGGACTACAATCTGAAGTAAAGGACTAACATTATGTTAGTCAAAGACAGGAAGAAACTACCATTAGATGTGTCATGTGATTAGAGGTGACAATTTAATTGCAGCAAATTGCTTTGGATAAGAAAAAAATTGTCTGAAATATGTGAGTCTACAATGACCTTAGCTACATGAATAAATATTCTTTATGAAGAGTTCATTCATCAAACTTACAAGCCAGTTGGCAAATCAGAAGCCTCAAAGGACGTTAAAATGGGACCTCAAATGGGGCTATAATTGGGATTAAAATGACACGAGTATGATTACAAATAGGACTAAGTTGTTGTTATTAGATGAATGAACCTCCAACCTTCAATTCACCTCATGGCATAAATACTACAACTATGTCACACAGACACAGATACGACACACTTTGGACATGGTCTGGACAATATGACAGTAGGACAGCTGAATAGATCCTAAAAACTAAGGTTAGGAAAGCTAATTGGTCCAAAAAACTATGATATGGTATCGGATGCCATAGGACATGGATACAGACACTACAAAAAAATACCAATAGAGAGATAAATGTTTTAGAATTTACCAATATGCTTCCTAGCAATTCTTTGCAAAGAGGATGTGCACTGCTCATAAAGTTGATTAAAACTTTTCCAAGTCATCATACATCTAATAGGTTAGGTAAGGGTCACAGAAGAATATCCTAGTCATCATACATCTATGATACATGAGTCGGGTAAGGGTCCTCCATCAAAGTATCGATGCTTCATACCCACAAGCCCTCAACTATAAAATTCATGTTGTAAGAATTTCTTTAGAATTCAGTAAGTTTTTTTTAAAACAGAGAAAGATTGTTAAAATTTCAGTAGTGAGATAACAAACATGTAGAAAAAACCCATCAATTTGTGGCATTTGGTGAAAGAAACATCAAAATATGCTACAAGAGCATGAATATAATCATAAAATTTTGCTACAAGTTTAAACGGTGCTGTGGAAGAGGCATCCCCATGAGCTATTTTTGAAATATCCATTATATGTAAGCATGAGAAACAAATGATCATTTCCTTCAGAAAAGTTAGGAAATGAACATGACTCAATTTCTAAGAGTTGCATAAGCAAATTCAATGAGAAGAGCTCCATATTGCTTGTTTAAAGCTTTTAGACTCCTAAGCCTAATCTTATGTCTACTTTAAAATACTGCAAATTCAATGGAAGTTGTGCAATGTAAGAGAAAACTGAAAAACTAAATAGTAACTTACACTGCATACTTTTTCACATACTAAAATGGATCCAAGATTATGAAAGGATCATCTACCATTTGATCTCTGTAGTGAGACTCATGACACACTTTTAAGAATTTGTTATAGTATTATAGAAACTGCTCTAATGGTCGATTTCTTTCATTTACCATTGATCTCTGTAGTCAGACTCATGAGACACTTTTAACTGATCTCGATAGCTGGCTTTGAGAAAATATTGCCTAGTTCTCAGCATGACATGTCGTAAATATGCCAAAACCTGCTCTGTAAGCTAATACCACCCAAGACAATAGGATAATTAGGTTTCTCTGGCCAAATAGATCAGAAAATATCTGTTATAAATCGGTAAGCGGTTCTGATGTAATGCACTATATACGATATATATTGCAAATTATTTGTGAAAAACTACTGTACAAACAATTATTTCTATTTAACTGATGGTTGTGTTCAGGTAAAAGCTCAAAAAGAATGAGCCGAGGAGAATGAAAAAGATTTTAGGGGAGTTATCAGAGTATTTACAGAGCGACTTAATTTTTTTCCTATTTAGTATGTTTCAAGAGGTTAGATAAAAATATAATACTCAAGTGCATGCCATTTTCTTTCTCCAATGAATTACGTTACCCTAACCAGGACAAACGACTTGCAAACCTTGACTTTTACATTCACCTCAGATGATTTCACATAGAAAGAATAGTGGCCCTTAACTTAATATTGGTAGAGCATGAAACAAATTAGAACTACCATGTATAATTCGAATGGAGCTTATTTCCATCTATAGTCTTCCTTACCTTAGACTTTGAAGTAGAAATTTACTTGCAAGGACACAGTATGCAGCCCTGCTAACTGCCTCGCTAACATCAAGAGTAGGTTCAAAATTGCTGCAAATGTGTCATTAGAAGGCGGCATAGACAAAACTAGAATTTTATGTACCTCCTACATAAGTGTTAGCACAAGCTATAATAACTACAAGAAGGCTTCCAAAATTCCTGAAGCATATCTACAAGAGTTCCTGAAGCATTCACATAAGTGTTAGCACAAGCTATAATAACTTCAAGAAGGCTTCCAAAATTCCTCCAACAAGCTTATCTAACAAACAAACTGTTTGTTCGATCCTCAACATCAAATTAGTCAGATAATCGACAAATTATCTTCGACACAAAGACAAACATTGTTCAGGGACAAGCTCCAGTTTAAGAAAGTTTGACTTTCGGAGAACAATGGCTTCCATTTACAAAATCTTGGAACAAGAAACCTTGAAAAATATAAATGGAACCTGCTGTAGAAAAGCTGCTTATATAAGTTATCTCATCATATATCCATGAGGAAGGAAACTGAAACAAAGGCAGTATGAGGCCACTAAACATTATTATCTAACCTAATTGATAAGCATAACCTACTACAAATAAACTTGTATGTTGTGGGATCAACTGCAAATAGATAAACAATAGACAAAACTACAAACAAATAAACTGACAACATAGCAAAAAATGCCAAAATCATTAGAAGAGTGATAAACTCCAGCCAAAATTTTAGAGAAATGAAGGAATAATTGCAAACAGATAGACTATTAGCATTAAAACTACAAGCCTGCAACCTTAGCAAAAAAAAAACCAAAATGAAGAACAAGTTCAATATACATTAGAAGGGACTGAAATTGTTTGCAAACTTCACTAGTAAAGCAAACTGGTAGATGAAGCCACCTATAAAAGTTAACTCATCATATCCAAGATGAAGGAAATTGAAGCAAATTGACATAACATTTCAGAGGGTGGAGAAGCAACATAAGCAAGCTCACATGATAGAGTCGACAATAAAGGTAGAAATATAGAGTGAATACAAGTAGCAAAGGCCATATGTGGGTGCAGGTAGTATTGTGCTAGAAAAGGCAAAGGGTGGAGAAGCAACATAAGAATCACCATACCAGATGTTAATGTATCTATGCAACTGAAGATTGGTACAAGCCTCCTCGACTATCTGGTAATAAAAGCATATTTGCACAAATAAGAAGTTTAAAATGAAACCATAATAAGTGACTTCAATGTACCATAAACAAAGAGTTTACAGACACAGAGCATCAAACACTCGCAGTGAGCAACAAAGACAAAATTGCATACACAGAAGCATAGAGAGAAAAATAGAGACACATAAAAACTATGAGGATTAGCAGTAGGGATCTGATCAAAGCTCCACAATCTCTAACAATTTGTTGCACCACTTGAACCATTTTCGATGTTTGGTTTTGATGTAAATGGTGGAATTGGTGCAACAATGTTCATCCAACTCCCCCAATTACCACGGCTTTTGTTTAGGCCAAAATGGCTACAACAACACTTATGAAAACATTTATTGCACCAATTAGGTCACATCCTCTCATTCGTTCTCCATTCAAGTCATAGCCAAACAACGCAATAGTATTTACAGGCAAGCAAACATTTTAGTTACATCATTCCCAATGGATTTGTAGATCCTGCAACACCATTTAACAAGTAACCAAACAATGTATTTACCACAACACTTACAGCAAATGCGTCATGAAACATATGTTGTATAGTATATTTATTATATATTTACAGGCAACCAAACAGACCCTATAAAGAACTGATGTTATCGTATTGATAGTGTCTGTGTGTGTCTGTCTTTGCAAACAAGCCTACTAAAGACTCCTAACAAACATCTCTATCAAGTTAATGAGTTTACTATTCTGATTGAACTCTCTTTTAATAAGAAAAACAAAGGAATTCATTTGGAGTACCAAACCCATAACAATCAGAAATCACTGGAAGCCCCTTTATTTGTGATTTGGGCTATGAGCCATTTGGGTTTGTTAGCTTCAGGGAGTAGCAGAGAATGAGTGAGGGGCAGGGCTAGCCTTAGCAGCAGCAGGGGGGTCCTACTCTGCAGGCAAGCAAGCACCTACAGCAGTGGCAGCAGCATGTTGGCTTGCAGTAAGCAATTGCAATACTTTGCAATTGCAGCACATGCAAGAGCAGCTGCAGTAAGCAATTGCAAGTGCTCATAATCTACGTTTTGAATTACTTGAAAAGTAACTTTTTTGGTCCAAATTCTACGTTTTGAATTTTAATGAAGTGTCATATCTTCCGAAATTCATATCATAATCTACAATCTTCAGCTTACATAATGTTTTCTAGAGATTTTTATACATCAGGATTTGATGAAAAGAAAGGAAATAAATGACAATAAATCATATTTTTTAGTATAAAAACTAGCGAAATTTTCTTATGTGCTTTTATGATGTTGAGATTGATTATCAAATGTAATGTGTCTCAAATATATAAGGATGAACATAAGACTTTGTTGTATATATTTGCTCCAATATTTGGATCCGAGTCTCAAATTAATCAAACTAAAACTAACATTAGTGAAAATCAAATTAACCCAAAAACTTCTCTCTCAAATGAATCAAAGCTTATGGAAAAGCATAACCACGAATAATATGAGCGGCAACCGTCGGCTTTGTTGGCGATCCTAAAATTGGTATATGCAAAACCATGAATAATATGTATGCCCTTAAAAAATAGATCAAACTTCACTAAATAAAAAAGGAAGAAAACCCTAAAAATAGAAAACCCTAAATAAAAAAGGTAGAAAACCCTAAAAAAAATAGAAAACCCTAAATAAAAGGAGAAAAATAGGGAAAATTTGGGGGAAATCAAAAATAAAGAAGAAAAGTAAAAGAAAAGGGGAGAAAAAAAGTAGAGAAATACCGAAAAATAGCCTTTCCGAGCCTTTCCGAGCAGGGCCTTTCCGAGCAGCAAGAGAAATGGGAGAGAGAGAGTAAGAGGAAGATCGGAGGAGAGAAGCAAAGAAAGAGAGAGTTACCTGGAAGATCGGAGGAGAGAGAAGCCTTTTCGAGCAGAGCCTTTCCGAGCAGAGCCTTTTCGAGCAGCAGAGAAAGAGACTCGAGAGAGCCTTTCCGAGCAGCAAATGAGACTCGAGAGAGAGAGAAGCAAAGAAATGAGAAAAAAGTTTGAGAGAGAGAGAGAGAAGCAAAGAAATGAGCCTTTCCGCAGAGCACGAAAAGTTTTAGGAGAAGCAGCTAGCCGCGGGAAATAAAAAAAGAGGCGGTATTTTTTTTAGGATTTAGGGCGTTCCTGTGCGCCTTAATTTTGTAAAATTAATTATGGCGTGCCAATGCACGCTTTAAAAAGGTCCATTTGTTGTATTATAAACCATTTGACGGCACACAAGAGAATGCATGTCCCGATTTAACTATTTAGGACATGCTTTTCATGTATGTCTTAATTTTAACGTCGTAAAAAATCAATTTTTTTGTAGTGCATGTATCCCAATTACGACGGTATATCCCGGACCCGAGCCACATCCTGGATCATTCGGAATTGGTTGTTGGTACCAACCTTTCGTATGAGGAGAGGCCCGTGTCTATATTGGACCAGAGAGAGAAGATCCTCAAGAACAAGACTATCAAGTTAGTCCGAGTTGCTTGGGGTCATCACTCTTTGGGGGAGTCAACGTGGGAGCGTGAGGATGATATCCGATCGCGATATTCCGACTTGTTTGACTCGTGAGGTATAATGTCTTTCTTATGTCTCATGCCTTCGATTCCTTGCTTGAATGAGTGATTGTCTGCCTAGTTATAGCTTGCATGTGATTAATATAGCTTGTCATTGCTCCTCTAGCCTCTTGATTAAATTCCGAGGACGAAATTCTTTTAAGGAGGGTAGAGTTGTAATGCCTGTTGTTCGTATTATGTATTTTGGAATACGTGTACATATTTATCTTGTTCCTAGCTTGGTTTATTTTTTATTTTTTGCATTCGCATTTCATTGGCTTGGCTCGGTTCGGTTTATGTGGGTTTGGTTTGGGATTGGTTTTATATGGTGAACCCCCTACCTACCACCACCAACCCCTTTATTAATCCATTCTCTCTATTCTCTCTCTTCATTAATCATCTTTTTCTTCCCCATTACTTCCTTACCTACCAGAGAGAGAAGAGAGAGGTCTAGGCAAGTGCAACTTGCTTCATGGAGGAACTCCAATTTTATTGCTTCATTCTCTTCCTTACAGCATTTGGACTAACTTTAGAACTTGGCATTTTCACTTTCCATGGCTAGATTCTTGTAGATCTATATTTACTTTATTTTTGAATTTCTTGGGTTTGATCTACTTAATCTTGTTATTTCTGTGTTTTGATGGTTCCATGCTGTAGAGTAGCTCGTTCTACCCCATTTTGACCTAAGGAAGTTCCGATTTGGGCTCCGGATGAAGGTTTTGTGTAGTTTGGAAGCCATGGTTGCTTGGCTCCTCTTCTCGGACAAGTGGAGAAGAAGAGCAGTACTTGGCCACATGAATCCTCATGCGGCAAGTCTCTGGCTGCATGGCCTTTCCAGCCGCATGAGACTCGTTCGAGCTCAGCCGCATGGAAAGTCCTTCCTAGCCGTATAAGACTTGCTTGAGTACTTGACCGCATGAATCTTCATGCGACAAGTAAATGAGCTGCATAGCCTTGTTCAGACTCAGCCGCATGAGTCCCCTGTTATCTTGAGTCGCATGGACTTCATGCGGCTAGCTTTCAGCCGCATGAGTTCTTTCGCACCCAGCCGCATATGCGCTACTGTTTTGGGCCGCATAAGGCCCATCCATCATCCAGCCGCATATGTATCGCCCATGCTCAGCCGCATAGGACTTCGTCTGATCATAGCCGCATATGCTGTTGAACTCCGGCCGCATGGCGATTGCTCCCTTCGCAGCCGCATAAGCTGACTCCCTTTCGTCCGCATGAGCCCGCCTTTTTCAGCCGTCTGCGCCTTGGGCTCCCTGAGCCGCATGAGCGTGCAGTCCCAGCCGCATGAACCTGTATTGACCCAGTCGCATGGACTCACTCCCCTTGAGCCGCATGGACTTTTGTGCCCTGTCTTGTTATCTTATTATTATTATTATTATATATATATATATATATATATTTTATGCCCATTTTATATCCTTACGCCTTTTGTCATGAACTTGAAAATCATGGATTTATTGAATATGTTTAATGATACCTGAGCATGACACGATAGTAACCCGTAGTGGTGCACTCTTGACAAGTAAACCTGACATGACCTGATAGGGGCCCGTCGTGGCGCACTCCTGACAAGTACACCTGACATGATTATCTTGAACAGCTGTTGCGACGGCTACCTGACATGACATGACCTGTATAATTAATCTTGGACACCGTGGACGATTGTGCTTGTACAAATAATCCAGTCATGTCTTGCATCATATCTAGGAGGGGACTCCTGAGTACCACGGTCAGAAGTACCCATTGAAATGGACTAAGGCTAATAACTAGATTAATACACTAGTCATAAAGAGATCTCCCAGCTACAGGCAATCCCGTTACCTGGGCACGCCTTGGGATCTGTAGCCTGCCGTCGAGTAGGGCACATTTCCAGCACACTGTCATGTGTTGCACCCTTCAAGCTACCTAAGGGTACATTCGTTTCCTGGACGATGTACCCACCTGAATTCAACTCTAATCTTTTAACCCGGGTAACCTGGATGGTCTGCAGGGCTTGTGGCTGTGGAATAATCTCACTGCATCTTGTTAGTAATTAGGCTTGTGACAACCCTAGTTAGTTAAAGTATCAAGCCGTAATTCTTGCTTGGCCGTAAAATGATTGGATGGAGTCTAACCAGTCTAGTCTTGCCCTGATCATGTTCCAGACTACTGTATGACCAGACTGCTTGTATTTATTTTACCGATAAATGGTGAGAATTCCATGTTCTGTTCAGACGAAGGGTTACAACCCCGGTCCTTGTTTGGTTTACGGGTTGTAACCTGGTTATCTGAATAGTTCCATGGTTATCTCGTCGTATATCATCCTGATGTATTTTTTTTATTTTCAGTTCTTACTTTTATTTATATCTTGTGCTGATTGCTGGTTTTAGTTCCTAAGTGAAGCTTCCTTTGTGGCACTTGCTCTTTCTGGGGTCTGATCCAGCTGGTTTTGTGTGGCCAGATTTTGGAGCAGCTCCAGAGGATCTACCGACCTTCCAGCCAGATGGTGGCCACTAGACGGAACCCTGGCAACGAGTGGGTTTATTTTTGATCTCCCACTTTATTGTAAAAATATTCTTTTGAGGCGTTTAGCCGACGAGCACCTGTTTAGCTCGATTGCACTTTACTTTATGTCTGCCTACGGACTGTAACATGATTGACAGATCCTAGGGTTGATCATGTATGACTAAACTCTTGCTAGTCCTAACATTTTGTAATGACTAGCTTCATGATCAGCTGAATATGTAATATTTGGGACGCCTTATTATTGTATATTTAACAATCATACATCTTGTAACTTTTACTTACTTGCTTGTGATTGAGACACTAGGCTTGTTCATGACCATAAGAGACTGTTGGCTTGTAGTTAAACCCTCATGTATCTAGACAGCCGTGACCGTATAGCGAGATGGATTCCATTTTATATACGTAGCTGGCTATGTCTGCCCCCGTTCTCCAGTATTCTGGTTCTGGGGCATGACACTTTGTTCAGAGTTAAGTAATTCCCTGACCTTTCTTCATGCTGATTGAGCAATTGATGGAACCTGTGGTTCTTAAACTAATTGGCTCAAGAAGAACTAAAGGGGTCAAGTATGTTGTATAAGCCAGAATTCGTGTATTGTATGCTTGATGCTATGAGACAACTCATGCTGCACAGAAACAAATACGATACAACACCAACATAGAGCACTTTTCTTTCAAATACTTGTTACAATTTAGTTAATTATTGAAAGTGAGAGTTTATTACCAAATCAAGAATGTGTAGTTCTTACTTCAATCTGTGATATGACCCGCATATCATATGGTCAGCATATCCTAATAATATAATATGGTTATACATGGTGAACAAGCTATTAAACAACTTGTTTATTATGATTCTCCGCGTGCTTGAAGGTACGAAAACAAATGTTGTGAATTTATATTTTCATGCTCTCGGTTTGCTTGAAGGTATGAAAACAAAAAAAATACTTAAAAAGGATTTTGGTTGGCTACTCCATATTAAGATGAGTTAGATAATACCTAAATTTGATACAATATATAATTTCTAAGCTTTGACCAGATCATATTTTATAGTGGGTTGACAGATGCGGTGGTGACGTCATCCTTACTGGAAACAGTAAGCATCTCAAATATGTTATAACAAGCAAATAACTTTCCTCCCTTCATGTACTGTGTCTTATTGCTTCAGAAAACATGCAAGTTTCTCTTACCTACTGTAGTGGATCTGATACGAGTTTCATGTGATGTTCACAGGTAAAAAGTGGTGATCTTATATCATACGGACTCATTCCAGAATTTATTGGACACTTTTCGAAACTTGTTAGTTTGTCAGCTTTAAACTAGGGCCAACTTGTCCAGGTAACACCTTATTCGTAGTCTTTTTATTCTTGCCTTGGTGATCAATGATGATGTAGTTTTTTCTAAGTAACTTTAGCATTTTTTTTATTTTATTGCTTATTCCTTTGGTTGATTTAATAATATGACTCTAATTTTTTCCTTAGCTCGTCTTTTTGGTATTGAAGTTGGCTTGGTTACAGTTGAACTTACATATAGCACACAAAGTATTGATGCCGACTAATTTAATATCCCATGCACGAAGTCCAATTGTTGTCACATTTCTCTTGATATTTCATGATTAGATTTGATTTTTAGGCCTGACAATTATATGGACTGATTTGGTTGTCTTCTCTTTTTCTCAGGATTTTACTGGTGTTCCGGCTGTCGTTCATCTTTAATGATTATTGGTTATGTGGCCAAGTTTTGATGTGGACAATTTTGGTAGTTGTAAATATATATATGTATTTGGATATTCTATTTTGAGAATGTAATGAAGATGTTGATATGTACTCTATTTTGAGAAATGTAATAAAGATGGTGATATATAATGTTAAGTTTTTGGAATGTAATATATACTGTGCAGTATAGAGCATTATAAATATGCTAATTTGAATAGTATAAAGTGTTATAAATGTGCTCATTGAGCCTATATATATTATATATTCATGACGTTTTAAAATTGTTCTGAATTGTGCACTATATATTAACTATTCATAACGCTTTTATAGAAACTATTCATGACGGTTATTTTATGACGCTTTTAAAAAATATTTATAACACCCGTTTTCATAACGGTTGCTGTGGGAAAAAAAAAACGTCATGGTTCGTCATTAATGACGCTTTTTAGCCGTCATTAAAAGGATTTTTTGTTGTAGTGAAAGTCTAAATATCCCCTTTTTTTTTACATCCAAATATAAAGAAATGACTTCTCTTTAGTAAACATATGATTCCGTCAATAGCCTTGTTAGCAATTCGCCAAACGAAAAAATTCGGAACGGCAGAAATACGAGCATAAATCGGTCCAGTGCAAATTAAATACGTTAAAAAATTCGATCAAATATTCGAAAAATGAAAATATTGAGGTTAGAAACTTCACATTCTTAAATATGTTATCAAATTTGGTTAATTAAATAGGTTTCCACTATATTTTTTGTGCCAAAGTTTTTAATAAATTATACAAAATATGTTTAAAATTTAAATACTGAATTGAATCAGTCAAAAATACATAAATATTACATGTTTCTGAAAGATAGGCAAAAATTTGCGTATAATTACGAATTTTATTTGGGTGATTGCTAAAGGGTCAATAGACGAGAGACGCTCGACAATCCCTGAATGGAAAAAAAAAAAAAAAGCAGAGCAGCATTCACGAGAGCACGTGTTCTTCTTTATTTTTTCTTCTCTTTGCTGGTGCTTTTGAAATGGTCATTAAACTAGTGGACATCCACAAGCCCACATTATCTGTCAAAAATTCTAATTAATTAAGCCCTTTGACTCAATTCGCAGTTGCATAAATGCAAATTGCTAAATTTCCAGCGTCCTTTTGTGCAAAACAATGGAAGATTTTTTTAGACAGGGCGCTGGAACCCATGAGCGTTTCTTCAGGGGGGGGCACCGCCCGCGTGATGTGGAAATTAATAAAAGATTGTGCGTTGCGCAAAGGAGGGACCTGAACAGAAATAGAGAAAGTATTTGACTCTCGCACGTAAATACAAATAAATTTATTAGAGGTCCTCGAGCCTGCTGCTTCTTATCTCTGGGTCCCTCGCCATTATATAAAGCTCCCCCACCTCTCTTTAATCATCTCCTCTCCTCTTCTTCTTCCATTCGTTATCATCCGTCCCTCTCTTGAAGGAGAGATAGCATAGGTATTAATAATTCTCTCTATATATTTTCACTCTTATTTTCTGAACTTCTTTTTGTTATTTAAACCTCTTAAAAGTATACAACCCATAAGCTCCTTGTTTGCAAAATTTCTCAGAAATTCTCTTAAAGGTCCAAATTCTAGGCTGCCCATCTAATTATTTTGATGAAAATGTCTGCTGTGGAAGTTCCTGTTGTTGAAAGCTCTTAAAAACGCAATTTTAAAGCAACCCAGATGCTCCTTTTGTAAATTATTCTCACAAAATATATATATATATATATATATTTTTTTTTTGACTACTTTGCTCTGGAAAATCTCTTAAAATGTAATTTTTAGACTGCCCTTGTTTTGTTATCAAAGTTTTTGTTGTCGAAACCTCTTAAAAACGTAATTTTTAAACAATCATATGCTCCTTTTGTAAATTTAAAAAAAAAAATCTTAACTTTCTCGAGTAGTTTGATGTGGAAAGGTCTTTTAAAGATCCAATCTTTAGACTGCTCATCTGTTTATTTTTATAAATAAGCTTGTTATCAAAGTTTTAGCTATTGAAAGCTCATGCAAATTTTAGGAATTGTAGCTTTTGTGAGTTCTTAGCTTGTGCTTATTCCCTTGAGAACTAAATTTTAGGACATTTTAATTTATCGTTTGGTATTTTTTTGTATATGCTGATCTGGATAATTATGGTTTTCTTTTCGTCTAGGCCCCTTAAATATTCAATTTTTAACCTACGCAGTTTGTTTTTTTCCCCTACTCATATATATTTTTCTCAGAAATTCCTACTTTTCTGAGTTATTTACCAAGAAAAATTATTTGAAGAGATAATTTTTAGATTTGCAGTAGACAAATTTACTATTTGTTTTATATGCAGACCTGCTATTTTTTGTGTATTTTCTAAAAAGTACAAGTACTAAACTCTATTTTTTTCTCCCCTTTTAACAGGCGTTCTGAGTCGTTGAACTAAAGAACAGGATAAGGATGAATCAGTGCGCGGTGCAGCATAACGCCTTTTCCGCCTGCGAAGAGATGTGGGCCGACCGGAAAACCCCGGTCTTCTGCCCCAAACCGAGGCGGGTCGGGCAGCTTGCTGGACCCGACCCGTTAAGGTCCCTCCGGTGGCAGTCCAGGTAAATCTTTAGTTTTTTTTTTTTTGGGCTCCAATTTATTTTAATTTTTGTATTAATGTCCAGTAATTAATTGTGTAACCCCTCTTTATAATCCTACTCTCAGTTATCAAGCGGATCTTTGTGATTCCAAGACCGAACCGGACCTACTTGACATTTTCCTAATGAAGGTGAGGTTTTCTGTTAATTTGTCAATTTATTGATGTAATTTTGCTAATAATTTACATTTATTTGTCTAAATTTTAGTTCCTTAAAACATAATTAGCAGGAATTTTTCTGTTAAATCTAAGTTACAAATCAAGCGACTATGTTTTTTTTTTTTTGAAGTTTTGTTTTCTAAAAATATGAGATTTGACATTGAACTTGTTTTGGGAATATGGAGAAAGAAAGGGACCTCGGGCTTTTATTAGTTCCTAATCCTGTGCCCCTTTGATACTTAACAGAGTGGAGAGATGGCCTCATCCCCTCCCTTCTTCTGCGGATCCCCGCCTACCCGGGCGGCCAACCCGGTGGTCCATGATGCCCGGTTCGGGCAGGACAAGCCCGTCCTTGTTCTGACCGGCTCGCCGGGCAGCCACTGTTCACCCATCTCACCGCGCAAGGTATGTGCTTCTCGGGCAAAGTTCGGGTTCAAGCCTCCCCAGGTTCGCGTGGAGGGTTTCGACTGCCGCGACCGCCGCGACTGCCGGCGCAACCAGAGCGTTCCGGCGGTGGCCTAAAGTTTTCTAGGTACATATATAAGAAAGAGTTGGTAACAGGGACATTGGTTGCTCTTTTAGAAGCAACCTTTGGAGAGGAATTAACACAAGAAATTATAGAAGTGAGGAGTTCTAAACTTAATCTTGAGGAGGGAAATTGAAATTCGTATTGTAATATATCTACTAAAGCCATTTGGGATTTTTTTTCTTTTTCTTGCATTTATTCTCCCCAACTTGTAAGTATTTGTGTAAATAAGGGGAGAGTAAAGTTTGAGAAGGGAAGGCTTATTTAATGGCGTTTTAATTTTTATTTATTTGTAGGTTTTGTTGGAAGAGTTTTTGAGTTGTTGGGAGAGGGAGTGGTGTTTCTTATGTATCAGTATGTTTTCATCTCGAGGGGATTTAAGATGGGACCTCTATCGAATTTGTATATAAAAATTGTGAAAAAATGGGTCCTATGTTTTGTGTCATTTGGGATATGTATATATTTTCTATAAATCTGTGGTACTTCTTGTTTTTTCCCCTACTTGTTGCAAAGTGAGTTTTTTAAGTTTGAATTGTTGGTATCGCTAGCAAGCACGGACACACCAAAATAAATCCAGTCTGGTGTGTCGTGTCGTGTTGGCGGCACACTGAGACGTGAGAATTGCAGTAGTAAGAACGTACATTAGAGTAATAGTAAAAGAAACTAAATAACTAATAATCGTAATTGTTAAATACTGACTTAATAATAACAAAAAAAGTTTATTAGTTAATTATGACTTAAATAACTAAAGAGTTAACATCTATTTTTATTAATTATCTTATTTACTAATTAATTATCCTAATTATATAATAATATAATAGTTACATAGTAAATTAAATATTTAACTATTTGTGTTTATATTAATTAAACACCCTAACAACTTACACTTTTAATAATAAAGGTTTATTAATAAAACATAATATTACGTATTAAATATTAATTATAGTAAGACTTGATCATCTTCGTTAACAAACAGTAATTAAGTTAAGCATCTTATTTATTAAATTATTAACATAATTTTGTTTAATTATATATCTATTCTACTATATAATAGGAAAACTTGATGGTGAAACTTTTGAATTCCGAAAATATCCTTACATGTCTATACTACTTAAAAATGGTTCATTAATTTTAATAAGGACAACTTAGTAATTACGAAGACTATCCTTTGGCCTTCCTAAAAAGTCTTCCTAAGTTGATTAAAAAAATGTTAAAATACGTGTAAGGCACGTGAACCTATGCTAGTCATAACTAGTTAACTAATTACTATTAATTGTTCTCAAAATTCTACTTTTATCCTACATTCTTTCTCTAATTAAAAAGAAGAATGGAGAGTAGTGGATTGAGAGTGGGACATGATTTGGCCTTGTAAATTCTAATTTACTGTATGAAACTTCAATTTGCTCCAAATCCTCTCATTTTTCGAATTTTGACATAATCTACTTCCAAATTCATGTTAACCAGACAATCCTATTTCAACATGAACTGTAGAGAAGCAATGTCTAAATTCAAGGTATGCAACCACGAAATATTAAGATTCAACGGAACCAACATCTTAAATTGCAAGCAAATCTTTCTTTACGAGGTTATCCTCATTTGCAATTTAGTATGAATATGTCCATTCCATGTATGGATATGTGACAATAATATGAAGCGTCGTGGAGAGCAATGTACCAATAGATGGCATGACGTTCGTGGGTTGTGGCCTAGTGGTAGCAATGGAGGTCTCGGCGCAAAATGCACAGGTTCGAATCCCCCTTGACATTTGTCAAGTCGAAGAAAATGACACTTAAAAAAAAAAAAAAAAAAAAAACCGATGGCATGACACTTTAGGATACAATGTGGGCCATCGACCCACAACATGGGCTCGAGACCGGCGGGTCAAGTTCGGGCTTCGTAGGCCCATATTCGGTGGAAGATCAAGATTGATCCACTCTACTCTTCCAACGGATGGGCTTGTGTTACCTTACCCAGATCTGAGCCCCACCTCGTCCGGATCGCTCTTCCAACCGGGTCAGGCTGAGTTTCCTCTTATGCTCGTAAGCTTGGACCGGTTGGTCCAAACCAGGTCTCATGACTGATCCAGGTCCAGGGTTCACCATTCCATGATATTTTACACCCCCCATATTAGTCGTTTATTGTCATGGGGTACAATTTGGTCAAATATGGTCCGACAACTTATAATATAAGGACAATATGTTCTTAATTTTTGTTGGATTTTTTTTTACTAAATTACTACCGTTATTTGATCGTTTATGAACATTAATTAAAATATTTTGATAATTTTATTTAAAATTAACAAAACACCCACATAACAACTATATATTTAGAATATTTGTGGTCATTCGACATCAGGAAAAATCTTATAAATAATAATTAATCAATCCAAATTTACCAAAACATCATTACTTCCCTCTTCAATTGTTACAATGAACTTTGTGTTTTATTCGATAAATTAGCTATTTTACTAAACCTAAAGATCATGGATAACAACAACAACTGCAACAGCCGTAAGGGGCTCAACCATAAAATATTTTTTTAACAAAATAATCTTAATTATTTGATCGTTTGTGAATGTTAATTAGGGGTATTTTGACCATTTTGTTTAAAATGACCAAAATAAACCCATGGCTTTATTTTAAGAATATTTGTGGTTATTTGTCACCAAAAATTCATATAAATATAGATTAATTCATCAAAATATTATCAAAAAATTGTTTTCCTCTCTTCTAATACTTTCAATTAATCTAATGTTCTATTCGGTGACTCAGCTACTTCTTCACTACTCAATATAAAGATCATTGCTAATGAACAGTTAGATAACCACTACGACAATTGCAAGGTCTGTAATTCCAACTGTCTCAATCGCATGGATACAAGGTAACAGAAGAGGAGAGCCTCGTCATTGCAGTTGGTCCAATGTTTATAAACACTTTACCGAGGTTTATCAAGAGAATGGTACAAACCAAGTAGAACTTAGGAAGTGTAACTAGTTTTCAATAAATGAGTTGTGGTAAAAAAATTCAAATGGCTACCTTGTTGGGTAAAGTCTGGATTTTGTAACAACATATTTATGGGACAAAAATTTGATCAAATATTTGATTTGATACGATTTTAAATTTTGCATTAAATATTTGTTTAGATTTGCACGTCCATAATTAATGTAGAACTATTTTAGGATTTTCTATTACCTAAAATAGAATCTCTTGTTTTAGTAATATAGCTTTCTATTTTAGGGTTTCCTATTTCAGAAATTCCTATGAACTAAAATATGGTTTTTCAACTCTCTATCTATCTCTCTCTCTCTCTCTCTCTCTCTCTCTCTATATATATATATATATATATATATATATATATATATATATAACAAAAAGGCATTTTATTAAAATAAAGGGAGCTCTATGAGAGTGTTACAGACAGGTACAGGGCCGAAAAACACAAAAAGAGCCCTGTTGAGCATGGTAGTAAATTAAAAAGTTGTAAATCGAAATTTCGAAATTTCAAAAACCAAAATTTCAAAATTACGAAATTCCAAAACTAAACGCTAGTTCGGAAACCGAGGGCGTTGGTGAACGGGTGCTGAGCCCGAAGTGGGAAGGGGCGCAAAGCCCAAGGCGAGGGGGGAGGGCTCTGCCCGAAGGGGGAAAGGGGCACTCTGCCCAAGGGGGGGAACGCGACCCGAGGGGGGGCACACGACTCGAGGATGCTCGGGCCTCCCCCAGCTCGCAGCCTGAAGCCTCCTGGTGACTCCAGCGGGGGAAGACGGAGGGGAGGAAGCTGGCCCGGCGAGGAGGCACGGGGCGGCTCGACCTCCGGGCCCGGAACCGGAGGCTCAGGCGGGGGAGACCGAGAAGGGGACGGGGGGCTCCGGCGGTGGAGGCCAGCCCCCGGATGAGCCGGGCGAGGCGGCTATCGGGGGAAAGGGAGGAAAGGGGAGGGGACGGGGGCGGCGGAGGGAGCGATGAAGGCCAGAGCGCGCGTCGCGTGGAGGGGACGACTGGGACGGCGTTGCCGCTGACGCCAACGCCGACCAGAGGCCTCCACTGGGGGGGATGCGGGGAGGGGACGACGTCGCTGTTGGGGAAAGGCAGACCGTCGTCGGCGTACGCACCGTATATATATATATATAGACACACACACACACACACACACACACACACACACACACACACACACACACACACACAAAAGGTAGGAGATTCAGGGTGCTTGTTCACAGAAAATTTAAGAGAAAGTTCATACTTTTGCTCTTAGGGCCCGCCATCCAAGACAGCAGAAAGAGAAGATCTGTGCAGGGAGTTGTCATCTTCGTACAGGAAGATTTCTACATGTAGGGTGAGTGATTTCAAGTTATAATATTCTCCTTTATACTTGAGTTTGGGAGAGGGTTGAACCTTTGGGCAAAGGATTCAACATAGTTCTTTATTAATCTTGTATCTTTTTTCTGAATTTATATAGATTGGGATTTGTCTAGGTGACGTAGTCATCAAAAATACGTTGTTTTATATTGCTTGGCGTTCATGGTAGATTGATTCATTATTTTTAGGTGGGATAACATCGCTTTCCCGTCTGTGTCTGTGGCCGAATTCGGTCACGCACAGGTTCCCAACATTTGGTATCAAAGCGAGGTTCGGTTCGATTTATTTTGGTTTGATAGCAACATCTGGTATCAAAGCGCTCAGATTCTCGAAAGGAAGTGTCACGCCCCAGTTCCAAAATACCTAGGAACTTGGACAAGACGATGCCAGCTAATACGTTCTGGAATATATTCTTCAATTTAATGGACACACCCAGATGTACTATGCTGTAAAAATATACTAAGCATATGCTATGTCAACTAGTCTCAATCCACATATAAATAAATAGAGCAAGAATGGATATCATGTACAACAGTCGGTCGCCCTATGATACATATGTCCGAGCAAACTCGAAGTAGAATGAGCTTGCAAAACTAGACTACAACAGCAGGTAACACGTAATAGAAGGATAATAGATTAACAAATAAAGATAAACATCTAGCTATAATATAACTGAATATTCGACCTTCCCTTCATCAGCTCCAACAAGTCACCATATCAACCAACTCTGTAATCTGGCAGGGAACCAGTCCTCGAGGGACGTAATAAGATACAAAATATATGCCATAAAGTAAATAATGTATAAACATAAAGGTGAACTAACCATCTATGTGAATGCACTTGAGGATAACTTTGGTACGTGTGGGTAGGACAAGCTCAATAATAATCTCTGACATAGCCCCAGGCAAGATACCGTATATACACTTACATATATCATCAATCGACATAGCTTATAGCTAGCGACCATCGCCTGACATACCGACAGTATATATAATCCCACGATAACGCATACGACGTTACCGAGCTATTAGTAATCATGTAATCATAACTCCGTAGTTTCATCCGAATACTATGGCAGACCAATTTGGTTATCCCATACGCCTACTAATGATCCTCCCCACCCAATGCCAATGCACAGGTCATGTCTACAAACTGAACATCTCGTAACTATATGCCAAGTCAAATCTAAGCTAGAACTCTCTAAACAATTCATTACACGTCACACGTGCTCCTTACATCAATAGCTAGTCGACTGCATAAGCCCGTGAACATCATAAACTCATCCTCACTCACAGTGTTGTATAATAATACGTGTCAAGGTCTGGAAGATATAAAAATAACTCCACAACTCTAGGTGAGTCCACTAGAACTAAGTCAACACAACTCACATCGACGCCTTCGTCGATTGCACCCGAAGGCGTCTCTTTCGTATGGAATAAGGAATGCCAATGCGCCTTTGATGACATTAAGGAATACCTATCGAATCCGCCAGTTCTGGTAGTCCCGGTCGTTGGAAAGTCCTTTCTGCTCTATGTACGGGCAATGGAACACTCCCTCGGTGCTTTACTGGTGCAGAATAATGATACGGGGCATGAACAAGCCACTATTACCTCAGCCGAATGATGGTGGGGCCGAAGCATAGGTACACCGTCGTGGAGAAGGAATGCCTTGCTTTGGTGTTCGCCATTCAGAAAATATGACACTATGTGACAGGACAGACCACCCATGTTGTCTCACGAGTTAACCCCCTCAGGGTTCTCATGACCAAGCCAGGCACACTCAGTTCTTGTCTAGCCACCTGGGCGATATTGATGTCCCCATACGACATAGTTTTCGTTCAGAAGGCTGTCAAAGGTCAAGCCTTGGCCGACTTCTTAGCAGCCCACCCAGGCTCAGAAATAGCTAGAATCTACGAAGAAATCCCAAACGAAGTCGTTAACTCAAACATGACTTCACATGATGTCGTTTGACGAATGTTCTTCGACGGTGCTTCAAGAACGGGGCCCCAAGGTGATATCGTCACTGGAGTCGGGATAGTATTAATTTCTCCCTCTGGATTGGTAGTCAATCGGGCATACTCTTTCACAGAACCCTATTCAAATAATGTAGCCGAATATAATGCTCTGGTCATCGGGCTCCGACTTGTAAAAGAAGTGGAGGTCGAATACCTAGAAGCATATGGCGACTCGCAGTTGATTAATTGTTAATCAAATCTGAGGCTCATACGAGGTCCGCAATGAGGACTTGATTCCTTATCATCAGACAACGATTGCCATCATTGCAACCTTGGAGGGGTTCTTTATAGAGCATGTTCCTAGGCTCCAAAATATTGAAGCTGATGCCCTAGCAGGCCTCGTCGCTTCCTTGGCGGTTCCAAACCATGCTCATCATCTAGTCGACGTGATAGGCCATGAGCTGGTCTGTCCCAAAAACAACGTTCAACTAGGTACGAGTTACTCCGCCCAGATAACCAATGATGTACAAGACTGGAGACTCCCGTTCATCGACTTTGTAGTCTACGAAATCCTGCTAGAGAATGTGAAAGAAGCAACTTTAATCCGAAGGCGTTCTCTCAGATTCTTTTATGATACGAAAAAAATGCTATATCGACGATCCTACGACGGACTACTACTACGTTGTCTATCAAATCTAGAAGCCAAAGAAGCCTTACACGAGGCTCACGATGGCGTTTGTGAGGCTCACCAACCTGGCCCAAAGTTGCAGGACCGTCTTCGCCGGATGGGCTATTACTGGCCTACGATAGTAGCAAATGCGGTCGATTATGCAAAGAATTGTAGGGCTTGTCAGATCCACGCAGAATTCATACATCAGCCGTCCGAATTCTTGTACCCAACAGTGGCCTCTTGGCTATTTAAAGCATGGAGAATGGACATCATCGGCCCAATCATCCCGTCGTCATCCAAGGGGCACTGGTTTATACTTGCAATCACCGATTACTTTTCCAAGTGGGCGGAAGCTGTTCCGCTTGCGGAGGTAAAGACATCAAACTTGATTAGTTTCATAAAATATCACGTCATCTACCGTTTTGGACTACTCCGAAGGATTATTCACGGCAATGGTCCACAGTTCGCAAGCCATGCTTTCTATCGATTCTGTGACAAGAATCGGATTCAGAATGTGGCTTCAACGGCATACAACCCATCGGCTAATGGTCTGGCTGAAGCTTTTAATTAGACCATAATCAAGCTTCTCAAAAAGTTCGTGTCTTCAAACATGCACGACTGGAATAAAAAGCTGGACGAATGCTTATGGGCATACCGCACCACAATTCGGACGGCTACAGGAAATACATCGTTCTCTCTGGTTTACGGGAGTGAGGCAGTTCTCCCATTGGAGACCCAGATCCCTTCGCTTCGCGTGGCCCTTACCTACCAGTTGACGTCGGACAATAACTACCGCCGACGGCTACAAGAACTGGAAGCTCTAGACGAGAAGTGTTTACAGGCTCAACAAAGTATCGAGCTCTATCAAGCACGCATCTCTCGAGCCTTCAATAAAAAAGTCAAGCAGAGAACATTCCAAGTAGGCGAACTCGTCTTTGCCGTTCGCAGACCGATGGTCATGACTCACAAAACTGCTGGTAAATTCTAGCCCAAATAGGAGGGACCATTTGTCATCGAGTCCGTATTCTCCAACGGTGCATACCAGCTCTCAAAATAAAATGGAGACTTGCTTATGATGCCCATAAACGGCAAGTTCCTGAAAAAGTACTATGCTTAAAGACATGCTCCTAGAATGTTGAGTTATGTACACCAAGTACCTCTGAACTTACACTCTACTAGCTCCAAGTGGATTCACATCGCATCTCCCTTGGTGACAAGTCATGTATACTAATACCTCTGAACTTCCACTCTAATGCTTCATCCCGCCAGAGTCTGCCAGGTTTGTTTTTGTCACCTCTGAGCAAACTTCCTGGTTTTGATTGTCGTATATCACGTCCATACTACCTCTGATATAGATAATCTCCTAACTTAACACATGTACCCAATCTGGGATAAAGCCATGGTGTTAAGCCACAGAACCTATCACGTCCATATTACCTATATTAGGTTTTGTTTCAAAATCTATTACTCGCACTACCAGTGCGTAAAAGGGTAATAGGTCCACAAAAAATTATTCAAATCTATTACCCGCACCACCAGTACGCAAAAGGGTAATAGGTCCACAAAAAGATCGTTCAAATCTATCACTCGTACTACCGGTGCGCAAAAGGGTAATAGGTCCACACAAAAAAATTATTCAACTCTATTACTCGCACCACCAGTGCGCAAAAGGGTAATAGATCCAATGAAAATTACTTTGAATCTATTTACTCGCATCACAGTTGCACAAAAGTGTAATAGGTCCACAAAAAGTCCTCCAAGTGGGATGTCCTCTCCAATCACAAATGTTGTATTAGGCCCTCTAGTACGAGCATTTCAGATATCATAAGCAAAGAATGAAGATAATATTTCTTTTTATTTCAAGAAATATCAACTACATTGGTAGGGCTACATCTCCAGCAAAAAAAATACAGAGGTTGAGAGGAAATTCACTACTTATCAGCAACACATAGTTGGGTGAGTACATCCTCCAGTTGTGCTGTTGAGCGTTCAATTTTCTGTTTGGCTCGACGTTCAGCTTCCTGGGTCAGCTTTTCAGCATCCTCAAGGTGTGTATGAGCCTGCTAGTTGTCCTCCACCTTTTTTAGCTTACCCTCCAGAGCATCAGAGGCTCGTGTGACCTTATTGGTCTCCTGGCAAATCAGCTCTCTCTCTCTTGACGAGTAACTTGGAGCTCATTCTCCAGAGATACCAGCTTAGCTTGGAGCTGGAGGATTTGCTCGTTAGTTTCGGCCATCGTACGAATCGTGGCCTCCTCATAAACCAGGCAAGCCTCCCCCTTCTGGCTCAATTTTTCATACTTCAGAGACAACCTCTGGAGGTCTTTCTCCAAGGTAGGCTTGGTCATCTCCAGCACATCCTTCACCTTCTTCATGGTCGTTACGAGGAAGGTGCGCTCCTGTTCCACTGTAGCGGGCACATCGACTTGTCATAGTTTTTATAGTAGGATTAGGCGCCGATCAGCCTCTGCTAGTTTGTGCTCCAGAAGATCAGCCGTCGCCTCTCCACCCGGGAGCGTCTTCAGCAGTTTAATCTGGCCGCGGCCACAATGACGAGCCACGGCAAATGACGTTCCCCTCCTCAAAGCAGCTTCAACCCTCCATTTCAGATGGCGGTAGAAGCTCTCAACTATGTCCTTTGACGACTCGTCCAGGTTCTCCAAAGAGGACGGCGTCGAAGGAATAGCAGCCAAGGGAGCTGAAGGTATCTGGAAAGGAGGCACAGCAGAGCTGGACGACCCTGTCAGAAGGGAAACAAACATCGAGCGATGAGATTCCCGTGCAGCGACAATATCCTCCTCTGCAGCCCGAAGGAGTTGAAGACTGGGTAGAGCGGATAGTTCAATTTCCGGGGAAGGGGCAGCTGCAACCGACCCCGCATCCGTCGATGCTGGCACAGGAACCACCACCTCTACCGTCAGCATTTCTGTTATAGGCAGCTCCGAACTCGACCCAGCGGGGGGCATCTCGATTTGAAGGGGAGAAGGTACACTTCTCCTTCTTTGTACGAGGTTCGCCCCGATGTCCTCCACTATCCCCTCTTCCGCGGCCATGTCCACTATCAACAATGAAGGACCAGGGCCTACAGATCCAGAACAACCGACAATCATCTTGACTCGAAGGATATGGAGAAAGAGCGAATGAACCTCCTTGTTGGTAAGAATTTGACATTGCTTACCAGGAAAGGGCGGCAGAGACTGCGACTCATTCAGGACAGTCATAACTCCTTCTACTGCCCCCATATCCTCCTCAACGACGGTACCCGAGCCGCCCGCATCTGCCACTCCAGCCCCGGTTACCCGAAAGGAGATGTAGTTGGGATGGTAGCGACCAACTGAGACCCCGCAGTCCCAAGATCAGGTTTTGTAAGGTTCACATCTTCTTTGACCAAGGTGTCCATAGCTGGAGGAATCTTGGAAGCAGCATCGGGCTCCGGAGGAGGAATCTCGGAAGCAGCATCGGGCTCCAGAGGAGGAATTTCGGAAGCAACATCGGGCTCTGGAGGGTTTATTTTTTCCAAAGCCTGCAAAAAAGGAACAATCAGATAATGCCCCAAAAGTAACATGGTGGTCTGTCGGGATGAAATTGACCTCCGAGATAGTTTCGGCGTCGCTGTGTCCTTTCACAGCGTCAGGCCCACGGGTCTTAATCGTGACCCACTTCTGAGAACGAGGCATGTCGGCGTCGAAGGGTCCACGCTTACTTTGCTTATGCGGAGGACTTGGCACAAGAGAAGGCAAGCGCGTCGCCAAAGTACTCGCAGGGGGTGGTGAATTGTCGAAGTCATTCTCCTCTTCCGTATTAGTGGAATCAGAGTCAGAGACTTCGATAGCCTTCGCCTTATAGCCTTCGCCTTCCCTGTCCTTTTCATCTTTTTTAGTTCCTTGTATTTTTTCTCCAACTTGGTACCGGTAATGAAACTGGGACTTGCATCGAAGTCGCTGGGAGGCCCATTCACGGAGACATGGTAGAGGGCCGCCAGGTACAAGATGCGTCCCGAGCCCCCAGTGTCGGGTAGACAGAAGCTGGTTTGGGTACGGGCTGCACTGTAGTAATGCCAGGCCCGGATGCCATCCAGGACGTCGTCCTCATAACCCAGGCAGGGGCTGGGGTTGTCTAAAAATAACTGATGTACCCAAATTGTCGAAAGTATCGGCTGGGTAGGTAAGGTTCCAAGAAGACGACGTTACGGTACACCAGATGTGCAGGACGGATATTCTGTAACCAGCGAACATCTTCTCGGATTGGATCTGGGGCGCGACACCGCCATCAAGATAAAAGCGCCTCATTTTCTCATCGGTAAAAGGCCGAATCGACACAAAAAAGGAGTAGTTTTCCACCCATGCGAGCGCAGTTCGACAATCGGGTATGGCTGAACAGGTCCAGGGCATGTCATGGTACTGGTAGATGAAGGTATCGTCGGCCGTCGCGTTACCCTCGGGGTGAGGGCGCATCAGAGAGGGGCCGTGCATTAGCAGCCACCCTATCAGATAATGGTAGGGCAGCTTAATTCGGTTAAAATCCTTCGTAATGTCACGAGCTAGGGTTTTAGCCATAAAGATACGAAGGCCTCGATGAATGTTGCACACCATGGCTGGGAGTAGAGCTAGCCTGCCTCCGAAGACTAACTTGACAGCAGGGAGGATCAGGTTGCGGCTGATTCTCTCAATAGAACCGGAACCCCCCGAGATCACACAGAACCTCAGCCATATCATCAGAAACACAGCCATGATGGCATTATTGGACAAGAGTTGGGTATCTTGATAGAAATAACTGAAGGTGTCGGTCTGGCTTCCGAATCTGTCACCGGAAGCTTTGCTCCTCTTGGCACTTTGAACTTGAGCAATCACCTCTTCTTGAGTCTGAGAGCTCCGAAGGGCAACCAGGCCCGAGGCCCCAAGGTTGAACAGATAACTGATCCAAGCGTTGGTGTGGGGAAGATTCCCTTCAGAGCTTTCATCCCTCTTCTTCGATATTTGCTGACAAGTGCTTTGATGACATAGCACTTCCCGATAAACGACAAGGAACCCGGGGAACCGCTGTTCTAACTCCCCAAACTCCTCATTTGTGGGAGTATACTCCTCATAAACTTCACCTCCCTAGGGCAACTTGGAGACATCATGCATCTCCTGGAGAGCGAGCCTCATCTCCCCGACAGGCGTAAAAAAGGTCCCCGTACAACGGTTATACATCTAGAGGAGTGCTACGAACAGCCTTATGTTCACAGGAATACCGTAGCAGGTGCCCTTTATGGCATAGTAGAGGTCGAGCTGCTGCAAAGTATCCTGATACATCGTCAGAATCCAGGATGTCAAGTTGACCCACGGAGGGGAACGATGCATCCAATTCAGCAGCGATAGTCTACCCACGGGATATGACCCTTTACGAGCAATCTGGTTCAAGAAGGTGTCAGCTTCAGAGAACCGGTTATTGGGCCTCATCTCATTTATGAAACTGTCGGGGGCTAGTCCGACAACAGAACAACTGACTGACTCCTTGGTCGCGACCGTCGACTGCACTCGTCTATTATAATGGATATTGCCTATGAAGACTCTCTGCCGGTCCTGAGTTATGGGATCCGTCATTCGTCTCTCGATAGGCACCATGTTAAAACCTGATAGGGGGAAATGGCGTTCCATCTGAGGAAGGTGAACCGCTACTCCGTTGGAAGAAAAATCCCAACTCTCAGATATCTCCAGTATGCTGGGGTTCGAGACAGTTAGAGAGTCTCCGAATAAGAATGCAGGCTTCAGATGAGTGTTCCCCAGTCTTTCGAAATTTATCATACTGGGTAGGTAGAAGAATGATTGGCCCCTAATCTCCCTTAACCTGGCCTCAGGTTGACCTCGGGTAATCTGAGTCGACACGTGTTCAACTATATGGTCAAATCTTACACCCAAAGCAGACTGAGCGTACCCTATCAAGAGCTCCCCCGATGGAGCTGTAGGCAAGTTCACTGTAAGGGTCAAAGAAGAAATATAGTTAGAGGAAAACAAAGTTTATTCTTCAGCTAAGCGGCCTAGTCAAACAGAACCTGTGCGGCCTAGTTGTGAGGAGCACATGCGGCTCAAATCAAACAAAGCATATGCGGCCCAGACAGGCAGAGTTTATGCGATCCAGTTGTGAGGGGTGCACATGCGGCTTAAAAATATGAGATGCATATGCGGCCTAGTCAGGTGGAGCTTATGCGGTTCAGTTATGTGACGTGCATGCGGCTCAGTCATAAGGCACTTATGCGGTTCAATTATATGACGTGCATGCGGCTTTAGTCATAAGGCACTTATGCGGTTCAGTTATGTAATACTCATGCGGCTCGGTCATGAGGCACTTATGCGGTTCAGTTATGTAATGTTCATGCGGCTCGGTCATGAGGCATCCATGTGGTTCAGTTATGTGGCGCTCATGAGGCATCCATACGGTTCAGTGACGCTTATGTGGCTCAGTCCATGCGACCCCATCACACAAAACACATGCGGTCCACTGAGATAGGACACACACCGATTATGCCAAGCACAGAGACGATACATGACAGGCCTGCGCATAAAGCATGTGACATGGCCATTTAAATTCAAGTCACCATTCTCCCACCATCCTTACCCTTAATGGGGGGCTGCACGTCGGGATGAACGGGAGGAGAGTCCGTAGCTTCGACGGAGAGGCGAGTCCCTTCCCTTTGGCCGCAGCACCGGTCGACTTATAAACTTTTGGAGCCATGGCTGACTGGAGCAGAAAGGACGATAAAGATGATGAAGCCGAAGGAGAAGAAGTTGAAAGAAAAGAGAGAAGCTCTCTCCCCGCAGTATGGCCCCTATTTATAGATCCTCAAAAGAGCATAAACCGATAGACGCCGCTTCGATTCTCGTATCCACTGTAAACCCCCAATATTTTCTAACTAATTTAGTGATTTTAAAAATTATTTTTGCTATATTAATTAGAATTAAAAAGGTAATTAGTATATATGTGTGTATTTATAAATATATATATATATATATATAATATGTATGATTGTGTGCTTGACATATTTTAAGTATTACTAATTATAGTCTACCATTATTATAAGCATTTTGTTACTTATTTACAATATATAGGATGTTTTTGTGATATATATATATATATATATATATATATATATATATATATATATATATATATATATATATATATATATATATATATATATATACTAGTCATAACCCGTGCCCATAGGGCATGGTTCATTTAAGGTATTCCCCCTCAAAATCTTGGACCCCCAATTTTAAACGAACAATAATAATTATGAGGCCCCCATCAAAATATTAAATCCCAACCGATGTGAATTTTCTTTGGATTCCCCATAAAACCCCACTCTCAATAATGCTCATCCACAACCATTATGAGTGCAAACCCCACTCTTTGGATTCCCCATAAAAACCTACTTTTATTATGAGTGCAAACCCCACTCTTTGGATTCCCCATAAAACCCCACTCTCAATAATGCTCATCCATAACCGTTGATTCACCAAGATTAAATCCCAACCACTCTTTATCTTGGCACAGTCAGCCCTAGGATTCAAAAACCTTTGTGTTTTGTATAATATATATATATATATATATATATATATATATATATATATATATATATATATAAATATATAATACTAAAGGTGAACAGTGCCTTAGGGGCACTGTAGCTTATCCCTTCCCCACCCGAGCAAGAGGGCTTAGCCCTGCTAATGGCGCCTGTAACTCGAAGACCCCCTAAACCATTTAAAAATCCGAGAAGCAACCAAATCTTTTCTAGATTAGATTAAACCCAAATCCTCTACGGATTAGATTAGGATTAAATAACAAACTTTAGTTTAACTCAGTATTAATGTGATTGGGAATCAATTTAAACCGTGTATATATAAGAAGGGTTTTCCGAAAACAGAAGAAAACTTTCGGCCACGACCCACGCTTCTAGCGCCACTGCAGAACTCTCGGCGAACTCGAAGACCCTCACCCAACCGACTGCACAGCGTGTTCGCCGTCGGCGATCACCGGAGCCACGCCGCACTCACCTGGACCGACGGCAAAACAGAAGTAAACTCTGTTTCGAGCACTGTGTAAACCCCCAATATTTTCTAATTATTTTAGTGTTTTTTTAATTATTTTTTTATATTATTTGGAATTAATGAGGTAATTGATGTATGTACGTAATTATAGATGTATATAATATATGTATGTTTGTGTGCATGATAATTTAAATACTACTAAATATAGCCTACAATTATTACAATTATTTTTGATACTCAATTACGATTTTTAGAATTTTTCTTGTGAATATATACATATATATATATATATATATATATATATATATATATATATATATATAAAATATATATATATTATATATATATATATATATATATACATATATATATATATATATATATATATATATATATATAAAATATATATATATATATATATATATATATATATATATATATATATATATATATATATATATATATATATATATATATATATATATGTATATATATATTGTTAGAAAAAAAATAACAGAACAGTGGTGGTCGGCTCAAGGACCGACCATAGCACCTCTCCTAAGGAGAGAGGGAAAAGAATTAAGGAAAGAAAAAGAAAAGGAAAAAGAAAAGAAATTTTTTTTTTACCCACCCACTTAAAGTGGGCGGGCCCACCCAATTCCTATGCTTGCTGCGTACAGCAGCAAGCTAACAAACCTAAACCCACACCAACCCGTGAAAAGGAATATTGGGCCTTAGTGGTAATCCTATTAGTACTAGGTTTTACCCGAATTTGTTATATATATAACTTTTTCTACAAGCCTCAAAACCCTAGACTACCAAAACGAAAGTTGCAGCTGATCATACACCCTTCGCCCACGACTTCGTTTCACCAGCGACGGAGCTTTGTGCGCGACGAACGGAGCATCGAAAGTCAGCCCCGCGTCACCCACGGAGCAGTTTTCGCACTCACGGTACCCTACTTCTCTACGATGTAACTTTTTACTCGTAGCACCGATTTTCGATCCGTAAGATTTTCTGGAAAGTAGACTTGACCCTCTTCGAGATCCTGTAGATGGATTTTGAAACAACCCATCGACTTGCTCAAAAAATCGAGACGAAGTTGAAGAAAAACCTATTTTCTGTAACGCTAAAAACTATTTTAAAAACGACAACTTGTCGGCCAATTTTCTTGCTGTGCAGTAAAGTACTATAGGAAGTAATTGAACAAATATGTAGACAACATAACCACGATTAAAACACAACCTTTAGATACATATTTTGATTTCTGTGCAAGAATTAAATCCGTGTTAAACTTGTGTGAAAAACTGTTTTCTAAATAGTAAATTTTAGAAAATTTTCTCCGATACGACGTGCGCCCCGACAAACCGGGCGACGTGGTCGCGCAATATATGCATCGAAAGGCACGTATGGATGTTGCAAACGTGTGGAAACTGACGGAACTCGGTTTCGTTGCGTGTGCGAGACGAAATCAACACGTATCCGTCGAGATACCCCCGTATCGGCGTTTTGCAAACTTGCCCATAACTTCGTGTACAGTCGTCAATTCGAGACGAAACTTGCGCCAACAGGTCCGAATCAAAATTTTGGTCTTGTGTGCCAAGTTTGGTTCGATTCTGAGAAGGTCGAATTGGGACCCATTTTTGGCGGGCCCGCGACCCACTCAAACGGGCGATTTTGTGCACGGCTCATCGGAATCCAAAACTGGACATACCGTTGAGTTCCTCTCCTCAAACTAAAACCGTAGACATGTAGTTTAACGACTTTAGAGACCATAGACTTTGGCACGCGTTTCGGTGCAAAGCGGGTCCAACGACGGACATCGTTTTGACCCGAAATTATGATTTTGCCCCTGTTCCAGAATTAGACTTTTGGACAGGCGTTTCCTAGGTATATCTTTTACACCGAGTGTATTTTTGATGTTTATTTCAGCATCCAGAGTTGTTTGGAGACTGTGACATTTCTTGGCTGATATTGTGATTTCTTGGGCTTGCCACTTTGCACCATCAGGCAAGATACCTTGCCACCTTACTCTGTGATTATTATATTCTTATTTTCAGTTGTTATTTTTAAGATTTTATTTTATGATATTTAAACTGTGCGTCCAAGTCACACTTGGGTGCAAACGACTCTATCGGTCGTTTTCCTCGCCTTATTTATTTCTCTTGCATTGACTTAGTCTAGTGACCACCCATTGATGTTGAGGTATTGGTATATCTCATACGGCCTTGACACTTGTTGTATCATGTGATGTGAGTCACATGTAGGGCACGTACTTGCGTAGTCGGTTGGCCACCGATACGTATGGAGCGTGCGACGGATAGGGGTAACTGCCAATAGAATTGCATGCTAGAAGACTTGGCGGTTACTAGAGGTACATGTCAGTCATGGAGATGATGATACTAGGCATTGGGTGGGGAGAACATTACCTGACGTATGGGCTTCGATTGCACTTCCCTTGTAACCCGGAAGCTCCGCTGGAGATACGGGTATGAGCCTCTCAGGTTGGCCACTGTCATTTTTGAACGTCATGCTCTTGGTCACTGGTGCCCAAGAGGGGACTATACCGGATCCTATATTCAGCCAGGGCTCATGCGTCGAAGGAATGTATCTCAACTGCATATTTACAGTAGAATGGTCAGGAACCCGATTGCATGCATACCTTTTTATCTTATTATGTTATCACAGTTTATATGGCATGGTGTTTTCTTGTATCTTGCTATGTCCCCTGAGGACCTGGTTATCTCTCCAGGTTTAGAAAATTTTTCACAGGAGTACGGAGCGGCATTGGAGCTATCCTACATTGATGACGAGGCAGTGCCTTTTGACTTCTAGTCTATTTCTTATCTGAGACAGTTGTAGACATTATTTTACATCTCTTTTCTTTCTGTCTTTGCGGAGGTTGGACTCCGATCTTGTGAGACTATTTTTACATAGCTGTTTGGAGTGAGTATGTTCACCCGGCTATCTTTTGATACTCTGCTTTATTTTATTGGACTCTATTATCTTCTGTGTGAGCTGTGATGAGATTAGATATGTTATTCTGGCCTGTGATTATTTTATTTACAGCTTATGTGCATATATGAGGATTCTATATATTGGAGTATTCTTCGTATATGTGCAGCTGGCATGTTTACGTACTTGGTCCAACATATTTTGGGACTGGGGCGTTACACACTGTCCAGGTATCAACTTCTTATCCTGATTTCTCCTACGACACTAGATAGTTTTGAGTTTCGTAAAGTTCCATGGTGTCATGCCCCAGAACCAGAATACTAGAGAGCGGGAGAATGACTCAGCCAGCTACGTATTACGGGTAGAAGAATACCGTATAATACGATCAATGCTGTCTAACCAGACGAGGGGGTGCATACTACATAAAAGTCTTTCTATGGTCACTTTACATCTGTCACGCCCCGCTCCCGCAGGAGCGATCGTCCTCGCTAAGGTGTGATGCCGCACGAGCCTAGATTGCGCTCGTGCAAGGCGGGTTCCATAACGGCCGATTTCAGCGGCTGTGACGAGGTCGTCGCACAGAAGTCCCATGCAGAGACATTGAATCATAGCAGCGGAAATTTAAAGCAAAACACAAGTTACTCAAAAGAAGCTCTTTATTGATATTGAACAAAGGTTACATTGGGAGCACAAGGCCAATATTACAATCACTCAAGCTCACTCTTCTCACATTTTACAAGTTCACTCAGCTCTCTCTCATCTCTCAATTACAAGTCTTGATCCAGCGGAAGCTTCGGAAGGCGATGTCCATACATTATGTCCCGTATAAGTCTTTTCTCCATGAGGCCGCACGCTTCGAATCGCCAAGGAACTCCGTGCCTCGACACATCCAAGCGAGCTCCGCGCCACGAGCTTCTACCTGTACCTGCATATGTAAACTATGTGGGTGTCAGTACTCAACTGTAGTGGTGGAATGAGCTCCTCGCCCACCCATACAAAACCAACACGTTTACTTTACTTTGTGCAACATAGTCCCCTTTATGATTGTCTTTCTACTCTTGCCTTAGGATCAGTTTTAGGACCGGCGCCTTAGCGCAACTTGTGTATCGGAACCATCCCGTGCTTGCAATGTCAACGTTAACTCATACTTTGTCCCTAGACCACTTCTCGTGCCAACAACGTTAACCTATCGAGTCGTGTTTGCCTTACGGCCAAAATCAGAGACGCAGCTACACGGTAGACTCATTTTCCATGTGACCGTGCTACGAAATCCATATTGAGGCCATGCCTCGCAATTCAGTGAGACTTGACCATATCGCCGCCTCGCGGCCCTTGCTACTTTGACCACCAACTGACCCAAATCAAGACTTGTGAATGTTAGTGTCACTCAACCAACTTTGCCTTGCGGCGGTTTCCCGACTTAACTCAAACGACTCAACCAACTTATGCAAACTTATACGCCGACAACTCAGAACTCGACGCCACATCTCGTGCCGAAGCACGTCGCCTATGTTGTATTCATTCTTAAGCCCAAACATTGTATTCTAACTCGTACCCACATTCAGCAACTCAACTCAATCCAAAGGCATACACGCGGTTAGCCGCTATTTGCCGACATCTATATGAATTGGTCACTGACTCCTAGAGCTATCGTGGACTCCTCTTAGCTTTTGTTAGACGGGCACCCCTTTCAGCGCAAGGTAGCTAGCCCCGCTGCAAGTCTCCGCCTAACCCGTACCAAAAGTACAGCTAAATTAATTGTTTCCCAATGCCCGCAACGATCCCGTGGCCTCGGGTTGTCGTACGGGGAAACTCTCACCTTGACGATAAGTTGTTTGTTTCCCAATGCCCGCAGTGGTCCCGAGGCCTCGGGTTGTCGTGCGGGGAAACTCTCACTTTGTCGACATGTTGTCCAATGACCATGCAAGACTCGACTCAAACTGACATCTCACACAGTCATGCTACCTCTAGTGTCACTATTTCTTTCAGGGCCAAGTTCAATATTTCTTTCTTATGAGACCGCCTCGCCGACATGTAGCCGCGAGCATACTTCTTTCTTATCCTATTATTTTACTCAACTCAAGAACAACTATTCACAACAATTTCCAAACTCAATGGATCAACCGTGGCCCGTGCCTTAAAACTCTAGGACCGTGCCATCGTGTCCCAAACCGACTTTCGATCTACGCGACGCTATCGCCCAAGTCATACTTCATATGACGGGCCTTGGGATCGTGGGACTATTTAACTTGACAACCGCAGAAAGAGCGGGACAGCACTAGAAATGACTTAGGTCGATCGGCGTAACTTTGCCTAACTTAATCGAGCCTATAACTTGACTCAAGGGACGAGCAAAGGCCATGCCAAGCCTTGCATTATGGAAATGTGCATGCTTTAGCAAGCATTCACACAAGCGACGCCTATGACTTAGGCTATTTCATAACTTTGTATCGAAGACCAACTTTCCTTCTCCCAAGCCACGGGACGAAGGACCGAGTGTCATTTTCAAAGCACGCCGTGCCCCAACTCTAAGCCGACCGTGGGACGTTTTTCCATGTTCTAACTCATTTTGACCCGTCGGGATTATTCCCTTAGCTATGTGGATTCATCTCTTTTATTATTAAACCTACTTGTGCAAGTTGAAAACATGCATATTATTATGTGAAGGCAAAGATGAGGCAAGTTCACCGAAACTACCCCACCTGAGCGAGCGGTTGCCTTGACCGAGATGTCTTCGAGTCGCCGTTGCAAGGCTAAGTCCGAACGTCGTCGGCGTTTCGATTCCTCCGATTGACTGAGCGGGACGGGGCACTACATCATACACCACTCAGAAAAAGTTTCGTCCTCGAAACTAACTGAGTACACTTATTGACTTATCACTTTTACTCAACGTTCAAGAACTCTCGCACACACTATACCTATGCGTTTCCTCAATCCGAGCCACGCTCGCACTATCCTCAATCCTTTCTTCAAAACTCACGATCTCAAAATCCTCGACACTTTCCCGTTCCTCAAGTCTCACTTGATTCAACATATCACTTAGTTGGATCGTGCACATATCTAGGCGTCCCTAAAATACATGTATTTCAGCCAAGCCTCATGATAGAGAATCCACCATCACCACTCGAGTCGGATCGTGCACATATTCGGGCGCCCATGATATACATGCATGTCAACCGAGACTCACGAGTGGTGCCGCCGTAACTCCTATCGCTTCGCGCTCGGACGTCTGCCTAACCGCTAGGCTATGTCTTTTGGCTAAAGTTATTCGTCAGCATTGGAATCATAGTTCCCAAACAACAATATCAACACTGACCCCATCCTAAGGTCAAACCAAGTTGATAGTACGGGTTTTCTACCCAAGCTCGCATCACTCCGATTTCTAAACATCGAGCATCGATTCCCTACGCACATCCCAACATTCGTCGCACGGGATCTAAGTCATTCAGCAAAGCCATCCTACTTCAACTTATGTTCAATCAAATTTCACGACGTATCAATATCACTCGTTCAACAAACCATCTTGCATAGACTATCTCTTCGAACACGTTCGACATAATCCGCCTATCAATCCTTCCAAGTTAAGCACGCTAAGACACGATTCATCTCTAAACCATAATTCACATTTCATAATTCCTAAGTCATTCATCCCAATTCACGTATTCGATCACGAGGTCATCTGACTTAACAATACGTTGCGTCCCGATCTCACGCGAGTCAGATTATCCACGGTAGGCACGAATCACCGTGCACGCTCCCGCGAGATGATCATTCTCATCGGGATGTAACTCTTGTTTTGGGTCTAGACTAATTTATTTTCGATGCGCAGATTGGACTTACTCCATCCTCAAGTTTATTCAATCATCAATTGTGAGTCCTACTAATCCTCGAATTCACCTTTGCGTCAAGCCAACAAGTCGAGACAATCAACGTTGCTGCGTCCTGATTTTCCGAGTTCGATCATTCCCGCGACATGAATCACCATGTCAACGCTCACGCGGAACGATCGCCCCAAATCTGACGCAATGCATGTGCGAGGCTAGAGTTGCGCTCGTGCAAGACAAAATCGTCGACGTTGTGGCTATCCGCGTAACCATCAAGACACGATCAATTTCATCCAACATTTCTCTCAATCAAAATCCAAAGCATGACATCTAACCGAACAATAACACTTGCACGATCGCCATCTGCCGAGTCAGAGTACCCCCGAGTTATCGCATATCGATCTTTGATACGCCTCAATACCATCGATGATATGCGTAACCTGACGATCTTTCTTTGCAACCAAATTTCGAGTCGTACGAATGATGCTATCGTCCGACTGGATAATTTCCTCGACATTCAAGTTCAAGTTCGATCATTATCCCTCGAATCCTTCACAACATCAATTTCTTCAATCAATCGATCGACATCCCTGAGGCTATCGCATACACCACTCAGGGATGAAGTCATTCAACAAATCCTCAACTTATCATTCGAATCAAAATCCACTTCATCAAATTTTCCGTTCGAACCATTCCTCGAATTCCAAGCACGCTAATCTATATCGCATCGACGTTATTGTTGCTCGATAGTACCCCTATTGATAGTCGACTCACTTTACTCAATCGAGTTCAACTCATTCTTGCTCGACGCTATTCAATTCCCGCACTCGACTTTTCTAAGGTCGACGCAACTTTGGTGTATATGCCTAGCCCGACTTAGCCAACCGTGCTTACGCGGACCATCTTTTTGTTTTGTTGTCAAAATCTGTTCTCCTATGTTTTGCAAAATAGATAGACTTATTGTATGGACATCCCGAGGGACAATTGAGAGAGAGCGCACCAACGATATCAACTTGTGAAAGCAACAGAGTTTGCGGAAACAACGAGTTAAAGAATTCAATCGGTTATCCAAGGACGTAAAGCCGTGCTCTAATACCATTATGTCACGTCCCGCTCCCGTAGGAGCGATCGTCCTCGCTAAGGCGTGATGCCGCACGAGCCTAGATTGCGCTCGTGCAAGGCGGGTTCCATAACAGCCGATTTCAGCGGCTGCGACGGGGTCGTCGCACAGAAGTCCCATACAGAGACATTAAATCATAGCAGCGGAAATTTAAAGCAAAACAAAAGTTACTCAAAAGAAGCTCTTTATTGATATTGAACAAAGGTTACATTGGGGGTACAAGGCCAATATTACAATCACTCAAGCTCACTCTTCTCACATTTTACAAGTTCACTCAGCTCACTCTCATCTCTCAATTACAAGTCTTGATCCAGCGGAAGCTTCGGAAGGCGATATCCATACATTATGTCCCGTATAAGTCTTTTCTCCATGAGGCCGTACGCTTCGAATCGCCAAGGAACTCCGTGTCTCGACGTATCCAAGCGAGCTCCGCGCCACGAGCTTCTACCTGTGCCAGCACATGTAAACTATGTGGGTGTCAGTACTCAACTGTACTGGTGGAATGAGCTCCTCGCCCACCCATACAAAACCAACGCGTTTACTTTACTTTGTGCAATATAGTCCCCTTTATGATTGTCTTTCTACTCTTGCCTTAGGATCAGTTTTAGGACCGGCGCCTTAGCGCAACTTGTGTATTGGAACCATCCCGTGCTTGTAATGTCAACGTTAACTCATACTTTGTCCCTAGACCACTTCTCGTGCCAACAATGTTAACCTATCGAGTCGTGTTTGCCTTACGGCCAAAATCAGAGACGCAGCTACACGAAAGACTCCTTTTCCATGTGACCGTGCTATGAAATCCATATTGAGGCCATGCCTCGCAATTCAGTGAGACTTGACCATATCGCCGCCTCGCGGCCCTTGCTACTTTGACTACCAACTGACCCAAATCAAGACTTGTGAATGTTAGTGTCACTCAACCAACTTTGCCTTGCGGCGGTTTCCCGACTTAACTCAAACGACTCAACCAACTTATGCAAACTTATACGCCGACAACTCAGAACTCGATGCCACATCTCGTGCCGAAGCACGTCGCCTATGTTGTATTCATTCTTAAGCCCAAACATTGTATTCTAACTCGTACCCACATTCAGCAACTCAACTCAATCCAAAGGCATACACGCGGTTAGCCGCTATTTGCCGACATCTATATAAATTGGTCACTGACTCCTAGAGCCATCGTGGACTCCTCTTAGCTTTTGTTAGACGGGCGCCCCTTTCAGCGCAAGGTAGCTAGCCCCGCTGCAAGTCCCCGCCTAACCCGTACCAAAAGCACAGCTAAATTAATTGTTTCCCAACGCCCGCAACGATCCCGTAGCCTCGGGTTGTCGTGCGGGGAAACTCTCACCTTGACGATAAGTTGTTTGTTTCCTAATGCCCGCAGTGGTCCCGAGGCCTCGGGTTGCCGTGCGGGGAAACTCTCACTTTGTCGACAAGTTGTCCAATGACCATGCAAGACTCGACTCAAACTGACGTCTCACACAGTCATGCTACCTCTAGTGTCACTATTTCTTTCAGGGCCAAGTTCAATATTTCTTTCTTATAAAACTGCCTCGCCGACATGTAGCCGCGAGCATACTTCTTTCTTATCCTATCATTTTACTCAACTCAAGAATAACTATTCACAACAATTTCCAAACTCAATGGATCAACCGTGGCCCGTGCCTTAAAACTCTAGGACCGTGCCATCGTGTCCCAAACCGACTTTCGATCTACGCGACGCTATCGCCCAAGTCATACTTCATATGACGGGCCTTGGGATCGTGGGACTATTTAACTTGACAACCGCAGAAAGAGCGGGACAGCACTAGAAATGACTTAGGTCGATCGGCGTAACTTTGCCTAACTTAATCGAGCCTATAACTTGACTCAAGGGACGAGCAAAGGCCATGCCAAGCCTTGCATTATGGAAACGTGCATGCTTTAGCAAGCATTCACACAGGCGACGCCTATGACTTAGGCTATTTCATAACTTTGTGTCGAAGACCAACTTTCCTTCTCCCAAGCCACGGGACGAAGGACAGAGTGTCATTTTTAAAGCACGCCGTGCCCCAAATCTAAGCCGACCGTGGGACGTTTTTTCCATGTTCTAATTCATTTTGACCCGTCGGGATTATTTCCTTAGCTATGTGGATTCATATCTTTTATTATTAAACCTACTTGTGCAAGTTAAAAACATGCGTATTATTATGTGAAGGCAAAGATGAGGCAAGTTCACCGAAACTACTCCACCTGAGCGAGCGGTCGCCTTGACCGAGATGTCTTCGAGTCGCCGTTGTAAGGCTAAGTCCGAACGCCGTCGGCTTTTCGATTCCTCCGATTGACTGAGCGGGACGGGGCACTACAATATCTATTGTCTCAATCATTCAAACAAGAAGCAAAAATAGAGAACATGTAAGATAAAGCAGTAAGGCGTCCCAAACGCTCAATCAAAATGTCCTTGAGATCTGGATTTACAAAACATAGCCAGATGATATAGTAACATATACACAATTGTTATCAGCTGCAGTCTGACTTAATTATAATTATGTAAAAGCAAGTGCAAGACTACCCGACTAACATGTCGGTGCCAAACGGCTAAGTATAAAGTAAATAACAAAACGAGCGGTGAAGTAAGGAACCACTCGAGTCCTCCTGCGATCATTCTCCTAGTATTGACCATCTTGGAGGTGGAAGTAAGCTGAGTCCTCGGAAACCGGCTCTAAATCTGGCCATGCAAAACCAGAGAGGTTAGACCTCTAATAGCAAGTACCACAAGGAAGCACGATATGAAGGATTAAACCAGTAAGTAAGAGAATATAATAATAGATCTCTGCTTTCCACTAGGATTCACATAATATCATGACACTTCGAACCAACCTCCCAACCAAACAAGGACAGAAGTTGGCCCGTCATGTCCTGACATTCTGATCATCTCAGTTAGGCAACAGAGTAGGTACAGTACACAAACAAATCATCTTGAACGGCCAATCAACTCCTACGGCTTGCTATTGTGAGTCCCAAGTTATCCTGGAATTATGCAAATAGGGATTCCTCAGTTCTTACTATGTACGAGCAAGGCTAGTCTATCCAGTTGTAGGCCTTAAAAATGAACAGTCACGCTGAGTTGATCAGAACAAGTTCAAAAGTCACGCTGAGTTGATCAGGACAATATTTAAAAGTCACGCTGGGAAACAGCTCATCATTTGTCAGAGTGTAATTATGACTGACAGCACGACAGTCGAAGAACGTCTTTTCGTATGCCACGTATGCACAGAACTCGAGAGATCACAGCCGACTATTGCGTGACTTTCGAAATCTTCTTCAGCAAGACTCAGCCTTCACCAAGTTGGCGTACCAAAATAGCTTCTTGTCATTTAATGCAACTGACAAAAGCAATCACTGTCAGAGATTTTGTGTCAGTCAAAGCACGTCGAATCAAGACAGCTGGCAGTCCTGCCTCAATCGAGCATGGATTATGTTCTTTCCCAAAGTCCGCGTATATTTTGAGCTTTCTGTCTCAAGTTTGCGTGGATTCTGAAGTTTCTTGCTCCACATCTGCGTGGATTGTGAAGCTTTCTGCCCCAAGTCTGCGTGGATTGTGAAGCTTTTTGCCCCAAGCCTGCGTGAATTCTGAAGCTTCTTGCTCCAAGTTTGCGTAGATTTTGAAGCTTTCTGCCCCGAGTCTGCGTGGATTTCGTCTTCAACAAGTCTGCGTAGATTTCATCAAATTGGAGTACGTGGCAGCCATGCCACTGATCTCTCGCCTGCGTGTCCTATAACTTGCACACGACTCATGCATGATTGCCATGTGTCCAACAGTTACAGGCCACGTCCAGTAACTGCTCACAACCTTGTGTATGTTAAATCTTGCGTTATTTTCAACTAGGCACAGGTTGTGAAGACAGTTATCCTTTCAGTCATTTTTGACTCTATAAATAGAGTTCTTTTTCTCATTTATTGTACAGATACATAGTTATCTAACTTACTGTCAAAATTTTGAGAGCTTTTCTTCTTCGCATAGTCCAAGGGATAAAGCGATCGTCTTCTAGATCGGATTCCTACAGTTGTAATTTTCCCAGATACACAATAAATAAAGTGAATTTATTTATGGAAAACACCAGTCAATCAATTGCGCTAATCATGAATTAGACGAGTCCCAGCGGGACGCCCGTCATCAATATACAATATACAATAATAATATAAGCAGATACCGCTCCCTGCCCGTGTGGCAGGTTTACAGTATCTGTGGGAACCAGCCGGCCTGTCGGGCACTACTAGTCCCAAGAGGGCTGCCATGTAAGAACTCGGGGATCCATTCTCTCCATGCAATCATTATTTTATTTAACTTAATAGTCTCTATGTTGAGTGAAATCCCATACCGTGGATCATGGTCATTCAAATGAGTACTTTCGTACGGGGTACGATATGCGCAACTCTACAACGATACCAGTGCGGTTAGGTTGCAGGTCTTACATAGCATAATACAACAATCCAAACTAACCACGGAATAATCATGCTTTGACCATAAAGTACACATGCTTCTTTTGTAAAATAAATAAATAAATAAATAGTTTGAAGCCTGCATGTGCCTGTATGTCAATATTCGAGATCAGCCAGTCGATTACAATAGTTCATATCATGAACGTGTCTCATTCATTCAATTCAATAAGACGACTAGCCAGTCTTTTAGTTCCAACTAGGAACGCATGATCAATTTTAGTCAAGATAACCATCGTCATCAATGGTGACAAGGCATGAAAGTCAATTAGCATTAAATGGGTCGAGTCTATAACTCTCAAGGTCAAGTTCCAGTCTTACTGGGTATCCATAAACCAATCAAGACATAGGGTACGTTTTACACAACCATATGTATCAAAAATATTAACATGCTAAGATTATCGAGTTCATAAAAAGGCGTAAGGATATAATAGGAAAACTATCATGCTACCATTAAATAAGTAAATTAGAGAACAAATCGAAACACCCAGGTCAAGAAGTCACGCCAACAAGTCTAGGCTAAGGCCAACAAGTTACGCCAAGTCTAGTATGAAGGAGTGAGCGTATAAACAACGTGAGCGTGAAAAGTGGTTCACGCTGGCACGCACAGCGTGAGCGTGAAGGGTAATTCACGCACGCACAGCGTGAGCGTGAAAAGCGTGATAAGGAATTCACGTACGCACAGCGTGAGCGGGACAAGAAATTCATGTACCCATAACGTGAGCGTAAAAAGTAACTCACGCACGCACAGCGTGAGCGTGAAAAGTGAGCGTGGAAAGTGAGCGTGAAAATGATAAAAATCCACGCACGCACGCAAAGACGTGTGCGTAACTCAAATGTCACGCTGACACGCAAGAACGTGTGCGTGACTAAAAAAATTCACGCACGCACGTAAGAACGTGTGCGTGACTAAAAATTCACGCAGACACGTAAAGACGTGTGCGTGACTAAAAATTCACGCAGACACGTAAAGACGTGTGCGTGACTAAAAATTCACGCAGACACGTAAAGACGTGTGCGTGACTAAAAATTCACACAGACACGTAAAGACGTGTGCGTGACTAAAAATTCACGCAGACACGTAAAGACGTGTGCATGACTAAAAATTCACGCAGACACGTAAAGACGTGTACGTGACTGAACCTTCGTTCCAATCCAGAAATGAAGTTCCCATGGTTCAGAACCCATGGACAACCAAGAATGCACGCCAAGTTGGAAGATCAAAACCCATGAACAACCGAGAATACAATAACTTAGATCTAGAAGAAACAAGCCAAAGAAATCAAAAATGCTAAGTACTAAACTCTCTTAGGATCATGAGAGGAAGACAAATGAACCATAAAAATGGTTCTCCAAGTGGGAAGCAAGAAGCAAGATGTACTTGCCTGCTGTTGGTTGGTGGAAGAGTGATAAGAGGAAGAAGAAGAAGTAATGGTGAAGAATGAGAGTTATGAGGAGAGAGAAGGGGATGGGGCCTTAAATAGGAAGGGTGGTGGTAGGTGGGGGTTTGTGGGGTTCGGTCCATGTGAACCGCCATGAACCCAAAAATAACCAGCCATGGCCGAACCACAATAAGACTAAAGCAGAGAAGTTAAAAGCAGGAAATAAAATGCAAAAATAAAATGCAGGAATAAAATTGCAGGAATAAATGCAGATAATTAATTAACATAAAATTAAAGAAATTTAAATACAGGATAATACATGATAAATACTAAATAAATATATACGAGTTGTACATGTATAAAAATACGCATTCTGGGAACGGGGAGTGACATCTCTACCCACCTTAGAAAAATTTCGTTCTCGGAATTTCAAATCCAAGCAGGTAGAAATCTCGGAGCTAAACTAATACAATCAATCCTAGTGATCAAGCAATCGTTTTTACCATATCAAAAGCAAGTACTATATATGTAAATTCATCAATCCACGATATCAAGTAGCTCTACCCATAAGGTGATAAGCATAAAGAATCAGGACAATCAAGGTATACAGAAAGAGATATACCTTGCGAGTTAAACAGGTGTGGATACGGTGATCGGATATCATCCTCACGTTCCCACATTGACTCTCCCAAGGAGTGATGACCCCAAGCAACACGGACAAGACTAATTGTTCGGTTCTTGAGTATCTTCTCTCTTCGGTCCAAAATGGACACAGGCTGTTCCTCGTAAGACAGGTTGGTACCAACAACCAGCTCAGAATGATCGAGGATATGACTTGGGTCCAATACATACCTACGTAATTGAGATACATAAAACACGTCATGCACCTCTCGTAACGAAGGTGGAAGGGATAAACGATAAGCAACATCGCCTACCTGATCAAGGATAACAAATAGGCCCACGTACCGCAGACTCAATTTCCCGCGAACGCCAAATCTAATGACCCCACGAGTAGGTGAGATCCGCAAGAATACGTGGTCCCCAACAGAGAACTCTAACAGCCTACGATGCTGGTCCGCCCAATGACGATGCCGGTCCTGCGCAACTCGAAGTCGCTCTCTAATTTCCTTAACCACTTCAACCGTCTGAACAATCATTTCCGAGCCTAACATCTTCCTCTCTCCGATATCATCCCATACAAGCGGTGACCTGCACTTCTTACCATATAGTGCTTTAAATGGCGCCATCTGGATACTGGCTTGATAACTGTTGTTGTATGAGAACTCGACCAAGTGCAGGTGACTCTCCCAAGACCCTCCAAAATCTAGAGTGCAAGCTCGCAACATGTCTTCTAAAGTCTGAATCGTTCTTTCTGATTGCCCATCCGTCTGCGGGTGGTAAGCCGTGCTAAATCTTAACTTGGTACCCAGACTATGATGTAAGCTCTTCCAAAAATGTGATGTAAAGCGGGTATCTCGATCCGACACAATACTGACATGGACTCCATGATGCCTGACTATCTGTTGCATATATAACTCTGCCAATTTTTCTGTAGATTGCCCTACTCTGAAAGGAAGAAAGTGTGCTACCTTCGTAAGCCGATCTATGATTACCCAAATAGCGTCCTTACCACTTGGTGATCTCGGTAAACCGGTCATAAAGTCCATTGTAATATGCTCTCATTTCCATTCCGGGATAGGAAGCGGTTGCAATAATCCAGCTGGCCTCTACTGTTCTGCCTTCACTTGCTGACATACCAAGCAACGGGAAACAAATCTAGCTATCTCCCTTTTCATCCCGTTCTACCAGAAATGCTGCTTGATATCTTGGTACATCTTGGTCCCTCCAGGATGAATAGAATTCTGAGAACTGTGAGCTTCTGTCATAACCTCCTGTCTGATATCTCTACTAGGCACACATAGACGCGATCCAAACCTAAGTGTACCATCTTCATGAATTCTCATCTCCTTCCTGAGTCCTGACTCACATTCTATCCTAAGCTTCTGAATCCTTGGGTCCTGTGCCTGAGCTGCCTTGATCCTGCCTACCAAGTCGGATTGAACTTGCAGACCTGTTAGAACTCCTATATCACTAGAAAGTATAACTTCTATGCCCATCTCCTGAAGGTCTTCTAAGATATGCCTCTGTGTTTTTAACATAAATGTGCCGCCTCTCCTGCTAAGAGCGTCTGCCACCACATTAGCCTTACCTGGGTGATACTGAAGCTCCACATCATAATCCTTGATCAACTCCAACCATCTTCTCTGCCTCATGTTTAGTTCCTTCTGAGTAAAGATGTACTTCAGACTTTTATGGTCTGTGTACATGTCCACTCGGTCACCATATAAGTAATGCCTCCATAGCTTCAGAGCAAACACTACTGCCGCTAATTCCAAATCATGAGTTGGATAATTCTTCTCGTGGTCCCGAAGCTGCCTAGATGCATATGCTATCACCTTCCCATGTTGCATAAGGACACATCCAAGTCCTTTACCTGACGCATCACAATATACTGTAAAACCTTCGGGTCCAACTGGCAATGTAAGAATAGGTGCTGATATCAACTTCTGCTTCAAAGTCTCAAATGATGCCTGACATTCTGTCGACCAAACGAATGGTACATCCTTCCGGGTCAAACGGGTCATGGGTGCTGAAAGCCTTGCAAAGTCTGACACAAACCTTCTGTAATATCCTGCCAATCCTAAGAAACTCCGTACATCAGCTACGGTCTTGGGTACTGGTCAACTCTCTACTGCTTCTATCTTCTTGGGATCTACTACTACTCCAGCTCCTGATATGATGTGACCCAAAAATGAAATATGATCCGACCAAAACTCACACTTGCTGAGCTTGGCATACAACTGGTTCTCTCTCAGAACCTGTAACACTCTCCTGAGGTGGTCTTCATGCTCCTCTTCACTAGCAGAGTATACGAGAATGTCATCAAGAAACACAACGACAAACTGGTCTAAGTATGGCATAAAGATGCGATTCATCAAATCCATGAATATTACTGGAGCATTGGTCAAACCAAACGGCATTACTAAGAATTCATAATGCCCATACTTCGACTTGAATGCTATCTTGGGAATATCTTCCTTCCGAACCCTCACCTGATGATACCCTGAACGAAGATCTATCTTAGAGAAAACTCTAGCTTTGCTCAACTGATCAAATAAGTCGTCGATCCTGGGTGGTGGGTACTTGTTCTTCATTGTTGCCGCGTTAAGCTTCCTGTAGTTAATGCACAATCTGGATGACCCATCCTTTTTTCCCACAAGTACCACTAGTGCTGCCCATGGTGACACGCTAGCTTGGATGAACTTCTTCTCCTTCAGTTCCTCTATGTGCTGGTATACCTTGGCCTGCTCTGAATCCGACATTCTATAAACTCGATCTGATATCGGTTTAGTTCCTGGTGCCAATTCTATACTGAACTCAATATCCCTAACGGGTGGTAGACCTGGAAGTTCTTCAGGAAATACGTCTAGAAACTCTTCAACTACCTTCGAAATCTGAACTTCTTCCATTGCCGTTATTACTCCCTGCTCTTGCTGAGTTGCCCCTGATCTGACTAAGGTGAATCTCTTCATGCCTGGAATATCAAAAGATACACTCCCTCTACGACAATCTATTGTCGCATGACTGTCTTTCAGCCAGTCCATGCCTAAGATAACGTCAAAATTTCTAACAGGAAATTCTATCAACCGGGCGGGTAAAGAATACCCGCAAACTACAACGCTACATGCTAAAATAACTCTACTAACTCCTACGAGCCCATTACCAGTGAGTATATTCAACCTCCCTGGCAATGCCTCGAACTCCACTCCTAGTCGTGTCGCAAATTGTGCAGATATAAATGAATAGGATGCTCCCGAATCAAACAATGCTACTGCGGGATATGAGGCGACGAGAATGTTACCTGCCACAACATCTCCCGATGCCAATGCCTCCTCCAAGGACAGAGTGAATGCTTGCCCTCGACCTCCTTGCTGGTTTTCATGCTGCGGCCTAGCCTGATGTTGCTGTTGGCCCCTTCCTTGATGATGCTGGGGTGGTCTATGCTGGTGTTGCTGCATCGGCGGCCCCTGCTGCCGAAACATCTGAGCCTGTGGCATTAACGAACGCTGTGCCAATGGCCTTACTGCCACCGCTGGTCCTCGATACTGGCCTGCCCCTGGTGCTGGCAGAGCAGAAAACTGTTGCCCTGGTCCTTCTGACCTCGAATTCATGGGACATGTGGTAACCCGATGGTCTAGATTTCCATATATCAGACACAGTCCATTCAATGTCCGACACACATCTCTAGTGTGCCCCATCTTCCCACAATAAGTGCAGCCCGTTGAGGGTTGCTGGTTCTTCCTCTGTTGCTGTTACTGCTGCCTGGGTGGTGGTGCTGGTCCTCGTATCGCCACATCATGGATACGAATGCTAGTGGATGGTGCTGTTGTTCGGGGCGCTGCTCCCCCTCCTCCTTCAATCTGACTGTGGGATCTCTTCTGACCCCCAGTCCTTGCCGCAAGCCTCTGAATGGTGATCTCATGCCTTCGAGTTGCCGTCAATACTTCGTCAAAAGTTTGGTAATTGTGCCCCTCAATCAATTACAAGAGTTCAAGATGAAACCCTTGCTGGAACCTCATGGCCCTCTGGTTCTCTGTTGCTACCATCTCTGGGGCGAATCTACTCAATCTGCAGAACTCCGCTGCATAAGCATCTACAGTCTTACCGGCCTGCCTGAGGCTGATAAACTTCTGTTGTAGCTCAAACCGTGCCACAACTCCATAGTACTTGGTCTTGAATCTTGCAGTGAAATCGTCCCAAGCCACAGGACGTCTGATGCCCACTTCCTCTGATTTCCACCAATCACGTGCGAGATCCTGAAGTAACAACTTCACTAGATCCATACGTTCTTCTGCCGGTACTTTAGCTGCTGTCAGAATAGCCTTTATATCCTTAAGCTATGTATCTGCTGAGATGGCATCCTCCGTGCCCTCGAAACGACGGGGGTTGTACTTGCAAAACCTGGCTGATGCTCCTGAATCAGTCCTCATTCCTCTTTCCAAAGCCGTCTGCAATCCTTGGTTGAGCAACACATTCTGCTCTTGTAGCTGAGTGTACATGCGTTGCTGGGCCATCATCTGATGTTGCTGAGTAGCCATCATTCCTCTCATGATCTCCAGAAGGGCTGGTGTGTCCACTTCCACAGGGGTAGGTGGAACTATGGCTGGTGTTGGAACTTCCGGATACTGCGGTTCAGCTGCTGGTTCTACTATCACTTCTTCTTGGATAGTCTCCTGAGGTGAGACTGGCCCTTGTTGCTGACCAACCTGGTCATGTTGTCCATGTTGCCCTTATTGTTGCTGCCCAGCTCTGACTGATGCGGACGAAGTGCCCCTAAGAAAAGGGACAAGAGAACAATCAAACAACCGGACATTGAAGGATCAATGAAGTCAAAGGATACCGGAATGTCAAGCAAGGGTTGAGAATAACGAGTCATGAGATCAAGGGGGGACACGTGTGATTGAGACATCCTATAAATCAAAACACCCCACAAGTCTGAAATTAGACCTGCATGGGCCACCACTAAAACCTTGTCACGTCCCAGAACCAGAATACTGGAGAGCGGGGGAATGACTCAGCCAGCTACGTATTACGGGTAGAAGAATATCGTATAATACGATCAATGCTGTCTAACCAGACGAGGGGGTACATACTACATAAAAGTCTTTCTATGGTCACTTCACATCTATTGTCTCAATCATTCAAACAAGAAGCAAAAATAGAGAACATGTAAGATAAAGCAGTAAGGCGTCCCAAACGCTCAATGAAAATGTCCTTGAGATCTGGCTTTACAAAACATAGCCAGATGATATAGTAACATATACACAATTGTTATCAGCTGCAGTCTGACTTAATTACAATTATGTAAAAGCAAGTGCAAGACTACCCGACTAATATGTCGGTGCCAAACGGCTAAGTATAAAGTAAATAACAAAACGAGCGGTGAAGTAAGGAACCCACTCGAGTCCTCCTGCGATCATTCCCCTAGTATTGACCATCTTGGAGGTAGAAGTAAGCTGAGTCCTCGGGAACCGGCTCTAAATCTGGCCATGCAAAACCAGAGAGGTTAGACCTCTAATAGCAAGTACCACAAGGAAGCACGATATGAAGGATTAAACCAGTAAGTAAGAGAATATAATAATAGATCTCTGTTTTCCACTAGGATTCACATAACATCACGACACTTCGAACCAACCTCCCAACCAAACAAGGACAGAAGTTGGCCCGTCATGTCCTGACATTCTGATCATCTCAGTTAGGCAACAGAGTAGGTACAATACACAAACAAATCATCTTGAACGGCCAATCAACTCCTACGGCTTGCTATTGTGAGTCCCAAGTTATCCTAGAATTATGCAAATAGAGATTCCTCAGTTCTTACTATGTGCGAGCAAGGCTAGTCTATCCAGTCAATCAATTGCACCAATCATGAATTAGACGAGTCCCAGCGGGACGCCCGTCATCAATATACAATATACAATAATAATATAAGCAGATACCGCTCCCTGCCCGTGTGGCAGGTTTACAGTATCTGTGGGAACCAGCCGGCCTGTCGGGCACTACTAGTCCCAAGAGGGCTGCCATTTAAGAACTCGGGGATCCATTCTCTCCATGCAATCATTATTTTATTTAACTTAATAGTCTCTATGTTGAGTGAAATCCCATGCCGTGGATCATGGTCATTCAAATGAGTACTTTCGTATGGGGTACGATATGCGCAACTCTACAACGATACCAGTGCGGTTAGGTTGCAGGTCTTACATAGCGTAATGCAACAATCCAAACTAACCACGGAATAATCATGCTTTGACCATAAAGTACACATGCTTCTTTTGTAAAATAAATAAATAAATAAATAAATAGTTTGAAGCCTGCATGTGCCTGTATGTCAATATTCGGGATCAGCCAGTCGATTACAATAGTTCATATCATGAACGTGTCTCATTCATTCAATTCAATAAGACGACTAGCCAGTCTCTTAGTTCCAACTAGGAACGCATGATCAATTTTAGTCAAGATAACCATCGTCATCAATGGTGACAAGGCATGAAAGTCAATTAGCATTAAATGGGTCGAGTCTATAACTCTCAAGGTCAAGTTCCAGTCTTACTGGGTATCCATAAACCAATCAAGACACAGGGCACATTTTACACAACCATATGTATCAAAAATATGAACATGCTAAGATTATCGAGTTCATAAAAAGGCGTAAGGATATAATAGGAAAACTATCATGCTACCATTAAATAAGTAAATTAGAGAACAAATCGAAACACCCAGGTCAAGAAGTCACGCCAACAAGTCTAGGCTAAGGCCAACAAGTCACGCCATGTCTAGTGTGAAGGAGTGAGCGTATAAACAACGTGAGCGTGAAAAGTGGTTCACGCTGGCACGCACAGCGTGAGCGTGAAGGGTAATTCACGCACGTACAGCGTGAGCGTGAAAAGGGTGATAAGGAATTCATGCACGCACAGCGTGAGCGGGACAAGAAATTTACGCACTCATAACGTGAGCGTGAAAAGTAACTCACGCACGCACAGCGTGAGCGTGAAAAGTGAGCGTAGAAAGTGAGCGTAAAAATGATAAAAATCCACGCATGTACGCAAAGACGTGTGCGTAACTCAAATGTCACGCTGACACGCAAGAACGTGTGCGTGACTAAAAAAATTCACGCACGCACGTAAGAACGTGTGCGTGACTAAAAATTCATGCAGACACGTAAAGACGTGTGCGTGACTAAAAATTCACGCAGACACGTAAAGACGTGTGCGTGACTAAAAATTCACACAGACACGTAAAGACGTGTGCGTGACTAAAAATTCACGCAGACACGTAAAGACGTGTGCATGACTAAAAATTCACGCATACACGTAAAGACGTGTGCGTGACTGAACCTTCGTTCCAAGCCAGAAATGAAGTTCCCATGGTTTAGAACCCATGGACAACCGAGAATGCACGCCAAGTTGGGAGATCAAAACCCATGAACAACCGAGAATACAACAACTTAGATCTAGAAGAAACAAGCCAAAGAAATCAAAAATGCTAAGTACTAAACTCTCTCAGGATCATGAGAGGAAGACAAATGAACCATAAAAATGGTTCTCTAAGTGGGAAGCAAGAAGCAAGATGTACTTGCCTGCTGTTGGTTGGTGGAAGAGTGATGAGAGGAAGAAGAAGAAGAAGTAATGGTGAAGAATGAGAGTTATGAGGAGAGAGAAGGGGATGGGGCCTTAAATAGGAAGGGTGGTGGTAGGTGGGGGTTTGTGGGGTTCGGTCCATGTGAACCGCCATGAACCCAAAAATAACCAGCCATGGCCGAACCACAATAAGACTAAAGCAGAGAAGTTAAAAGCAGGAAATAAAATGCAGAAATAAAATACAGGAATAAAATTACAGGAATAAATGCAGAAATAAAATGCAGGAATAAAATTGCAGAAATAAATGCAGATAATTAATTAACATGAAATTAAAGGAATTTAAATACAGGATAATACATGATAAATACTAAATAAATATATACGAGTTGTACATGTATAAAAATACGCATTCTGGGAACGGAGAGTGACACATGGAAACCCAGTATGACCCTCTTGAATTCCACCAAAGGGATTTGAACACGACGGCACGACCCTTCCACGAATTCGACGCAAAGTCGTTGAATTCTGTTTAAATAAAACAGAACAGAAGATTAACCAAACCCTTACTTGGGAAGCCAGTTTTTGAACCAAATATTAGGATTTTCGAAAATCTGATTGAAAGCATTCAAAGACGACATATTCAAGACTGAAACGCATCTGTTAGATCGGCTCCATAAATTACATGCATAAAGTTATTCATTACTAAAGATTCACGAAAAACTATGTTTTCAAAACTAGAATTTCTAGAAAACTTCTCGATACGGCGTGCGCCCCGACAAACCGGGCGACGTAGTCGTGCGCTCTACGCATTGAAAGGCGCATATGGACGTTGTCGAAGTGTGGGAACTGACGGAACTCAGTTTCGTCGTGTGTGCGCGACGAAATCAGTCCGTATCCGTCAAGAAACCCCCGTATCGTCAATTTACAAACTTTGCCCTAACTTCGTGTACAGTCGTCGATTCGAAATGCAACTTGCGCCAACAGGTCCGAATCAAAATTTTGGTCCTGTGTGCAAAGTTTGGTTCGATTCTGAGAAGGTCGAATCGGAACCCCTTTTTGGCGGGCCCGCGACCCACTCAAACGGGCGATTTTGTACACGGCTTATCGGAATCCAAAACTGGACATACCGTTGAGTTCCTCTCCTCAAACTGAATCCGTAAACATATAGTTTGACGACTTTAGAGACCATAGACTTTGACACGCGTTTCGGTGCAAAGCGGGTCCAACGGTGGACATCGTTTTGACCCGAAATTACGATTTTGCCCCTGTTCCAGAATTAGACTTTTGGACAGGCATTTTCTAGGTATATCTTTTATACCGAGTGCATTTTTTATGTTTGTTTCAGAAACCGGAGTTATTTGGAGACTGTGACGTTTCTTGGCTGACATTGTGATTTACGGGACTTGGCATTTTGTACCATCAGGCAAGATACCTTGCCACCTTACTCTGTGATTATTATATTTCTTACTTTCAGTTGTTATTTTCAGCATTTCTTATTTCTGATATTTGAACTATGTGTCCAAGTCACACTTGGGTGCAAGCGACTCTATCGGTCATTTCTCTCGCTTTATTTATTTCTCTTGTATTGACTTAGTCTAATGACCACCCATTGATGATGAGGTATTGGTATATCTCGTACGGCCTTAACACTTGCTTTACCAGGTGATGTGAGTCACATGTAGGACACGTATCCGCATAGTCGACTGGCTACCGATACGTATGGAGCGTGCGACGGATAGGAGTAACTGCCAATAGAATTGCATGCTAGAAGACTTGGCGGTTATTAGAGGTACATGTCAGTCATGGAGATGATGATACTAGGCATTGGGTGGGGAGAAAAATACCTGACGTATGGGCTTCGATTGCACTTCCCTTGTAACCCGGAAGCTCCGCTGGAGATACGGGTATGATTAGCCTCTCAGGTTGGCCACTGTCGTTCTTGGAACGCCATGCGCTTGGTCACTGGTACCCAAGAGGGGACTATACCGGATCCTATATTCAGCCAGGGCTCATGCGTCGAAGGATTGTATCTTAACTGCATATTCACAGTAGAATGGTCAGGAACCCAATTGCATGCATACCTTTTTCTCTTATTATATTATCACAGTTTATATGGCATGGTATTTTCTTGTATCTTGCTACGTCCTTCTGAGGACCTGGTTATCTCTCCAGGGTTAGACGATTTTCCACAGGAGTACGGAGCGGCGCTGGAGCTATCCTACATCGACGATGAGGCAGTCTTTACTGATTTCTAGTCTATTCTTATTTGAGATATTAGTGGACATTATTTTTACATCTCTTTTCTTTCTATTTTGCAGAGTTGGACTCCGATCTTGTGAGACTATTTTTCATAGCTGTTTGGAGTGAGCATGTTCACCCGGCTATCTTTTGATACTCTTATTTATTATTTGGACTCTATTATCTTCTGTGTTGAGCTGTGATGAGATTAGATTATATTATTCTGGCCTGTGATTATTATATTTATAGCTTATGTGCATATATGAGGATTCCATATATTGGAGTATTTTTTGTACATGTGCAGTTGGCATGTTCACGTGCTTGGTCCTATGTACTTTGGGACTGGGGCGTTACATATTTTTGTGGTGGCCCATGCAGGTCTACGTTAATATAATTGGGTTACATGACTGTGCCCAACAAGCCTGCATATAGGAATAGGAATATCTCATCCAGAACTACTACCTCTTGACTTTCGATCTTTTTGAAACTTCCTTGATTATTTGATTTACCTCATATCTAATCTTTTCTAATATCAACTTATCTTCCTCGTGCCAACAGTATGCATTTAAGAAGCGGACACACTTCTACCTTGGCCCTCACATCTGGTGAAGAGGCTACTCCGGAGGGACAAAATCCTCCCATGACTCCAGCGACACCATACCAGCCAGGACAGACGCAGCCTACTACGACACCAACGACGGAGTACCCGGAGATCGCAGCACCCCCAGGTAGCCAGGCTGGGCAGACCACTACCATACCACCGGAAGGGAATGTACCACTGCCTCCACCACCACCATTCCCTCAGCAGTTTACACCACAGTCAGGACCTCAGATGCCTCCGCCACCGACTGATGGGAGCCCTACTACTCAGTTTATGTACGCCATGATGCAGGCTCAGTGGCAGTAGACTGAGCTGATGAGACAGACGATGATGGCAGCATTGGCTAGACCTCCACCACCACCTCCAGTACCAGCACTAGCACCGGCTCTGCATCCTTATGAAGGCTCTATCAAGAATTTCACAGATATGAACCCCAAGGCCTTTAGAGGAACAGAGAAGCCATTAGAGGTGTCACAGTGGCTTATTAGTATAGAGAAGCTATTGAAGGCATCCCAGTTGCCAGCTCGAGATTGGATGACAGCAGTGGACCTACTGTTAGAAGACAATGCTCACCACTGGTGGAAGGCGGAAGAGAGACGACTAGGCACCGGGATCACCTGGAAGCAGTTCTATAATGCGTTTTATGAGAGGTTCTTCCCTATTCATGTCAGAGATGGTCTCTACGACCAGTTCCTTCATCTGAAGCAAGGGAATATGACAGTTGATGAGTATGACTCAGAGTTCAATCGCCTGAGTCAATTTGGTACGGGATTGATTCCGACGGAATTAGAGAAGGCAAGGAGATTTCACCAGGGGCTTGCACCAGAGCTTAAGTCTTATACGACTACCCAGTCTCGAGTCTCCCATTCAGCTGTCTTGGAAGAAGCTCGTGCTCAGGAGATTCTTCGCAAGGAGCAGCAGCAGACATCGAGGCGTCATACCCCAGCAGTTACACCAGCCCGAGCTACTCAGAGTGGACCTATTAGGAGGGCCACCAGACAGTTCCAGCAGAGGCACACACCTTATCAGAAGCCCACCTGCAACTTTTGTGGAAAGCAGGGGCATATCAGAGATGACTGTCGACTTCGTTTGGGTTATGTATGAGATGTGGATCAGGACAGCACTTGGCCAGAGATTGTCCTGAGCAGCAGGCTCTAGTTCAGGCACATCAAGCCCAGAGGCCTACAGCCCTAGCACCTCGTCCACCATTACCACCACAGACAGTACAGTACCACAAGTCCAGAGCTTAAGGCCCAGGACAGAACCATGGAAAGGCATTCTCTCTAGCTGTTGAGAATGTAGAGACAGAGGCAGAGGTCATAGCAGGTATGGTTTTAGTTGCATCTTTTCCTGCTATTACATTATTTGATACTGGAGCCACGCATTCATTTATAGCCACTAGTTTTGCCACTAGACACAGCATTCCCATCACACCCTTAGCTAAGAATGTTAAAATCCTCACTAGAGGAGGAGTTGTACCTATTAGTGGTGTTTGTAGACTTTGTCCTGCAGTGATAAGTGGCAGAGAGATAATGGCACGACTTCTCGTGTTCCCTATGCCGACATTTGATGTGGTTCTTGGAATGGACTGGTTGAGCCAGCATTTTGCTCTCATAGACTGCCATAGGAGCGGTATTATCTTTAGACAACCGAATGCGGCAGAGTTTGAGTTCACCAAAGAAGATGGAGATAGTTGTGATGTACCCGTATCGGGGACTCATATGATGATGCATGACACCCCTCAGCACCCTATTATCATCGAGTTCGAGGATGTATTCCCCGAAGAATTGCCAGGACTGCCACCTGACCGAGATATTGAGTTTTCCATTGAGCTTATTCCGGGAGCCGAGCCTATCTCATCTCGAGTTTATCGTCTGGCACCCAAGGAGTTGGTAGAAATGAAGACGCAGATTGATGACTTATTAGAGAAGGGATTTATTCGTGCCAGTGCGTCACCGTGGGGAGCACCCGTTCTTTTTGTGCCTAAGAAAGACGGGACAGTGCGCATGTGCATCGACTACAGAGCATTGAATGCAGTAACGGTGAAGAACAAGTATCCCTTGCCGCGTATAGATGATCTATTCGATCAACTGAGTGGAGCAAAAGTATTCTCCAAGATTGACTTACGATCAGGCTATCACCTGTTGAAGGTTCGGAAGGAAGACATTGCAAAGACAGCTTTTCGATTAAGGTATGGACACTACGAGTTCTTGGTTGGAGTTGATGAAGGATTACGACGTGTTCACACAAAAAGAGTTGAATATGCGACAGCGACGTTGGTTGGAGTTGATGAAGGATTACGAGATCGAGATACATTACAATCCGGGCAAGGCTAACGTCGTGGCAGACGCATTGAGCCGCAAGCCTATGGCACACTTTTTGACTACGCAGAATGAGTTGATTAGAGACTTAGAGTAGCTTGGTATTGAGGTAGTATTGCCTGGAGCAGATGGCGTATTAGCCAACCTCCAAATGCAATCATCATTGGTAGAGCGCATCAAGGCAGCATTGCCCAATAATGCTAGATTTTGACGGCTCAGAGAGAGGACTGAAGCAGGAGAGCAGACGGGATTGAGGATCCATCCCGATGGGACATTGCGATGTGGTGATCGCATTTATTTTCCCAATGGAGAGCTACGGCAGGAGCTTATGGCAGAGGCTCACAGTTCGACATACTCTATTCATCCCGGAGGAACCAAGATGTATCGCGACTTATGTAACGCCCCAGTCCCAAAATACTTGGGACCAGATACGTATCATGCCAGCTGCATACATACGAAGCACACTCCAATATATGGAAACCTTGTATGTATACATAAGCTGTCAAATGCAGTAATCCAAGACAAAGTAAATCTCATCCACAATAAAAAGAATAATAGTATAAAATCAACTTGAATTTATGGTACAATCGTTGGACGGAGACAAAGTCCACTACCAACTATCAAAAGGAGATAAAGTATACAAGAAAATGATCCATGAAAGTATCAAGACGAACCAAGAGCGATCATCTTCGAAGAAATGGAGACGCCCACAATCTTGGCTAGAACACCTGCAGTAAACCATGAAAGCACACACCTGGAGAGATAACCAGGTCCTCAGAGGGACGTAGCAAGATACAGGAAGAACATGCCATTATAACTGCATAAGTAAAAATACTATAAACTACAACACAATAGGGTTCCTAACCATCTAAGTGATATGCATTTGGAGGACAACGTTCTACGCAGGGGCTGTAACGGATTCACGCAAGCAAGTAATAAAGTTTGGCCGTCAAGTAGCGCTCATCCGAGACACTATCGGTCGGGCAGCACGTAGTGCTCATCCGAGTCACTATCATCCATAAATATGTAAATAGTAAATGTAGCCCCTACGCTAGTAGCTGTCCCCTCCCCCAATGATACTATACATGCATCGTAACCACGACACACCAACACGTGTCATTTCCACAACACGGGTTTATAATAGATAACTGTCAAGTCTTCTAACATGCATCTATTGACAGTTATTCCTACGCATGCGCATGGGTGATCAGCCAACACGCAAGTGACCACTACATGATACTCACAACTCACACACAACTCGTGATACAATCGTGACAAAGTCAATGACATGCATCTTATTGACGGAAGTCTCTTAACTCTACGTCCACAAGCAAAAAGAAAATAATAAACAAGAAATATAGATACAATAAATGAAATAAAATGCAACTAAATGTAATCAGTAAAGATGGCAAGGTATCTTGCCTGAGGTTATGTGCAAAAGGGAATAATCCAGTAGCTCGAACCGGCAAAATAAACAAAGCAATAAAAGCCAAATCCCGCAGATGACTCCGGATGCTGCAACAAACATCACGAACGAGTTTGGAATAAAAGATATGTCTAGGAAATGCATGTCCAAAAGTTAAATTCTGGAACATGGGCAAAATCATAATTTTGGGTCAAAACGATGTCCGCCGTTGGACCCTCTTTGCTCTGAAATGTGCGCCAGAACCTACGGTCTTTAAAGTCGTCAAACTATATGTCTACGGATTTGTTTTGATGAGACGAACCCAATGGTATGTCCAATTTTGGATTTCGATAGGCCGTGCACAAAATTGCCCGTTGAGTGGGATTATGGGTCCGCCAAAATGGCGTCCCAGTCAACCTTCTCAGAATTGAACCAAACTTGGCTCACAGGACCAGAAAAATATTTCGAGTCCAATGGCGCAAGTTTCGTCGCGATTTGATGAGTGTGCACAAAGTTGTGACTTAATTTGCAAAGGATCGATACGGGGGTATCTCGACGGATACGCACTGATTTCGTCGCGCACATGCAACAAAATCGGGTTCCGTCAGTTCCCACACGTCGACAACATCTATACGCGCCTTTCGATGCGTATATTGCACGACCACGTCGCCTGGTTTGTCGGGACGCACGCCGTATCGGGTGTTTTTCTACTTTTTGAAAACAGAATTTACCATTTTTTGGAAACTTTAACAACGTGTAACTTTTTACACACTCGATAAAAAGTGAATCCAGAAGGTGCATTACAATCTTGGTTATGTTTTCTTTGACTGTCTTTAATTAGTTTTTACGAAAGTTTAATGGACAGCGAGAAAAGTGGCCGACAAGTTGATGTTTCAAAACAGTTTTTAATATTCCAGAAAAGTGGTTTTTTCTCCAACTTCGTCTCGATTTTTCGAGCAAGTTGGATGACCATGTCAAAATCCTCCTAGGGAATCTCGAAGAGGGTCATTTTGGCTTTCTACACGAATTTACGGATCTAAAAACGAACAAGAATCGAGAGAGAAATCAAACGGGAAAGTGGGATACCTTAAAGTGAAAAACTGTTGTTGTTGTTGTCGTGACGACCGGGAGACGGGGCTGCTGTCGCTCCGACGAGATTGGGCACGCACGCCGAAGAGAGGAGGAGGATGGAGGAGGAAGAGGAGAAAGGAGGAGGAGATTAGGGTTTTTCTTTTGAGAGTTAAATATATATGAATATGTGTGTATATATATAAGGGTTGGGGGGGTTCGGCCCTTATAATAAAAAGTTGCTGCTACTGTGCTTTGCTAAAGAGGGGCTCACAAGTAGGCGCCCAAGCTGCTTGCTTGCTGCTAGCATAGGCGTGGATGGTCGGTGGGGCCGACCACCCATTAACTTATATATATATATTATATATATATATATATATATATATATATTATATATATATATATATATATATATTTTCTTCTCATCTTATCTAAACTTTTAAATATCAATATATATATATAATATATATATATAATATATCTATATATATATAATATAATCTATATATATATATATAGATATATATATATATATATATGCATATATCCATAAATACACCAAAAATCTTTTTAAAATCCAAATACCATTTAAAAGTCAACTATCCAATTATTTAATATATATGAGCATATCTACATATATATATAAATTCAATCCTTAATAAATTAACTCAAAATAATAATAATATTTAAATAAGAAAACATGTTTATTAAATCTCCACGAAATAACTTTAATAATAATAAATTAATAAGATCGTCCTAATGAGTGAACTCATACCGTACACCCTCATCCGAGTCCAGAAATTGTAAAGTTTTGTAAAATATTATTTTATTAATAAAATATAGATTTTTGTACCCAAAGTCATAAATATTCAACAAGTTCTAAAAATAATTTAAAAATATTTGTACATACAAAATATTCCTATATGGTCACCTTAGTCACCTCACATGCTCACATAGGCTTAAATTTGGTTCGGGCCCTGTTCGGACTGAATTGGCCAAACCGGGTCATCAAAAAAAACCATAAATTGTATAAATGCATTTTTAAGTCTAATAAATAATAATAATAAATAAATAAATAAAAAAATAGGAGTTTTATATCCTACCCAACTTACAAGAATTTTGTCCTCGAAATTTAGGAATAATAGGATAGATAGGGTTTGGGGATAGGAAGAGTTCATCAATACAAAAATATAATTAAATTTTGGAGGAGGCGATAAAACGGCGTTCAACACTACCATGCAATAGAAAATTTTAGAGTCGATATATACAAAAATATATCATGATTTGGGAATTGAATAAGGGTTGCTAATGAATGTAACAAATGTGGTTCCTAGAGAGAGACTGGAGACTAATCGCCTCGATTGAGAGTTTGATTTAAGTGAATGATTAGAATCATTCTCGAGTGCTCAAGAACAATTGGAAGGACACGATAATAATTCTAGAGTTGAAGAATGAGGGGTAGTTAAAGGCGAGGATTCAGCCACATGAGTCGGTCGGTGGCTATCTACATTTGTGTATAATTAACCGATTGGACAACCAAAGATGATACCTTGAGTCTATCTAGCAAGTACAGTGCCTTGTCTTTCCAAAATAAGTGAAAGACAAGAACAACAAAGGTTTCAAAGACGGTGTTTATATTGAGTACGAATTGCGGGGTTCATAGGCGGCAAAAATAATTCAAAAGAGAATTGTCAAGGCTGTCGCGGATGAGACTCTAAGGCAAGTTTACTATATCTCCATCCACGTAGATAATATGTGATAAGCGAACCAAAGTACAATAGGTTGATCAGACCATCATGCACCGGTTCTGATTAGACAATATATTAGTGGGTGCACCCAATAAAATATGTCATGATCAAGCTTGATAACGAAATAAGCTTGCAAAACTGAAGCTACGTTAGCAGCGTGAGATAGTCAAAATATGAGCAAGGGAGGTACTGATGAAGGAAATTTAAATAGTCCCAGATCTTTTAAAATCAAGGCTCGCCCGAAGTTTGGGCCTATACAGTTGTCCTAGTGTTTCTTCATTTATGGCTTGGTAGACTAGATAAGGTAGGATCCTCTGAATTTATAGTCTAAGTGAACTTACTAATGTGGTTCACAAGAAAAAAAGTTTGTTAGGTGGTGAGGTATTCTACCCAACTTACAAGAGTTAAGCAGTAGTGTGATGGGGCAATGGGTCAAGCAATCAAGATAAAGCACAAATTTAAGCATTTACGAAATTAAGTAGAACAAAATCACATATCGGTCGAAAGAATTGAGTCGAGATGGAATCCCTATCCGTGGTCAAAAATATATCGGTATCATGGTAAAGGTTATAGTTTAGCCATTTTGATCAGAAGGTCATATCATGAAAATAGTGTATAAGGAGACGTGTTCTAGTGGGACATGATATATCTACATGAAGGTGGACTTGTCTAGGTCTTACATATAAAATTTGTTGGAAGGAAAAGTCTAGTGTTGTGCTCCAATTATCCAAGTCACGGTAAGGGACGCCAAAAGATCAAAAATAGAAGGTGGGAGTTTACGAGGTGATAATTAATGCACAAAAATAAATAAGTTCAAGTTAAAGCATGAAATAAAATTAATTAAAGAATCCAGTAAAAGTAATTTAGGAACACAATTCCGGAGAGAAGATAGTCTTCTATATGAATACAGTTAAGGACCATTAGATCATTATTCAAATTGCAAATGGGTTAAAAGTTCGCAATTAAAAGATCTAGAATTGAAGGAAGGTTGAGTAAGCCGAGGTGGAAATACAGTCACATAGCTGGGTAGATGACTAACAACACTGGTGTATATACTACTATCATGGTCACGAGTGACATGGCAATTAGTGTGGAGTACACATATCTTATTAGAGCTATCTTGATGGCCTACCATTAAAATTTTAACTCAAGTTCCTCCAAAAGTTTCAAAAATAAACTTTCAAAAATAAACCACCAAAAATTGTATTCACTGCAAGTCGTTCAATTTCATCATAAAAATTTAAATCACTCTCATAAATTTCAAAGCAAAATCTTATCACATTACTACTAACCTTTTCCAAAATTAACGTTTAAATTCAACTATTTAACTCAAGAGTTCATAATTTACGAATCCATAAAATTTTTACAATCAATCAAAAATTTAACACTCTAAAATGTTTAAATAACTCATAATAAAACTCTTAGCATATTAAAAGCAATCTCAAAAAATATAGCTCAATGCTCTCATCAATTTTAACTTCTATTCATGCTAAGTTATTCCAACAAAATCACAACTTTTTAATGGTAACTTCCTTTAATTAATCAAATAACTTTCCATCACATCCTTCGAAATTCTCTCAAAATTTTTAATATTAGCAATCCCTTATTAAACTAAATTTTCAAATAATCTTATCAGTCATAAAATCATATAATTTTTTTTTACGAAATTTGATATCCAAATTCACAATTTTAAGAAAACCAAAATCTAAATAGATTTGTAAATCCCAAATCATAGGACACAATAAAGGAAAATTCTCAAAATTATTTTCATAACTTTCAAATATTTAAACCAAAATTTGCCATCATTACTTCCACTTAAAATTCAAATTTTACTAGACACAAAATTTCAAGTTGTATGATTCAAATTTAAATAATTTATACTGCCACATTTAAAATCTAAGATCATTTTCAATCCAAATTATAACTGTTCAAATGTGTATAACTATAATCCAATAAATCATAAACATCAAAGCTCGAAAATCAAATAATTTTATATTTGTTCAAAGATGTATATCTATCACCCAAAACTCATAAATATCACAACTCGAAAAGCAAATCAATTTTATACTTGTGCAAGGATGTACAACTATAACCCAATAAAATATCAAATCTTGAAAATCAATCAATTTCTTAAACCAAGTATAAAATTCTGTAAATCCTCTGGTGTTTACTTTTTAGAAATCTTAACGTTAAAACTTTTCGTGGTAATATCCTACTTTACCAATTACTAATCATTAAATCACACTAAAAAGCTTTTTTAACTCAATTAGAGTCTTGAATGTATTCCAATTGCCAATATAACCATTCTAGCCATATGTGTGACCTATGAGCATATACTAGTGTAGTCATCTTCCTAATTGACACTAAGCACGAAAATAAGAATCGACGGTAGAAAGGAATCAAGCAAGATGCAGTTCAAGGAGGTCGAACAAGAGTTCGAAATTGGAAGCCAAGGAAAGAGGTTAAGCTGTATGGATGAGATTCCTAGATTCTAATCCTATGTTGCAGGCTCACACTGGTACAATTATGTAACCGAAGTGACAAACTCGACCTGCATGGGCCACCACAAAATATGTAATGCCCCAGTCCCAAAATACTTGGGACCAAATACGTATCATGCCAGCTGCATACATATGAAGCACACTCCAATATATGGAAACCTTGTATGTACATAAGCTGTCAAATACAGTAATCCAAGACAAACTAAATCTCATCCACAATAAAAAGAATAATAGTATAAAATCAACTTGAATATTTATGGTACAATCGTTGGGCGGAGACAAAGTCCACTACCAACTATCAAAAGGAGATAAAGTGTACAAGAAAATGATCCATGAAAGTATTAAGACGAACCAAGAGCGATCATCTTTGAAGAAATAGAGACGCCCACAATCTTGGCTAGAACACCTGCAGTAAACCATGAAAGCATACACCTGGAGAGATAACCAGGTCCTCAGAGGGACGTAGCAAGATACAGGAAGAACATGCCATTATAACTGCATAAGTAAAAATACTATAAACTAAAACACAACAGGGTTCCTAACCATCTAAGTGATACGCATTTGGAGGACAACGTTCTACACAGGGGCTGTAACGGATTCACGCAAGCAAGTAATAAAGAGTGGCCGTCAAGTAGCGCTCATCCGAGACACTATCGGCCGGGCAGCACGTAGTGCTCATCCGAGTCACTATCACCCATAAATGTGTAAAAAGTAAATGTAGCCCCTACGCTAGTAGCTGTCCCCTCCCCCAATGATACTATACATGCATCGTAACTACGACACACCAACACGTGTCATTTCCACAACACGGGTTTATAATAGATAACTGTCAAGTCTTCTAACATGCATCTATTGACAGTTATTCCTACGCATGCGTACGGGTGATCAGCCAACACGCAAGTGACCACTACATGATACTCACAACTCATTCACAACTCGTGATACAATCGTGACAAAGTCAATGACATGCATCCTATTGACGGAAGTCTCTTAACTCTACGTCCACAAGCAAAAAGAAAATAATAAACAAGGAATATAGATACAATAAATGAAATAAAATGCAACTAAATGTAATCAGTAAAGATGGCAAGGTATCTTACCTGAGGTTATGTGCAAAAGGGAATAATCCAGTAGCTCGAACCGACAAAATAAACAAAGCAATAAAAGCCAAATCCTGCAGATGACTCTGGATGCTGCAACAAACATCACGAACGAGTTTGGAATAAAAGATATGTCTAGGAAACACCTGTCCAAAAGTTAAATTCTGGAACAGGGGCAAAATCGTAATTTTGGGTCAAAACGATATTCGCCGTTGGATCCGCTTTGCACCGAAATATGCGCCAGAACCTACGGTCTCTAAAGTCGTTAAACTACAAGGCTACGGATTTGTTTTGATGAGACGAACCCAATGGTATGTCCAATTTTGGATTTCGGTGGGCCGTGCAGAAAATCGTCCGTTGAGTGGGATTGTGGGCCCGCCAAAATGGCGTTCCAGTCAACCTTCTCAGAATTGAACCAAACTTGGCTCACAGGACCAAAAAAATATTTCGAGTCCAATGGCGCAAGTTTCGTCGCGATTTGATGAGTGTGCACAAAGTTGTGACTTAATTTGCAAAGGGTCGATACGGGGGTATCTCGACGGATACGTACTGATTTCGTCGCGCACATGCAACGAAATCGGGTTCCGTCAGTTCCCTCACGTCGACAACATCCATACGCGCCTTTCGATGTGTATATTATGCGACCACGTCGCCCGGTTTGTCGGGACGCACGTCGTATCTAGTGTTTTTCTACTTTTTGAAAACAGAATTTACCATTTTTTTTGGAAACTTTAACAACGTGTAACTTTTTATATACTGGATGAATAGTGAATCCAGAAGGTGCGTTACAATCTTGGTTATGTTGTCTTTGACTATCTTTAATTAGTTTTTACGAAAGTTTAATGGACAGCGAGAAAAGTGGCCGACAAGTTGATGTTTCAAAACAGTTTTTAATATTCCAGAAAAGTGGTTTTTCTCCAACTTCGTTTCGATTTTTCGAGCAAGTTGGATGGCCATTTCAAAATCCACCTGGGGCTCGAAGAGGGTCATGTTGGCTTTCTACACAAATTTACGGATCTAAAACGAACAAGAATCGAGAGAGAAATCAAACGGGAAAGTGGGATACCTTAAAGTGGAAAACTGTTGTTGTTGTCGTGACGACCGGGAGACGGGACTGCTGTCGCTCCGACGAGATTGGGCACGCACACCGAGGAGAGGGAGGAGGATGGTGGAGGAAGAGGAGAAAGGAGGAGGAGATTAGGGTTTTTCTTTTGAGAGTTAAATATATATGAATATGTGTATATATATATATAAGGGTTGGGGGGGGGGGTTCGGCCCTTATAATAAAAGTTGCTGCTACTGTGCTTTGCTAAAGGGGGGCTCACAAGTAGGCGCCCAAGCTGCTTGCTTGCTGCTAGCATAGGCGTGGGTGGTCGGGTGGGGCCGACCACCCATTAACTTATATATATATTTTTTTTTCTTCTTATCTTATCTAAACTTTTAAATATCAATATATTTATCTATATATGCATAAAAAAAAAAAATATATGCATATATCCATAAATACACCAACAATCTATTTAAAATCAAAATACCATTTAAAGGTCAACTATCCAATTATTTAATATATATGAGCATATATATATATATATATATATATATATATATATATATATATATATATATATATATATATATATATATATATAATATATAATTTCAATCCTTAATAAATCAACTCAAAATAATAATAATATTTAAATAAGAAAACATGTTTATTAAATCTCCACAAAATAACTTTAATAATAATAAATTAATAAGATCGTCCCAATGAGTGAACTCATACCGTACACCCTCATCCGAGTCCAGAAATTGTAAAGTTTTGTAAAATATTATTTTATTAATAAAATATAGATTTTTGTACCCAAAGTCAATAAATATTCAACAAGTTCTAAAAATAATTAAAAAATATTTTATATACACAAATATTCCTATATGGTCACCTTAGTCACCCCACATGCTCACATGGGCTTAAATTTGGTTCGGACCCTGTTCGGGCTGAATTGGCCAAACCGGTCATCAAAAAATAAATAAAACCATAAATTGTATAAATGCATTTTTAAGTCTAATAAAATAATAATAAATAAATAAATAAATAGGGGTTTTACAACTTATGACAGTAATATTGGTGGCATGGAATGAAGCGAGAGATAGCTCGTTTCGTTGCCAAGTGCTTGGTATGTCAACAAGTGAAGGCGGAGCACCAGAGGACGGCCGGATTATTGCAGCCGCTACCCATTCCCGAGTGAAAGTGGGAGCATATTACTATAGATTTCGTCACGGGTTTTCCTCGGAGTCCTAGGGGACGTGACGCGCTGTGGGTGATTGTGGATAGACTTACGAAGTCAGCCCATTTCTTACCTTTTAGAGTGGGCCAGTCGACAGAGGTATTGGCAGAGATGTATATGGAGCAGATTGTGAGATTACACGGTATGCCTGTTAGTATTGTGTCTGACCGTGACTCGAGATTTACCTTACATTTTTGGAAGTACATGCAAGAGAGTTTGGGCACACGGTTGAAGTTTAGCACGACATACCATCCGCAGACAGACGGCCATTCGGAACGTACTATTCAGACGCTAGAGGATATGTTGAGAGCGTGCATGCTTGACTTTGGCGGTTCATGGGAGGACCATCTCCATCTTGTTGAGTTTTTCTACAACAATAGCTTTCAAATGAGCATTCAGATGGCTCCGTTTGAAGCGTTATATGGTAGGAAGTGTCGGTCTCCTGTTTGTTGGAGCGATATAGGAGAGCGATAGCTATTGGGTCCCGAGTTGGTCTTGAGCACAGTGGAGATAGTGAAGAAAATTCAGGGCCACCTGCGAGCAGCACAGGATCGTCAGAAGCAGTGGGCAGATAATCGTCGTCGACCCTTGGAGTTCAAAGAGGGCGACCATGTGTTCTTGAAGATATCTTCCACTAGAGGCATGAATCGATTCGGAGGACGTGGCAAGTTGAGTCCAAGGTACATCGGGCCTTTCAATATCTTGGAACATGTTGGAGAGGTTGCTTATAGATTGGCCTTGCCACCGGTCGCTAGAGGGAGTGCATGATGTATTCCAGTATCTCAGCTGAGGAGGTACGTGGCGGACAGCACTCATGTGCTTGATCACTCCGAGATCCCAGTTGGACCGAGTTTGTCGTATGAAGAGCAACCAGTAGGTATCCTCGATCGCCGAGTGAAGGTGTTGCGGAATCAATCTATTCCATTGGTTCGCGTAGCATGGAAACATCACTCGCCAGGGGAGTCTACTTGGGAGCGCGAGGACGACATCCGAAACCGCTACCCGCATTTCTTCAAAGACGAAGGCATGTCTTGCAGTTAAGCTTTAAAATTACTAGCAACTTCCTTGCATTGCATTCGATCCCCGACCTTAGTTTAATTTTGAGGACAAAATTTCTTCAAGTTGGGTAGGATGTAAACCCCCAATATTTTCTAACTAATTTAGTGATTTTAAAAATTATTTTTGCTATATTCATTAGAATTAAAGAGGTAATTAGTATATATGTGTGTATTATAAATATATATATATGTATGATTGTTTGCTTGACATATTTTAAGTATAACTAATTATAGTCTACCATTATTATAAGCATTTTGTTACTTATTTACAATATATAGGATGTTTTTGTGATATATATATATATATATATATATATATATATAATATATAGTAGTAAAAAAAATGTATACATAATACTAAAGGTGAACAGTGCCTTAGGGCACTGTAGCTTATCCCTTCCCCACCCGAGCAAGAGGGCTTAGCCCTGCTAATGGCGCCTGTAACTCGAAGACCCCCCAAACCATTTAAAAATCCGAGAAGCAACCAAATCTTTTCTAGATTAGATTAAACCCAAATCCTCTACGGATTAGATTAGGATTAAATAACAAACTTTAGTTTAACTCAGTATTAATGTGATTGGGAATCAATTTAAACCGTGTATATATAAGAAGTGTTTCCGAAAATAGAAGAAAACTTTCGGCCACGACCCACGCTTCTAGCGCCGCTGCAGAACTCTCGGCGAACTCGAAGACCCTCCCCCAACCGACTGTTCAGCCTGTTCGATATCGGCGATCACCGGAGCCAAGCCGCACTCGCCTGGATCGACGGCAAAACAGAAGTAAACTCTGTTTCGAGCATTGTCCAGGTAGCAACTTCTCATCCCGATTTCTCCTACGACACTAGATCGTTTTGAGTTTTGTAAAGTTCCATGGAAACCCAGTATGACCCTCTTGAATTCCACCAAAGGGATTTGAACACGACGGCACGACCCTTCCGCGAATTCGACGCAAAGTCGATGAATTCTGTTCAAATAAAATAGAACAGAAGGTTAACCAAACCCTTACTTGGGAAGCCAGTTTTTGAACCAAATATTAGGATTTTCAAAAATTTGATTGAAAGCATTCAAAGACGACATATTCGAGACTGAAACGCATCTGTTAGATCGGCTCCATAAATTACATGCATAAAGTTATTCATTACTAAAGATTTACGAAAAACTGTGTTTTCAAAACTAGAATTTCTAGAAAACTTCTCGATACGGCGTGCGCCCCGACAAACCGGGTGACGTGGTCGTACGCTATATGCATTGAAAGGCGCATATTGACGTTGCCGAAGTGTGGGAACTGACGGAACTCAGTTTCGTCGTGTGTGCACGACAAAATCAGTCCGTATCCGTCAAGATACCTCCGTATCGCCAATTTGCAAACTTTGCCCTAACTTCGTGTACAGTCATCGATTTGAAACGCAACTTGCGCCAACAGGTTCGAATCAAAATTTTGGTCCTGTGTGCTAAGTTTGGTTCGATTCTGAGAAGGTCGAATCGGAACCCCTTTTTGGCGGGCCCGCGACCCACTCAAACGGGCGATTTTGTACACGGCTCATCGGAATCCAAAACTGGACATACCGTTGAGTTCCTCTCGTCAAACTGAATCTGTAGACGTATAGTTTGACGACTTTACAGACCATAGACTTCGGCATGCATTTCGGTGTAAAGCGGGTCCAACGGTGGATATCGTTTTGACCCAAAATTACGATTTTGCCCCTGTACCAGAATTAGACTTTTGGACAGGCATTTTCTAGGTATATCTTTTACAACGAGTGCGTTTTTGATGTTTGTTTCAGCGTCCATAGTTGTTTAGAGACTGTGACATTTTTTGGCTGACATTGTGATTTACGGGACTTGGCATTTTGCACCATCAGGCAAGATACCTTGCCACCTTACTCTGTATTATATTTCTTACTTTCAGTTGATTTTTAGCATTTCTTATTTTTGATATTTGAACTGTCCGTCCAAGTCACACTTGGGTGCAAGCGACTTTATCGGTCGTTTCTCTCGCTTTATTTATTTTTCTTGTATTGACTTAGTCTAATGACCACCCATTGATGATGAGGTATTGGTATATCTCGTACGACCTTGACACTTGCTTTACCATGTAATGTGAGTCACATGTAGGACACGTATCCGCGTAGTCGGCTGGCTACCGATACGTATGGAGCGTGCGACGGATAGAAGTAACTGCCTATAGAATTGCATGCTAGAAGACTTGGCGGTTACTAGAGGTACATGTCAGTCATGGAGATGATGATACTAGGCATTGGGTGGGAAGAACAATACCTGACGTATGGGCTTCGATTGCACTTCCCTTGTAACCCGGAAGCTCCGTTGGAGATACGGGTATGATTAGCCTCTCAGGTTGGCCACTGTCGTTCTTGGAACGTCATACGCTTGGTCACTGGTGCCCAAAAGGGGACTATACCGGATCCTATATTCAGCCAGGGCTTATGCGTCGAAGGATTGTATCTTAACTACATATTCACAGTAGAATGGTCAGGAACCCAATTGCATGCATACCTTTTCTCTTATTATATTATCACAGTTTATATGGCATGGTGTTTTCTTATATCTTGTTACGTCCCTCTGAGGACCTGGTTATCTCTCCAGGGTTAGACGATTTTCCACAGGAGTACGGAACGGCGCTGGAGCTATCCTACATCGATGACGAGGCAGTCTTTACTGATTTCTAGTCTATTCTTATTTGAGACATTAGTGGACATTATTTTTATATCTCTTTTATTTCTATTTTGTGGAGGTTGGACTCCAATCTTGTGAGACTTTTTCATAGCTGTTTGGAGTGAGCTTGTTCACCCGGCTATCAGAGCATTAAATGCAGCAGTGACAGCTGGGACAGCATGGATGGGATCTCCCTGCGGCTCGAAATTCTCCTGCGGCTCGAAGTCTTCCCATGGCTCGAAGCCTCCTTGTGGCTTCATGTATTTCCATGCTTCTTATTCAAAGTATTCCAAATTTGCAATTTAAAAACTTTGAAGGGGGTCTTGTAGAAGCATGGAAAAGATGGGGTTCATGCAAATCACATTACAGAAAAAAGCCGACCGCATGAGTGCTCTGGGCCAAGTTAAATTGGTCCGCAGAAGGAAGAGCCGCATGACAAATGTCACGCCCCGCTCCCGTAGGAGCGATCGTCCTCGCTAAGGCGGGATGCCGCACGGGCCTAGGTTGCGCCCGTACAAGGCCAAGTACAGAAACGGCCGATTTGAGCTAGGCTACAGAGTCGCACAGAGAGTCCCCTTTTGCAGCGGAAAGTAAATGAACACAAATTGAAAGCGAATTCAACTCTTTATTGATATTCAAGAAGTTTACAAGCGGCGCTAGGCCGATATTACAAATCGCTCAAACTCTCTCTCCCTGAAACATAAAAGGCGTGCCAAATGGCTTACAAGATGGAATAATTCATGGCGATGTTCCGATACATCATGTCTTGTATAGGGTGCTTCAGCTTCTTGCAACGTTCCAAGGCCCCAGAGTTGGCTCCGCGACTTAGCACGTTCGATGGAAGCTCCGCACCCGCCGACGTCTCCTGCATCCTGCATGTAGACTGTGGGGTTATCAGTACATTGTTATGCACTGGTGGGGAGGCTAGCTCGCCCACAATGCTATCATTACCAAACACGTTCTATTTACTTTTGTGCATCTCTATCATTCATTGTCTTTCTAATCTTGCCTTAGGATCAGTTTCATGGCAATATCATAGCCTATCTCGTGTTGTTGGATACAAGTGTCGCATGGAAATATATGCATGACTTACCCATACTTACCGTCCGGCCTTCCCTGTCCAAAGTAAACCAAGTTAGTCAATAATTTATATGAAATGACTTTACGTAATTCATGTGAACTTTCAATGTCAAGGGCGTGTCCCTGCCTTGGGTCCTAGCACGTCGTAAGCGTGTTTTCTAACTCCTTTGCCGAAGTACTCTCGATTATTTGGTGTGTCATATTCAAGCCTGTTCAGAAGGCACTTCATTTAGTTAACTTAGACTACTTTGATTTCAATGCAAGGATTTGCACGTGGATTGCCACCAGCAAAGCCCACTTAACTCTATATGCACCGGTCACTGGCATCATAAGCCATTTTGGACCCTTTTCCCTTGGTATTTTACAACTATTCAGAGCGTGCGACTGGTACACGTTGATAGTGTCTTGAAATACCCTGTACTTACGTCCCCCGGGTAGCCAAGCCCCCCCCAGGCAGCCCGTAAGCCCCCTTTGATTCTGCCTAGGCCGGCATATCCCCCCTTTGATCATGCCACAGAATCCTTTTTTCTTCACGGCCAAAGCATCGCCACCCCTCGCTCGTGCCGTTTGTCCACGACCATTTCGTATTAACTTGTCTTTTAACTTAACGGCTGTCTCTGAGCCGTAGGCTAACCCTTAGCCTTTTTACGTTATCGACCAGGTTGGAGTCCGTGCAGCACGGGTAGCGATCCTCGTTGCACGTGCCCGTCATACCTGCCGCTAACCATTCCTTTCTTTCTTATCTTTTATTCATTCTTTCATTCGTTGGTTCATTCACATTTTCAATCATTCATTCATTATGCAACTCCCCGTGCGGGAGTCGCCTTGGCGATCCATTGGTCCCGTAGTCTTTCAATGTTGCTATACTCTACTCGAAACGACTATATTGATAGTCTTCCCGTTTCATTGTTGTAACCCATTCATTGTTTCATTGTTTGAACACATAAGGAACATAAACGTAAGCTTGTGCCTTAGCACGAGCGTAGAGTGCGGTGCGAGAGATCTCACATTTTCCATGTTCTTTTCCATATTCTATACAAGCATACAAGATGGGATTATTTCCTTAGCTAGGTGCGTTGAGTCCTTTATTAGCATGCACGGGATTATCGCCTAGCGATTCTCGTGATAGTGTCCGTATTGTTATGTGTCTAGGCTAAGCAAAGACGAGTTCATCGGAGCCATCCACCTTAGCGATGTTCGCATCGGCCGAGCGATACTCCGAGCGCGCCTTTGAAAGTCTAAGTCTGGATTCATCTTTGACGGGCCAATGTAAGTCTTGTATCGATTCTTCATCAGGTCGATGCCAACTCTTCGGGTCGACGGCTCGTTTGAGTCGTTGTACTTGCCGTTTGAATCGGCGTTCCGCTAGGGCGGAGCGGGTCACTACATAATACACCACTCAAAACAAGTCTCGTCCTCGAGACTTCCTGAGTGCAGGTCATCCTACCATTCCTTAACTCGTGTCGTCGTGTTTCTTAGGCAATCTCTATCGAACGGCTCTATCGTTCGATGGCATCGAACCATGCTCGGTACCTTTCCAAGTTCCATATCGCATACATTTGGTCGATTATATTGAATGGCTTTTCATTCGTTTCAGAGTTGATGGTACTTATTCAATTCAAGCGTTTCTTCGACTTGGTTGCTATTTTGACGTGTCATGGGACTGAAATGGTCGTACGAGGTACGTTGAAATTCGTCAAATGCGAGTGTCGTAGCTGAGACAAAACTTACTCCATCATCCATGCGCATCGCAACATCCCCAGCTGCATTCGAGTTCATCACATCACTGAGTTTGGATCGTGCACATATTCAAGACGTCCCCCGAATACGTACATTTCAACCAAGCTTAGCGATTAGCGAAGTCGGACAAGCTACTCGTGATATTTTTGATTTGTCGATCACTTTGTTAACTTCGATTTAAAACCGAACTCATGTGTATCATATATCGTTTATCTCGGTCCTCGAGATGATTCGATTCGCTACTCAAGCGTTATTGTCCACGAAATCAGTGTGATTTCTTAGCGGGGTCGACCAAGCCTAAGTAATTTTCGTCCGATTCAAAACCAAGTATTGCGCCATCATCAAGTATTTCTTCCTATCAACGATTCAATTCGTTATCCCAACTTTTACTTGCGCATCATCCTTCCCTATCATTTCCTTCGTTTGGGGCCAATCTCGTCGTCGTTCATACATACTCCCAGTTTTTCGTCCTACTCTAAGTCTTGTTTCCCAAAGTCTATCGTCCATCCAGACGATACTGTAAATGCCATCGCACAGGTTCAATCACTCGGCATAGGGTAGTCCGCCTATCCGCTAGGTCAGCTCACAAGGTCATAGTTACACGTCAGGTCCGTGGCTCGTCGTGTAAGGTCGTTACACGACGCTGGCCCCAAATCCTATGGTCAAACCATTTGTTCGCTTGTACGGGAGTTTCTACCCAAGTTTATTTCACTTAAATTTCTAAACATCGAGCATGATCACCTAATCGCATCAACGTATTCGTTGCGCATATTCGAATCCATTAAATCACCCAATCGACATACTTCACATATCCATTCTAACCAATTAATGTATTCGATCACGAGGTCATCCAGCTCGACAATATATTGCGTCCCAATCTCACGCGAGTCCGATTATCCACGGTGGTTCATGAATCACCATATAACGCTCCCACGGAATAATCATTCTCATCGGGGCGTAACTCTTGCTTGAGTTTAGACTAACTCCTTCTCGATACGCGGATTGGACCTATTCAATCCTCAAGTTCAATCATCAAACACACTGATTCATTCTCGAGTTTACCTTCATGTCAAACCACAAGTCGAAGCAATCAAATTGCCACGCCATCCAAGTTCAATCACTCCCGTTGTATGAATTACCATATCAGCGCTCACGCAGAGTGATCGTCCTAATCCGGCACGACGCATGTGCGAGGCTGGAGTTGCGCTCGCCTAAGACAAGAACGTCAACATTGTGGTTGTCAACGAAGCAAATCCAAGCATTCTCATTTTCATCCAAGCTAAATCAATTCGACAGTCTGACCGTCATACGTCCAACTAGAAAAATCTTCGAGCCAAGTCTATTTTCCTCGACACATTTTTAACATCCCAAGTATAGCATCCAACGGAACAATGACATTTGCACGATTGTCATTCGCCGAGTCAGAGTACCCCGAGTTATCGCATATCGATCTTTGATATGCCTCAATACCATCGACGATATGCGTAACCTGACGATCTTCCTTTGCAACCGATTTTGAGTCGTGCGTTGATGCGGTTGTCCAAGTTGGATATTCCACAATTTCATTTAATATTCAAGATCAAGTTCAACTGCTATTCCTCAAGCTAGTTTCAAGATCGTTGTTCAAACTCAAGTCACAATTCATTTGAATAAATCCAAAATTGTACGCGCGATCCTCTAAGTTTCCTCGATCAAGACCATTCATTTTTATTCATCGTTCCGAACCATTTTCTAACTCGCGTTGCCCATTGACAAGTTGTCCAGCGACATCTCGTTTGGGACTTTTGAAGTCACGACCAACTAAGCGTGACACGTTCTAAGGCTTTGCACGATCGCATCGCTTGCCGACATACTCGTACGATCCGTAACTCCTTTAGTCTCGCTCGAACAATTTCTATGACGTCCATACACCACTCAGGGTTCGAGCCACTCGACTAGTCATCGACACTCTTTTTTATTCTTCTCCGAACCTATCACATACACCACTCGGATTCAAGCCATACGATCTAGTCCTCAATCACGTTCGCGTCATGTACTAAGACATCCTTCAGATTCGTTCGATAAATTTCTAGCGTAATCGCTCACGTCGCCTCGACGTACTAAGTCGTTCGCACTAATCCTCAAAATCCAAGCCAATCTTTTGGGTACGCCTAAGCGTTAACTCGGTAGCGTTCCTATCGATAGATACTCAAAGTGTATCTCCGTTCTCGATCGAGCGATACTTGATATCGCTCGCAACCCGATTGCAACCAAAAGTCGAGGTGCGCGACACGCGACACAACTTAGCCAGAAGGCCGTGTGCTTAGCCATCCCGTTCGAACTATACTTCGGTCTCGCGTACTCGTTTGCTATTGTTAGCGTAAGGTTATTCAAACACGTCTTGCGTTTTGCTAACTCTTAGCATCGGTTCCTTCCAACTCAAGTACGTCGTGGTTCGGCACAAAGGCCTTTGCCTATCGATCCCGTTCAACCGAGTACTTGTATGAGCTTTTGAAAATATTAGACTTATTGTATGGAACATCGCAAGGCACAATGAGAGAGAGCGTATCCTTCTTTTGTTTCCAACCGAGCTTTCAAAACTGAGAAAATCGAAATGAAGTCCAAGGACGTGAAGCCGTGCTCTGATACCAATCTATCACGCCCCGCTCCCATAGAAGCGATCGTCCTCGCTAAGGTGTGATGCCGCACGGGCCTAGGTTGCGCTCGTGCAAGGCCAAGTCCAGAAACGGCCGATTTGAGCTAGGCCACAGAGTCGCACAGAGTGTCCCCATTTGCAGCAGAAAGTAAATGAACACAAATTGAAAGCGAATTCAACTCTTTATTCATATTCAAGAAGTTTACAAGCGGCGCTAGGTCGATATTACAAATCGCTCAAACTCTCTCTACCTGAAACATAAAAGGCGTGCCAAGTGGCTTACAAGATGGAATGATTCATGGCGATGTTCTGATACATCATGTCCTGTATAGGGTGCTTCAGCTTCTTGCAACGTTCCAAGGCCCCAGAGTTGGCTCCGTGACTTAGCACGTTCGATGGAAGCTCCGCACCCGCCGACGTCTCCTGCATCCTGCATGTAGACTGTAGGGTTATCAGTACATTGTTATGTACTGGTGGAAAGGCTAGCTCGCCCACAATGCTATCATTACCAAACACGTTCTATTTACTTTTGTGCATCTCTATCATTCATTGTCTTTCTAATCTTGCCTTAGGATCAGTTTTATGGCATATATCATAGCCTATCTCGTGTTGCTGGATACAAGTGTCGCATGAAATATATGCATGACTTACACATACTTACCGTCCGGCCTTCCCTGTCCAAAGTAAACCAAGTTAGTCAATAATTTATATGAAATGACTTTACGTAATTCATGTGAACTTTCAATGTCAAGGGCGTGTCCCTGCCTTGGGTCCTAGCACGTCGTAGGCGTATTTTCTAACTCCTTTGCCGAAGTACTCTCGATTATTTGGTGTGTCATATTCAAGCCTGTTCAGAAGGTACTTCATTTAGTTAACTTAGACTACTTTGATTTCAATGCAAGGACTTGCACGTGGATTGCCACCAGCAAAGCCCACTTAACTCTATATGCACCGGTCGCTGGCATCAAAAGCCATTTTGGACCCTTTTCCCTTGGTATTTCGCAACTATTCAGAGCGTGCGGCTGGTACACGTTGATAGTGTCTTGAAATACCCTGCACTTACGTCCCCCGGGTAGCCAAGCCCCCCCCCAGGCAGCCCGTAAGCCCCCTTTGATTCCGCCTAGGCCGGCATATCCCCCCTTTGATCATGCCGCGGAATCCCTTTTTCTTCACGGCCACAGCATCGCCACCCCTCGCTCGTGTCGTTTGTCCACGACCATTTCGTATTAACTTGTCTTTTTAACTTAACGGCTGTCTCTGAGCCGTAGGCTAACCCTTAGCCTTTTTACGTTATCGACCAGGTTGGCGTCCGTGCAGCGCGGGTAGTGAGCCCCGTTGCACGTGCCCGTCACACCTGTCGCTAACCATTCTTTTCTTTCTTCTTTTATTCATTCTTTCATTCGTTGGTTCATTCATATTTTCAATCATTCATTCATTATGCAACTCCTCGTACGGGAGTCACCTTGGCGACCCATTGGTCCCGTAGTCTTTCAATGTTTCTATACTCTACTCGGAACGACTATATTGATAGTCTTTCCGTTTCATTGTTGTAACCCATTCATTGTTTCATTGTTTGAACACATAAGGAACATAAACGTAAGCTTGTGCCTTAGCACGAGCGTAGAGCGCGGTGCGAGAGATCTCACATTTTCCATGTTCTTTTCTATATTCTATACAAGCATACAAGATGGGATTATTCCCTTAGCTAGGTGCGTTGAGTCCTTTATTAGCATGCACGGGGTTATCGCCTAGCGATTCTCGTGATAGTGTCCGTATTGTTATGTGTCTAGGCTAAGCAAAGACGAGTTCATCGGAGCCACCCACCTTAGCGATGTTCGCATCGGCCGAGCGATACTCCGAGCGCGCCTTTGAAAGTCTAAGTCTGGATTCATCTTTGACGGGCCAATGTAAGTCTTGCATCGATTCTTCATCAGGTCGATGCCAACTCTTCGGGTCGACGGCTCGTTTGAGTCGTTGCACTTGCCGTTTGAATCGGTGTTCCGCTAGGACGGAGCGGGTCACTACAACAAACTCTGTAGTCCAAAAATGCCCGAAAATCTATGTGGCCCATTATTGTTGTCTCAAACAGATTGATTCGAGCCGCAGAAGGAAGAGCTACTTATGCGGCCAAGCTGATCAGCCGCAGGAGCCCCTCTGACAAAGCTGACACCTCTGACAAAGCTGACACTTCTGACAAAGCTGACAACTCTGACACATCCTGACAAAAAGACAAAGATAAGACGTGACCTTTCGAAAAAGACAAAGAAGTGTCATGTCACCAGACATAAGGCTCGCGTGCCTGAGAGTTCATGCGGTCTGAGGCATGGTCCGCAGGGGATGTCATGCGGCCAGAAGGACTGCGACCAGAGCCGCATAAGCCTTATACGGTCCAGGATACAGGATCTATGCGGCACAAAAAGTCTCCAAACTTCATACGAACTGGTGGCACTGCTGGTGAGACACGTGGCTAAGGGAGACTGCGACCTGCGCTACATGAGTCTTATGCGGCCCAGCATGGACGAGTATTAAAAGACAAAGAAGACCTATGCGGTCCAAAATGCCTAAGCTCTATGCGATCCAAAATGCCCAAGATCTATGCGGCCCTTCATTTGCTGTCTCAGGGCATGTGGCATGTTGACCAAGTCTCAACTACCCAGATTCGCTGTAACAAGGAAATCTCAACAAACCACCAGCTGGCAGCCAAAGACCGAGCCTTCGTATGCTGTTACAGCCACGTGGCCACGTGGCCATCCATGTGGCCCAAAATATGCTTTATTCCAAAATTATTATAAATAGCAGGGTACCACACCCATGCAAAAGGCTAGCAATTTTCTCAAAAGCAAAGACAGTATCTGATAGTCCAAGGAGTAAGGCAGAGTTCCTACACTTCTCCCGAGCCTCTACCTTTACCCCCCAGAATCAAAACAAATTGTAGTTAGATTGTTTCCTAGGATTTCTTTCTAGGCTCTCTGTTGTACTTTTAAAGTTTACAATCAATATAGTTCCTCTGTAGTTCTTGTGTTGATATCAGTGGCAAACACTTACTTGAACCATACCCTATGTATTTGATTAACATTTTATGGATTTAGCCAAGATAAGTTCAAGAACCTATATTATCTGGCATGGCAGCTGTGCACTGCAGCCATCCGTCGTATTACGGAACAAAGAAGTTATTTCAGCCAGATGCACACTGACTTGGCAATAACTTCACATGACCTAATCGCGGAGGTATATGGTTCTCGAGTTTTACCTCGACTACGTCCTATGCATCTCGTTGTCCTCGTACTATTCTTGGAGATATTCTGACAAACTTTCCTGTCTTGCTTAACCCTTAACTTGTTTGAATACTGTTATGGATTGCTCGACCCAGTCTTAGGCCTTGTTACCGTCTATTTAATAAACGACTGAAATAGTCAAACCTCGTTAACTGATTCTATAGTATAACTATAAATGTTATTGTATGATTGTGACAAGTACTTTTCCTAGGGATTGGTTAGATTAAGCTTATAGGACAAGTATGAGTGACTGACTATAGTAGACTTGAAAACCATTAAGAACGATTGTATTGAGAGTATACCTTGATGATAGGGTATCTAAGATGAAATAATGAGATATTATATTGTTGTGACTATGGATTGGGGATTATAATCTTGTGCTTAGAGTTTGAGGATTGAGCATTTGTAGGACTTTGATGACCAAGTAATTATTAGTTATCTATAAGCTAATTACATGTGATTAAAGGGTAGATCGATATGTGGAATGATATAGAATAAGTTAGAATAAGATATAATATTGCGTACGAGATCGGGAAGATATTAATTAAAATGACAAGGAACAAGGCAAAGACATATGTACAATAGTAATTAATAAATCGGGAGTTTGAAATTGAGGATTTATATTCGGAGGAGTTGTGGAGTAAAAAGAAGAAGGCTATACGCCAAGGATAAGTATTGAACGTATAATTTCAAGGAGAAGCTGTAGAAAAGGATTGAAGACAAATAATGCAAAGAGCTTGTGAATGATAGAATAAAAATACTTAGGATAGGATAAGGAACCCAACTATTTACAATTGAGGTTGGAAATATGGTTGATGACCGAGCATTGCTGGCTTATAAACATATCCAGAGAATGACCTATATTTTAGGGTATACATAAAGGTTCCATATTAGTATGGAAGATTCTAAAGGATATATGACGTAGTTTATGATAGAAGGACCTTTGTTGAACCTGAACCAAAAAGATTGTAAAAAGAAATAGAAGAGATAATCACAAGGTAGCAGATTGAGTATCGTAGCTAGAGCAGCTACATGTTATAGTTTGACCTGTTGGATGATTTTAAATTTCGGGGACGAAATTCTTGTAAGGTGGGTAGGATGTAAGCCCCCTGAATTTTAGGATTTATTTTAAATTTTTTAAATGAATTATTTTCAATAAATATTTTATTATAATTATTTTTATCATTAAATGTACTTTTTTTTACTTTGATTTCTGGAGCGTCAGAAATCTCAATCTCTGGAAACTCTCTTTATGAGTTTTGTAGTAGACCAGATTATTTTTATAAGGTGTCCCACTCAAACTCGTTTTCTTGTGCTCTTTTTTGTATCGCACAACTTTTGAGTCAATTTTAGACAATTTATCGTCTGCCGTAATTTGTGACCTAACTTCCAATTTAATTTTAGGGCCCGACATCGGTCCAATTGAATCGACCCAATATATGGTTCTGACCTATTTTGAGAATACTATGCACGTGTCACTTGCGTGCCACCCAATTGATCTCCCGTGTGCTTCTATTTCATCCATGATTAAAAATGGCTTAAATTTGTATTATGGCTAAATTTTAGCCCAAACTCAACCAAACTTGACCCAACACCCAACCAAAATTTTATGTAGGCCTCTTTCTGTCACGCCCCAATCCCGGAGGATCGAAAACTAGCCACTGGGCGTGATGCCGTACAAGTCTAGATTGCACTTGTACAAGGCAAAACCATTACAGTTCCTGGTAATTCTCAGAAAACATCGACAATGCAGCGGAACCAAGCAGAGAATTTGAAGTCACACAATTTATGAAGAAATGTATCTCTTTATTGATAATCAAAATGGATTACAAGACTTGTAGCAGGATACAGAGTTTACAATTGATTACAAGACTCGCAGCGGAATACAGAGTTTACAACTGTTTACAAGACTTTTGAATAGCCAACTGAATGTATACACTTGCCCTTTAGGCTACAAATGAATATACCGACTTCTTTACAATGAACTTGCCAATATGGTTACAATCTCACTGGTACAACTGAGTGCCCTGTTCCATACATTATGTCCCGTATAGCAGAAGACATCGTCTTGAAAGAAGAGCTTCTGCACACCCATCCGATTCATCGATGCCAAGCACTGATTCACAGGATTTCCCCCAAGCAAATACCTGTAATATTGCCCACAACGTGGGTCAGTACATCATCAATGTACTGGCGAGCGGTGCTGGCCCAACTCACCTAAGAAGACAACACTAAGTAATCATGTTACAGAACATTATTAACAGTGGTCTTTCTTGTTGCCTTAGGGTCAATTTCATGTTATAGCCGACAAGAAGTAAAGCATGCAAATCTAATAGCCAACATAATTAAAAGCATGCAGTTATCACCCTTTGGTGATTCTTACCCACGGTCGTGTAGCCATCTCTGTATATTTATAATACTTACTCTGCCTGCACAAGACATTGTTAGAAACAATATCATGATTCAATATGAATATCACCATTCAGGTGATTCTTTCCAACAGCCGACATCCTTTCCTGTATTTGAGTAATAACTTACTCTGCCTGCATAAGACATCATTAGCACCTGACCTATCTATATGAAGGTCACTGGCGACATGCCATCCTGGACCGTCTTACTGGTACAACGGCGCCCTTTCAGTGCAGGTAGCTAGCCTCACTGCAAGTCCCGTTTACCGATGCCAGTACGTCGGCACATTCCTTGTTTCCCCCTAGGACGAACCGGGTTCTATGGCCCAGGAATACCGTTCGAGGAAACTACCCTTGTCGACAAGTTGTCCATGACCATGCAACTATATGCAACTTATCTAAGAAGAAAACATATAATGCATAATAAGAAAAACTAAGCAAAACCATCATTCTCATTCGTATTGCCATCTTGCCATCTAGCCATCTTGCCTTGAGCCAATGCTCACATTATCATCTGCCCAATCCAGGGTCTTGGCGTAATCAACATTCTACATCGGCAACAGGATAATAGAATGTTGTTACCCAAAGCCTTGCCACATCTTTGATACCAAACATCTTTCCAACCAAACTCAATGTACTCACCGCCCAATTCCTGGGACTTAGCGTCTGTTTTAGCATTCATTCATTTGAATGCAATTCAAGCATACTCACTGACCAGTTCTTGGGTCTTAACATCTGTTTTGCCATCTACTCATTGAGCCAAAGCTCAATATACTCACCTGCCCAAGTATTTGGGACTTTGCCTTCACCTGTCATGCAATTCATCGCAACAGCGTACAAGCATACAATTCATCTAGCCACAACAGTTTACGTTCAGGTGATTATTATCTTTCATTATCTTTCCGAATTCCATGCAAGGTGTTATTGAACAACTCAACTAGAAACATAGCATACTCATCCTTATTTTAAGCGTGAAGCTAAAGGATCTTTGAAAGGTTCAACACTACTCACATTCATAGGACGATTCCCGCCACGATCGCATAGTCTTCCAAGCGATTCTTCACATAATCCCAAGTCCAATAAGGCTTCATCGAACCAACCATCCATCGTAAAACATCTTGCGGGTCGGGGCACTACAATATATACCACCCAGAAAAAGTTTCGTCCTCGAAACTTAAAACAAAACTCATCCCCAAAATTTCAACCAACTCTTCATGAAACTTCTCAACGATCAACTTTGCACCATCTAATATTTCTCCGCAATCTCTCGATTGATTTCAAGTAATGTACCATCTCGATACAGCATCCCAAATTTGATTCAACATAGTTTACTATCTTTGATCTTTCCTCCGACACTCGTGCAATCCTTAGCACATGATAATCCTCTCCGTGGCTTCGTTTGAATTCAGCATATCACTTAGTTGGAATCATACACATATTTTAGGCGTCCCCGAAATACATGCACTTCAGCCAAGTTCAGCGATAGAGAAGACGAACGAGCTACGGTGTACCTTCCTTTTCGAACATCAATAATTCTTTTCAAGCATCTCGTATAATCCCACTTTGTTTATTCCATATCTCAACCAACCAATAACGCAATAGATGTTGCTAATTCCAACTCGAGCAATTTTCCTCAACCGATCCAACATTTCCAAAAATATTCAGACTTAGCTATATCAAGTATTCCTTTCAAGTTCATTGTCATCCATACCACCAAAGTTGATAAATCCCATAGCAACATTTTATTTCGACACCCCGATTCTCATCGGTCAAATCTTGTACTCATCATCGTCGCATCCATATACATTGTTTGCAACTTGTAACTTTCTCGATCACGATCCATCCACCAAATTGTATCATCATTCCAAATTGTATCACCATTCCACTCTAGCAACATTTCTCGTTGTACTCCAACATTTTCTCAAGCCAACATATTTATCCTCTCGCATAGGCAACTATCATATTCCAACAACATTAATTCTGAGGGTCATTCATATTCACATTCGCCGATCTCGGCTACATGCACTATCCAATTCCGTCATTACACTTATCCTCAATCTTGATCCGGTCAATAAAATTATTCCAACTATCTCAAAGCACTACCAACAATTTTCGCAGCTCAATATCAATCAACCAATCCAACCAGTTCTAACAATTCCCAACATTTCAACCAAGGCAACTCAATTTCCGAAACCAACATGATCCGTCATCCCATCCAACATTATAACATCAAAATTTCCCAAATATCTATTCCATTCCAAAGCCTACCTTCCAACACATCTTATCCATTCCAACTATACTCACGCAACACCAATAGGGACATCCTACGGTTTTCTAATAGTCAACTTAGCATACAATCAAGTCTCTACGGTCAGCTAATCTAAGCTAAACCAGACATTCAGCTAACCCATATGAGATGAGTAGCTATCAGGGACATACTTATCTCTTATCTTAGAGGCAACCAATTCTCAACATAGGGCAACTCTATGGTCTGACCAACTTAGGGACATGGGACGCCACCCCAATCTTATGAACTTATACCCAACACGGACAACTGAAGAACATAGCCAACCAATCTGAGACTTAATCAAGCAACCAACAATCTAGGCAACAAACCGACACTCTAAGCAACCAGCCAACAATCTAGGCAACCAACCGACAATCTAGGCAACTAGCCAACAATCTAGGCAACCAACCGACAATCTAGGGTCAAGTCTTTCTACCCGTACTCATACTCGAGTCATACCCAATGAAGTCTCATTCTAGACTTACCCGCAACCAACAAAAATCTATCCGACAATTCTATCCAACAATTCTATCCCACAATTCTATGGGTCATCTCGAAGCTATCATATAAAACTCCTCAATAGAATATTCAACGTTCAATTTCCATTTGCATAGACATAGCATCACTTGTTCAATTCAACTTGCATCCTCATATCGTACTCAAATTGTCTATTCAATCGGGTCAACTATTCTGAATCATCATCCGACATTGTTATCTCAATAGTTTATCACTTATGATCTCTTCCTACGGTCTCTTCGCGACATAATCGTTTCCCACATTCTTAGATCATCGATACGGTCCGTACTCTTTTAACCAACAAAAAATCAGGCAACTATAATCATATTCTTCCGAGGCATCATTTATAAATTTTCTAACACCAACACGGACATCTCTTAGCAATTCACGTTAACCATCAATATTAGTTTTGTATCATCTACTTCTGATTCCATAAGAAGATTTACTATTCATGCACCAATCCAATCTCTATAGCACCAATCATCTCGTATCATATATCGGTCATCTTAGTGGACATGACATAACTCATCGGCTAAGTCATAATCCAACAATTCTATATTCCACCAAACTTGTTATTCATGCGACAACATCATCTACCGACATGGTCTCTTACATATTGCTGCACCTCGATACTTATTTGTATTCCAGCCATTCGACTCTCATAAGGAACATCTACTCTTTCATGCATCAAGGGACAAGTACTCATTCTCTATGCCTCAAAATAGTCAAGGGTCATAACTTGTTAATTCGGGACATCAATTTCTCTCAAGCACACTGCACCACGTGCTAAGATCATCTATTCCTCAATCCCATTCTCAATCTTTTCGGCAGTCGATGCAACTCTCTGCATCTTCTAAATCATTCGCAACATCCTGATAAGCGTCTAACATTACCATCAGTTCTATCGATATCCAACATACAATTTCTTTAACTCAATTCCAACATCGTTCAATATTCGGTCCATAGTTGTTCTCGCAAAATCTTTCAATAGCAACACCACACTATCATTACCAAGCCTACAATCCTTCTACCCAACTGATTCAAGTACTCGCCTGAATCTGAAATTCTTTTCTTTTCCAACCAAGACATCATTTATATTCTCAATTCTCTTATTACCCAACTTAATGCTAACCGATAAGGTCTAGCGATGGTTCATCTGAACACATCAAAATCTCACAGCGGTCATCCAACTTAACAATCAAGGAACACGCCTAGCCAACATGTATCAATCGTAAGCTCAGCTACGATTCGATACCACCCACTACCTTATAGGTAAAGCAATCACAAAATCATAGACACATCAAGGGTCAAGGGACATCTTATCACGACAAGGGTATATGTAATATACCACCCAGAGCTCAAGCCATTCCCAACACAATATTCCCTCGCATCAAACCAACGTCCAATATGGACAATCCATCCTGCAGTGGTTATGCTGACCACAAATATCGACTCAAGATTCTGTCGATTCCTATTCACTGAAATCCACGCACATTCTGTTCCAACATACCATGCCGTCACCCACTGTCGATTGCTGCATAACAATCGATTCAAAGAATCCCACACATGCGTCATCCAGCATACATCACAAACTTATTATCACATCATTGTTATTCTTTTTGGTATCTTTTAGAAATTCAACAAAGCACACATATCACAGCCCATATATTTAGACTTATTGTATGGAACACCCAGTGAGAGGTTAGAATGATCAACGGACTTTCAGTCAAGGGAACAACATAGAATAGTTTGGGAGCAACACAAAATAATCGCAAAAGCACTATGACTCATCATAGAGGCAGCTTTGATTTCATCGCGGAAGCAACTTTGAGTATTCGCGGAAGCAACTTTGATTCACCGCGGAAGCAACTTTGAATAATCGCGGAAGCAATCTTTGAATCATCGCGGAAGCAGCTTAGAATCATCTTAGTAGCAACGTTGATTCGAAACAAATCGAATAGGAATCCAAGGACGTAAAGCCGTGCTCTGATACCATTATGTCACGCCCCGATCCCGGAGGATCGAAAACTAGCCACTGGGCGTGATGCCGTACAAGTCTAGATTGCACTTGTACAAGGCAAAACCATTACAGTTCCTGGTAATTCTCAGAAAACATCGACAATGCAGCAGAACCAAGCAGAGAATTTGAAGTCACACAATTTATGAAGAAATGTATCTCTTTATTGATAATCAAAATGGATTACAAGACTTGCAACAGGATACAGAGTTTACAATTGATTACAAGACTCGCAGCGGAATACAGAGTTTACAACTGTTTACAAGACTTTTGAATAGCCAACTGAATGTATACACTTGCCCTTTAGGCTACAAATGAATATACCGACTTCTTTACAATGAACTTGCCAATATGGCTACAATCTCACTGGTACAACTGAGTTCCCCTGTTCCATACATTATGTCCCGTATAGCAGAAGACATCGTCTTGAAAGAAGAGCTTCTGCACACCCATCCGATTCATCGATGCCAAGCACTGATTCACAGGATTTCCCCCAAGCAAATACCTGTAATATTGCCCACAACGTGGGTCAGTACATCATCAATGTACTGGCGAGCGGTGCTGGCCCAACTCACCTAAGAAGACAACACTAAGTAATCATGTTACAGAACATTATTAACAGTGGTCTTTCTTGTTGCCTTAGGGTCAATTTCATGTTATAGCCGACAAGAAGTAAAGCATGCAAATCTAATAGCCAACATAATTAAAAGCATGCAGTTATCACCCTTTGGTGATTCTTACCCACGGTCGTGTAGCCATCTCTGTATATTTATAATACTTACTCTGCCTGCACAAGACATTGTTAGAAACAATATCATGATTCAATATGAATATCACCGTTCAGGTGATTCTTTCCAACAGCCGACATCCTTTCCTGTATTTGAGTAATAACTTACTCTGCCTGCATAAGACATCATTAGCACCTGATCTATCTATATGAAGGTCACTGGCGACACGCCATCCTGGACCGTCTTACTGGTACAACGGCGCCCTTTCAGTGCAGGTAGCTAGCCTCACTGCAAGTCCCGTTTACCGATGCCAGTACGTCGGCACATTCCTTGTTTCCCCCTAGGACGAACCGGGTTCCATGGCCCAGGAATACCGTTCGAGGAAACTACCTTGTCGACAAGTTGTCCATGACCATGCAACTATATGCAACTTATCTAAGAAGAAAACATATAATGCATAATAAGGAAAACTAAGCAAAACCATCATTCTCATTCGTATTGCCATCTTGCCATCTAGCCATCTTGCCTTGAGCCAATGCTCACATTATCATCTGCCCAATCCAGGGTCTTGGCGTAATCAACATTCTATATCGGCAACAGGATAATAGAATGTTGTTACCCAAAGCCTTGCCATATCTTTGATACCAAACATCTTTCCAACCAAACTCAATGTACTCACCGCCAAATTCCTGGGACTTAGCGTCTGTTTTAGCATTCATTCATTTGAATGCAATTCAAGCATACTCACTGACCAGTTCTTAGGTCTTAACATCTGTTTTGCCATCTACTCATTGAGCCAAAGCTCAATATACTCACCTGCCCAAGTATTTGGGACTTTGCCTTCACCTGTCATGCAATTCATCGCAACAGCGTACAAGCATACAATTCATCTAGCCACAACAGTTTACGTTCAGGTGATTATTATCTTTCATTATCTTTCCGAATTCCATGCAAGGTGTTATTGAACAACTCAACTAGAAACATAGCATACTCATCCTTATTTTAAGCGTGAAGCTAAAGGATCTTTGAAAGGTTCAACACTACTCACATTCATAGGACGATTCCCGCCACGATCGCATAGTCTTCCAAGCGATTCTTCACATAATCCCAAGTCCAATAAGGCTTCATCGAACCAACCATCCATCGTAAAACATCTTGCGGGTCGGGGCACTACACTTTCATGACTACCCAAACACCCCACACAATTTCTCTCTTTTTCCTACTCTAAAATTTTCACGCCCCAGAACCAGAATACTGGAGACCGGGGGACAGACACAGCCAGCTACGTACATTGAAGTGAATCCCACCTCGCAATACGATCACGGCTGTCTAGACGCATGAGGGTTTACTACAAGCCATCAGTCTCTTATGGCCATGAACAAGCCTAGTGTCTCAATTTCAAGCAAGTAAGTAAATGTTACAAGATGTTAGATCATCAGACATACAAAATAAGGCATCCCAAACATTACATATTCAGATGATCATGAAGCTAGTCATACAAAATGTGAAGACTAGCAGGAGTTTCAGTCATACATGATCAACCCTAGGATTTGTCAATCATGTTACAGCCCGTAGGCAGACAGTAAGTAAAGTTGCAAACGAGCTAACACTTGCTCGGCGGCAAAATGCCTCAAAAGAATATTTCTACAAGGGAATGGGAGAGCAAAATAAGAACCCACTCGTTGTCAGGGTTGCGCCTAATGGTCACCATCTGGCTGGAAGACAGGGAGATCCTCGAGAGCTACTCCGGAATCTGGCCATACAAAACCAGCTGGGTCAGACCCCAGAAAGAGCAAGTACCACAAGGGAGGCTTCACTTAAGAACTAAAACCAGCATATTAGCACATGATACATAAAGGATAAAAAAAGACATGAGTTAGAGAAAACAAGGTGATAAACGATAAGACAACTAAGGGACTGTTCCGGTAGCCAAGTTACAATCCATAAACCAAATAAGGACTGGGGTTGTAACCCTTTACCTGAACAGAACTTAGTCTCTAACCAATTATCGATAAAGTAAAGCATAAACAAGCATGTCCTGAGATAGCCATGTACTGGATCTAGGCAAGACTAGACAAGATAGGACTCCATCCATCCTTCACGGCCAAGCAAAGAGTATGGCTTGATACTTTAACTAACTAGGGTTATCACAAGCTTAGTTACTAAAATGATGCATCGAGATGTTCCAACAGCCACAAGCCCTGCAGTCTTAATCCAGGTTATCCGGTCACAAGTTGAGATAGTTGGATTAGGTGACATAGAGGTGCAATACATGACAGTGTGCTGGAAATGTGCCCTACTCGACGGCAAGCTACAAGTCCAATTAAAAGTGCCCAGATAACGGGACTGCCTGTAGCTGGGAAATCTCTTCATGAACTACTTGATCACTCTAGTCATTATCCTAGTCAGATTTAGTATGAATCCCTGATCGTGGAAATCAGGAATTCATATCCTAGACATGATGCAAGACGAGACATGTAGCTTATACAAGCACAAACACCCACGGTGTCAAGATAAGATTTACTTAGCATGGCATATCGAGATTATCATGTAGGTTTACTTTATCAAGTCAAGAGTGCGTCACAACGGACCATCATCAAGAATTATCATGTCAAGTTACTTGTCAAGAGTGCACCACGACGGGTCATTATCAAGAATTATCATGTTACTTGATTCTTGTTAAGATACGCCTTAACAGGCCACTATCGTGTTCTATCCTTACATTATCATGAATGAGAGAAACTTGCATAAAATAACTAATAACATATTGTTGAAGCCAAGAAAAAGATATACAACTTTCATGTTTTGAGTTTTTTACGATTTTAGCTACAAAACAGCTAAAAGAAGCAAAAGCAGTCATTTGGAGTGACCTGCGCGCAAGTTGCGCATAACGCGCGGGCAAAATCGCCCATGGCGCACATTGCGAGCAAGCGCGGCGCACGGCAGAGAAGTGTGCGGGCGCACGGCACAAAAGTGGCACATTGCACGTGGGCTAAATCGCCCACGGCGCACGTTGCGTGCAAGCGTAGCATGCTGGCGCACGACAGAAAAGTGTACGGGCATGCGGCACGCAAGTTGCGCATTGTGCGCGGGCAAAATCGCCCACGGCGCACGTTGCGCACAAGTGCGACGCGCGGGCGCGCGGCGCGTAAGTTGCACATTGCGCGCGGGCAAAATTGCCTACGGCGCACGTTGCGCGCAAGTGCGGCACGCGGCAGAGAAGTGCGCGGGCACGCTGCGCGCAAGTTGCGCATTACGCACGGGCAAAATCACCCACGACGCACATTGCGCGCAAGCGTGGCGCACGGGCGCGCGGCATCGAAGACACTGCATGCGGCACTGTTCATCGTCCCGACAGCACCAAAAGGTGTGGGGAACCCATGAACTCAAAAATGGCATAACTTTCTCATACGAAGTCGAAATCAAGTGGTTCAAAAGCCAAAATTGGGTAGAATTGAATTTTCTACAACATGGAACCATTAGATTTTAAAAATAACCAATTTTCATAGATCAAAACCAAGAAAAATCGAAAAGTTGTAAACTTAGATCTACAAGATTCTATCCATCAAACCCAAAAAAGCCAAGTTCTAAAGAGGCTTAGAATCAAGTAAGGAAGAGAATGGAACAATAAAACTTACGATCCATCACAAAGCAAGTTGCACTTGCCTAGGCTTGGTAGGTGGGAGGAGTAAATGAAGAAGATGAAGAAGTAAATGCAAAATAATGGAGGAGAAAGAAGGAGTTGACTTATATAGCAACCCCTCTCATCTCAACCCAAAATCAACCAAACCAAGCCAAGCCAAGCCAAGTCATGTTGAACCAAATTGAACCAATTAAGTCAAAATTTAAACCAAGGCTAAGCTAAGCAAGATAAGTCAAAATACGGGCCACCTGACAATTGTCAGACATCCGTATGCGTATCCTAAAAAATACGTATAACGGGAAACGGGAGTGACAACTCTACCCACCTTAAAAGAATTCCGTCCTCGGAATTTAATCAAGAGGCTAGAGGTGTTGGGACAAGCTATATTAATCATAAGCAAGCTACGACTAGCAGTCAATCAAGCAATCATTTATGCAAGCAAGGAAGTAAAAGCATAAGGCATAAGGAAGATATTATACCTTATGAGTCAAACATGTGTAGATATCGCAATCGGATATCATCCTCACGCTCCCACGTTGACTCACCCAAGGAGTGATGACCCCAAGCAACACGGACTAAACTAATAGTCTTGTTCTTGAGTATCTTCTCGCTTCGGTCCAATATGGATACGGACCTTTCCTCATACGAAAGGTTGGTACCAACAACCAATTTCGAATGATCAAGGATATGGCTCGGATCCGGAATATACCGTCATAATTGAGATACATGGAAGACATCATGCACCTCACGTAACGACGGCAGAAGAACGAGATGATAGGACACATCACCTACTCGCTCTAGAATGTCGAACGGCCCTATATACCTAGGACTAAGCATTTCTCGCACGCCAAATCGAATGACGTCACGGGTAGGCGAGATCCTAAGGAACACATGGTCGTCGACTGAAAACTCAAGGGGACGTCGATGAGAATCAGCCCAATGGCACTGGCGATCTTGGGCAACTCGAAGATGATCTCTGACTTGTCTGACCACCTCGATAGTCTGCGTAATCATCTCTGGACCAAGCATCTTCCTCTCGCCGACATCATCCCAAGCTAAAGGTGATCTGTACTTCCTGCCATACAGTGCTTCAAAAGGTACCATCTAGATACTAGCCTGGAAACTGTTGTTATAGGAGAACTCTACGAGACGCAGGTGATCTTCCTATGAACCACAAAAGTCGAGTGTACATGACCATAACATATCTTCAAGAGTCTGGATCGTACGCAATGACTGACCATCTGTCTGCGGATGATAAGCTGAACTGAACTTGAGACGAGTCTCCAAGATCCCTTGAAGACTCCGCCAAAAGTGCAATATGAATCTTGAATCTCTATCGGACACGATACTGACTGGCACTCCATGCAATCTGACTATCTGCCTGAGGTACATCTCTGCTAGCTGATCCATCGACTGACCAACTCTGAAGGAAAAAAAATGAGCTACCTTCATGAGACGATCAACTATAACCCATATAGCATATCTTTCAGCTGGGGATTTAGGTAACCCAGTTACAAAATTCATGGTAATGTGCTCCCATTTCCATTCTGGGATCGGTAAAGGTTGAAGAAGTCCAGCTGGCCTCTGATGTTCAGCTTTAACTTGCTGGCAAACTAAACAACGAGAGACAAATCGGGCTATCTCCCTCTTCATGCTATTCCACCAGAAATACTGACGGATGTCTCGGTACATCTTCATGCTACCAGGATGAATTGAATACTGAGAACTGTGAGCCTCTGCCATGATCTCCTGTCTGATATCACCACTGGGTACACAAAGACGCCTCCCATGTTGAAGTATACCATCCTCATGAATACATAACTCTGGTCTCCGTCCTGCTACACATTCTGTCCTAAGCCGTTGAAGCTTAGAATCTGCTGACTCAGCTAACTTAATCCTCTCAACTATACTGGACTGAACTTGTATGCTGGCCATCAATGCCACATTGGTAGGAAGAACTACTTCAATACCCATCTTCTGAAGATCTGCTAATAACTCTGGCTGTGCTGTTAGAAAATAAGCTCCTGCTCTTCTGCTCAATGCGTCTGCAACAATGTTGGCCTTCCCAGGATGATACTGCAAGTTGATATCATAATCAACAAGTAGCTCTAACCATCTTCTCTGACGCATGTTAAGATCCTTCTGGGTAAACACATACTTAAGACTCTTGTGGTCGGTACAAATTTCTACCCGATCCCCATACAAATAATGCCTCCACAACTTGAGTACGAAAACCACCGCTGCTAATTCTAAGTCATGGGTTGGGTAATTCCTCTCATGATCACAAAGCTGACGGGACGCATAAGCTACTACCTTACCATGCTGCATCAAGACGCATCCCAATCCTCTGCCGGAAGCATCATAATAAACTGAAAATCCTCCAGTCCTATCTAAAAACGTGAGAATGGGAGTCGTCATCAATCTCCGCTTCAACTTCTCGAAGGAACTCTGACACTCTGCTGTCCAAACAAACTGCACATCCTTACGGGTCAACTGTGTCAGTGGTGCTGAAATCCGAGCAAAGTCTGATACAAACCGCCGGTAATAGCCAGGCAATCCTAGAAAACTCTGAACTTCTGCGACGGTGCTAGGTACTAGCCACGTCTCTATAGCCACTATCTTCTGGGAGTTAACTTCCACTCCACCTCTGGTGATGATGTGACCTAAGTACGAAATACGATCAAGCCAAAATTCACACTTACTGAACTTCGCGTACAACTGGTACTTCCTGAGAATCTGAAGAACTATACGAAGATGCTGCTCATGCTCTACCTCATTCTTGCTATAGACCAAGATGTCGTCTATAAACACTATCATAAACTGATCCAAATAAGGCATGAAGATACGATTCATGAGATCCATGAATACCGCTGGCGCATTGGTCGCTCCAAATGGCATAACAAGGAACTTCCAATATCCATATCTAGATCTGAATGCTGTCTTCGGGATGTCTTGCTCTCTGACTCTGATCTGATGGTACCCTGACCGCAAGTCAATCTTCGATAATACTGCTGCCCCACTGAGTTGATCAAATAAATCATCTATCCTTGGTAAAGGATATCTGTTCTTGATTGTTACAGAATTTAAGGTACGATAATCAACACATAATCTTGAAGTACCATCCTTCTTCTTCACAAGAAGCATTGGGGCTCCCCAAGGTGATCCACTAGCAAGAATAAATCCCTTGGTTCTGAGTTCTTCAATCATCTTGTACAAGATCTCTAATTCTGAAGGTGCCATCCTGTAGACTCTCTCTGACACTGGTGCCATCCCTGGAATCAAGTTGATAGTGAACTCTATCTCTCTTTCCGGTGGCATACCTGGAAGCTCTTCGGGAAACACATCAGGAAACTCTTTTACTACTCTGGAAAATTGAACTGCTACTGCCATCCGCAATACCGGTGGAGAAGGTTCGACTTCGCCTCTAGAAAATAAAAACTCTTCTTCGCCGAGAATACCAAAAATAATCCTGCCAATATGGCAGTCTATTCTTGCATATTGATCCTTCAACCAATCCATTCCTAGGACCACATCATAGTCGGTCATCGAGAATTCTATCAATCTAGCGGAAACTCTCTACCGCTAACTACGATTCGATACGAGGAATAGACTCTATCTACCCCTACAAGACCGTTACCGGTAAGTATATTGAGCCTTACTGATAATGACTCGGGCTCCAGTCCTACCCGTATTGTGAATCGTGCAGACATAAATGAATGCGATGCACCCGAATCAAATAATACTGATGCTGGAAAAGAGTTGACGAGAATGGTACCTGCCACCACCTCACCTGAAGCTAACTCTTCTGCTACGGTCAGAGCCATAGCCTGACCTTGTCCTCTTGGTGCTGGTCCCCTCTGCTGGTGACCTCTCTGCCTGTTCTGAATCTGAACCTGGGCATACTGCTGAGCCTGAGGCGGCAATGGCCTCGGAGGCTGGTACTGCTGCTGCACTGGTACTGGACCCCTAACCGATGGACTGGTTAGGTTTGACGACGACGAACTGGCTCTATTCGGATAGGACCCTATCTTGTGATCCGGTGCCCTACAAGCCAAGCACAATCCCTGTGCTCGGCGACACTCTGAGACTACATGTCCTGGCTTCCCACAATGAGTGCAGCCCATTACGGAAGACTGCTTCTGCTTCTGTTGCTGAGGATATGCCGACATCGAGTGTTGAACCGACGAAACTGTGGTCGCCCTCCTAGAAGCTCCAATAGTCAAAGCCCTAGCTGTCGGGGCTGGTGCTGAAGACTGGGATATCTGCCCATGAGACCTCTTCCGTCCTCCGCATCTATCTACAATCCTCTGTAAAGTATACTCATGCCTCTTCGATGCTCACAAGACGACATCAAACGTCTGGTGCTCAAACTGCTCCATTGATATGATAATCTCTAGGTGGAGCCCCTGCTGGAATCGCTGGGCCCAATCCAAGTCGGTTGCCACCAAGGCAGGAGCAAATCGACTGAGTCTGGAAAACTCAGCCGCATATCCATCGACCATCCTGCCCATCTGCTTGAGATTAGTAAACCTTGTCTGCAGATCATACCGAGCTACTGCATCGAAGTACTTGGTCTGGAACTTGTTGCTGAACATCGCCCATGAGACACGCATCGGTAATCCAACTGCTAGCATCGTCCACCAGCTGCGGGCTAAGTCTAACAACTGCAGGCGCACAACGGCCACCTTCTCATTCTCAGGAATCCTAGCTGCTTCCAGGATAACCTCTGTGTCCTGAAGCCATGCATCAGCAGTAATAGCATCTTCAGTGTCGTCAAAGAAAGGAGGGTTCAGACGCTTGAAGCTGTTGGCCGCGTTGTTCCCTTGGTAACCAACTCTGCCCATGGCATCTTGTACTGTCTGGTGCAGGGCATCGCCCCGACGATCTTGAGATACAAGCAATTCTCTGATGAGACCCACCAAGGCTGGACGGGTTGAACTGGGGGCTCTGGATCCCCGAAATGCATGACTCAGGAGGCCGCTCCAGAGTGCTGGACTTGGTCTCCAGGTTGCTGTTAGTCCACTGGAGGTGCTCCGCCTTGCTGATCGGTAGGACCAGGAACAATGCTGCTGAAGAAACGACATAAGGAACAATAAGGAAGGACCATGATAGATCGAGGATATAAACATGTGATCAGGTCAAGATTTCTGAAAGATTAGAAGACACGAGTAGAGATCAAGGGCGAGTGCTGATTGAGACATCTATTCAGTGAAACCCTCGCACATCTTGATTTACAAGACCTGTATGAGCCACCACTTAAACTGTATCACGCCCAGAACCAGAATACTGGAGAGCGGGGTACAGACACAGCCAGCTACTTACATTGAAGTGAATCCCACCTCGCAATACGATCACGGCTGTCTAGATGCATGAGGGTTTACTACAAGCCATCAGTCTCTTATGGTCATGAACAAGCCTAGTGTCTCAATCTCAAGCAAGTAAGTAAATGTTACAAGATGTTAGATCATTAGACATACAAAGTAAGGCATCCCAAACATTACATATTCAGATAGTCATGAAGCTAGTCATACAAAATATGAAGACTAGCAGGAGTTTCAGTCATACATGATCGACCCTAGGATTTGTCAATCATGTTACAGCCCGTAGGCAGACAGTAAGTAAAGTTACAAACGAGCTAACACTTGCTCGGCGGCTAAACGCTTCAAAAGAATATTTTTACAATGGAGTGGTAGAGCAAAATAAGAGCCCACTCGTTGTCAGGGTTGCGCCTAGTGGTCACCATCTGGCTGGAAGACAGGAAGATCCTCGGGAGCTACTCCGAAATTTGGCCATACAAAACCAGCTGGGTCAGACCCCAGAAAGAGCAAGTACCACAAGGGAGGCTTCACTTAAGAACTAAAACCAGCATATTAGCACATGATACATAATGGATAACAAAAGACATGAGTTAGAGAAAACAAGGTGATAAACAATAAGACAACTAAGGGACTGTTCCGATAGCCAAGTTACAACCCATAAACCAAACAAGGACCGGGGTTGTAATCCTTCACCTGAACAGAACTTAGTCTCTAACCAATTATCGATAAAGTAAAGCATAAACAAGCATATCCTGAGATAGCCATGTACTGGATCTAGGCAAGACTAGACAAGATAGGACTCCATCCATCCTTCACGGCCAAGCAAAGAGTACGGCTTGATACTTTAACTAACTAGGGTTATCACAAGCTTAGTTACTAACAAGATGCATCGAGATGTTCCAACAGCCACAAGCCCTGCAATCTTAATTCAGGTTATCCGATCACAAGTTGGGAGAGTTGGATTAGGTGACTTAGAGGTGCAACACATGACAGTGTGCTGAAAATATGTCCTACTCGACGGCAGGCTACAAGTCCAATTAAAAGTGCCCAGATAACACGACTGCCTGTAGCTGGGAAATCTCTTCATGACCTACTTGATCACTCTAGTCATTATCCTAGTCAGATTCAGTATGAATCCCTGACCATAGAAATCAGGAATTCATATCCTAGACATGATGCAAGACGAGACATGTAGCTTATACAAGCACAAACACCCACGGTGTCAAGACAAGATTTACTTAGCATGGCATATCGAGATTATCATGTAGGTTTACTTTATCAAGTCAAGAGTGCGTCACAACGGACCATCATCAAGAATTATTATGTCAAGTTACTTGTCAAGAGTGCACCACGACGGGTCACTATCAAGAATTATCATGTTACTTGATTCTTGTTAAGAGTGCGCCTTAACAGGCCACTATCGTGTTCTATCCTTACATTATCATGAATGAGAGAAACTTCTATAAAATAACTAATAACATATTGTTGAAGCCAAGGAAAAGATATACAACTTTCATGTTTTGAGTTTTTCAAGCTTTTTGCTACAAAACAGCTCAAAGAAGCAAAACCAGTCATTTGGAGTGACCTGCGTGCAAGTTGCGCATTGCGCACGGGAAAAATCGCCCACGGCGCACATTGTACGCAAGCACGGCGCACATTGCTCGGCAGAAAACCGTGCGGGTGTGCGGCCGCGCAAGTTGCGCATTGCACGCGGGCAAAATCTCCCACGGCGCACGTTGCGCGCAAGCGCCGTACGGGCGCTCGGCAGAGAAGTGCGCGGGTGTGCGGCACGCAAGTTCCGCATTGCACGCGGGCAAAATCGCCCACGGCGCACGTTGCGCGCAAGCACGGCGCACAGGGGCACGGCAGAGAAGTGCGGGGGCGCGCGGCGCGTAAGTTGCGCATTGCGTGCGGGCAAAATCGCCCACGGCTCACGTTGCCCGCAAGCGCGGTAGAGAAGTGCGCGGGCGCGCGGCGCGTAAGTTTCGCATTGCGCGCGGGCAAAATCGCCCACGGCTCACGTTGCGCGTAAGCGCGGCAGAGAAGTGCGCGGGCGCACGGCGCGCAAGTTGCGCATTGCGCGCGGGCAAAATCGCCCACGGCTTACGTTGCGCGCAAGTACGGCAGAGAAGTGCGCGGGCGCGCGGCGCGTGGGGGCGCGGCAGAGAAGTGCGCGGGCGCGCGACACGCAAGTTGCGCATTGCGCGCGGGCAAAATCGCCCCCGGCTTATGTTGCGCGCAAGCACGGCAGAGAAGTGCGCGGGCGTACGGCGTACAAGTTGTGCATTGCACGCGGGCAAAATCGCCCACGGCGCACGTTGCGCGCAAGCGCGGTGCGCGGCAGAGAAGTGCGCGGGCACGCGACGCGCAAGTTGCGCATTGTGCACGAGCAAAATCGCCTAGGGCGCACGTTGCGCACAAGCGCAATGCGCGGGCGCGCAGCAGCGAAGACACTGCGCGCGGCACTGTTCGTCGTCCCGACAGCACCAAAAGGTATGGGAAACCCATGAACTCAAAAATGGCATAACTTTTTCATACGAAGTCGAAATCAAGTGGTTCAAAAGCCAAAATTGGGTAGAATTGAATTTTCTACACCATGGAACCATTAGATTTTGAAAATAACCAAGTTTCATAGATCAAAACCAAGAAAAACTGAAAAGTGGCAAACTTAGATCTACAAGAATCTATCCATCAAACCCAAAAATGCCAAGTTCTAAAGAGTCTTAGAATCAAGTAAGGAAGAGAATAAAACAAGAAAATTTGAGATCCATTATGAAGCAAGTTGCACTTGCCTAGGCTTGGTAGGTGGGAGGAGTAAATGAAGAAGATGAAGAAGTAAATACAAAATAATGGGGGAGAGAGAAGGAGTTGACTTATATAGCAACCCCTCTCATCTCAACCCAAAATCAACCAAGCCAAGCCAAGCCAAGTCATGTTGAACCAAGTTGAACCAGTTAAGTCAAAATTTAAACCAAGGCTAAGCTAAGCAAGATAAGTCAAAATACGGGCCACCTGACAATTGTCAGAAATCCGTATACGTATCCTGAAAAATACGTATAACGGGAAATGGGAGTGACAAAAATATATCTTTTTCTCTCTACTTATTTAAATATCTCTATTTAAAATATCTCTCTCTCTTTTCTTTAATATATGCAAATATCTCTCTCTCTCTCTCTCTCTCTCTCTCTCTCTCTTCACTACACACACCCCCCCTCTCCCCATCACAGCACACACACCCCCCTCTTAGCCGACATCCTCTCTCTCTCTCTCTACTTTCTTACACACACACTACTCTTTATATTAATATCTACTCATTCTCTCCTTCAAACCAAACCAACAGCCTCATCTTCTCCTTCCCCAAGCCGACAGCACCTTCCACCCCCCCCCCCAACTTTATTTTCTTCCTCCTTCACGGCCGATCACCTCTTCCTCCTCCTCTTCTTCTTCTCCTTTTTCTTCTTCTTCTTCTTCTTCATGGATTCATTAACACCACCACCATCACTCCTACTGTAGTGCCCCGTCCCGCTCAGTCAATCGGAGGAATCGGAACTCTAACAGCGTTCGAACTTAGCCTTGCAATGGCTGCTCGAAGACATCGCTCGGTCGAGGCGACCGTTCGCTCAGGTGGAGTAGTTTCGGTGAACTTGTCTCATCTTAGCCTTCACATAATAAATCGCATGTTTTCAACTTGCACAAGTAGGCTTGATAATAAAAGAGACGAATCCACATAGCTAAAGGAAATAATCCCGACGGGTCGAATTGAGTTAGAATATGGAAAGGTCCAACGGTCGGCTTAGAGTTGGTGCACGGCGTGCTTTGAAAATGACACTCGATCCTTCGTCCCGTGGCTTGGGAGAAGGAAAGTTGGTTGAGTAGGCAAAGTTATGAACGTAGCCTAAGTCATAGGCGTCGCCCACATAAATGCTTCATAAAGCATGCACGGTCCCATCACCCAAGGCATGGCATAGCCTTGGTTTGCCCATGAGTTAAGTTGCGTTGAACGGATTGTGACGTAAGTCTAGGCACCCAAATGACTTGGTCATTCGAAGTCGAATGCGTGCACTGCACGTTCCCATGACGCAAGGCTTGACGCAGTCTTTGCTCGTCAAGTTGTTGTAAAGTTAAGTAAGGCAAGGACTATCAAATAGGCGTTCATGAGTTGAATAGTCCCACAATCCCAAGGCCCGTCGTATAAAGTATGATTCGGACGATAGTATTGCGTAGAACACGATTGGCTTAAGGCAAGATGCACGAACTTAGCGTTTAAGACATAAACCACGGTTGATTCATTGAGTTTGGAAAAGGGCAAGAAAGAAGTACGCTCGCAGCTATAGGTCGGCGAGGCGATCTCAGAAGAAAGAAGTAGCATGACTGTGTGAGACGTCAGTTTGAGTTGAGTCTTGCATGGTCATGGACAACTTGTCGACAAGGTGGGTTGTTTCCCTGCATGGCAATCCGGCGGCCACGGGACCGTTGCAGCCGCGATTGGAAACGAGTAATTAGCTATGCTGGGCACGGGTTAGGCGAGGACTTGCAGTAGGGCTAGCTACCTTGCGCTGAAAGGGCATCCGTCTAACAAAAGCTAGAGGAGTCCACGATGGCTCTGGAAGTCAGTGACCAAATCATATAGATGAGTCGACATGGCGGCGATCCGCGTGTATGCCTTTGGATTGAGTCGAGTATTGAGTACAGTATATCAAGGAGTCGAGTTGAATGCGTGTGTACAGTTGGAATACAAAATATTGGGCCTAAGATTTGGCTATAACGAAGATACTGTGCTTCGGCACGAGATGTGGCGTCGAGTCTTGAGTTGTCGGAATATAAGTTGCATAGTTTGGATTTGAGTTGTCTTGAGTTTAAGTCAGGAAACGCCACAAGGCAAAAGTTGGTCGAGTGACTCTTGGTCCACAAGTCCTGATTGGATCAGTTGGTGATTGAAGTAGCAAGGGCCGTGAGGCGGCGATATGGTTAAGTCTCACTGAGTGGTGAGGCATGGCCTCAGCAAGGGTTTGTAGCACGGTCACACGGGAATAGAGTCTTATCACGTAGTTGCATCTCTGATTTGGGCCGCAAGGCAAACACGACTTGATAGGTTAACATTGTCGGCACGAGAAGGGTCTGGATACAAGGTATGAGTTAACATTGTTGTTGAAAGCACGAGATGGTCTAAAGACACAAAATAGGCCAAGACGTCTGTCATAAAACTGATCCTAAGGCAAGAGTAGAAAGACAATTATAAAGGGGACTATGTTGCACAAAGTAAATCAAACGTGTTGGTTTTGTATGGGTGGACGAGGAGCTCATTTCACCAGTACAATTGAGTACTGACACCCACATAGTTTTCATGTGCAGGCACAGGTAGAAGCTCGTGGCGCAGAGCTCGCTTGGATGCGTCGAGGCACGAAGTTTCTTGGCGATTCAAAACGTGTGGCCGCATGGAGTCAAGACTTATACGGGACATAATGTATGGACGTCGCCTTCCAAAGCTTTTGCTGGTTCAAGCATTGTATTGAGAGATTAGAGAGAGCTGAGTGACTTGTAATGTAAGCTTGAGTGAGCTTGAGAGACTTGTAATCTTGGCCTTGCGCCCCATTGTAATCTTTGTTTCAATATCAATAAAGATCAACTTTTGAATAACTTGTGTTTCGTTCTAATTTTCTGCTGCTAATATTCAATGTCTCTGCTTGGGACTTCTGTGCGACGACCCCGTCGCAGCCGCTGAAATCGGCCGTTATAGAACCCGCCTTGCACGAGCGCAATCTAGGCTCGTGCGGCATCACGCCTTAGCGAGGACGATCGCTCCTATGAGAGCGGGGCGTGACATAATGGTATCAGAGCACGGCTTTACGTCCTTGGAATATCGATTGAATTTTTTAACTCCGCTGTTTTCGCAAAACTCTGAAGTGTTGCTTCCGCAAAGTTGAAATCGTTGGTGCGCTCTCTCTCAAATATCCCATGGGATATCCATACAATAAGTCTAAATAATTTGCAAAACATAGGAGAACAGTTTTTGACAACAAAACAAAAAGATGGTTCACGTAAGCACGGTTGGCTAAGTCGGGCTGGACATATACACCAAAGTACGTCGATCTTAGAAAGTCGAATGCGGGAATTGAATAGTATTGAGCAAGAATAAGTTGAACTCGATTGAGTAAAATGGGATGACTATCGATAGGGGTACTATCGAGCGACGATAACATCGGTGCGATATAGGTGAGTGTGCTTGAAATTCGAGGAATGGTTCGAACGGAAAACTTGAAGAAGTCGATTTTGATTCAAATGATAAGTTGAGGATTTGTTGAATGACTTCATCCCTGAGTGGTGTATGCGATAGCCTCAGTGATGTCGACCGATTGATTGAGGATGCGAGGTGTCGGTGAGTCTATCAGCAAGCGTCGCATTATGCAAAGCTATAGATTGAGTATCGTTGAATATGTGTAGTCTTGAGATTTGACGAGCGATTTAAACAACCTAAAAATTGACGCGTACAGAACGTGCACAGGATTGAGGATTGTACGAGTACGAAACACAAAAATGATTGAGTAGATGAAACTGAATCGAAGAAAAGTTAGGGTGTACGAATGGATGACTTGATCGAAGAAATTGATACGGATCGTATATGAAAAGTTAGCACGACAGATAGATAGCATGCATGAAAAGTTGAATTTTGAAGTTACGTAATGACTCTAAGGATTGGATTGAATGTTGCTCGATGATTTGAGTTAGCAAGGAATGATACGAATTGAGGAAATATGTTGGTCGATGACTTAAGATAAATAGATGAACAATACATGTATTTGGATTTGAGGAAATTGATGTTGTGAACGATTCGAGGGGTAATGATCGAATTTGAATTTGAATGTCGAGAAGATTATCCAGTCGAACGATAGCATCATTCGTACGACTCGAAATTGGTTGCAAAGGAAGATCGTCAGGTTACGCATATCGTCGATGGTATTGAGGCGTATCAAAGACCGATATGCAATAACTCGGGGGTACTCTGACTCGACGAATAACGACCGTGCAAGTGTTATTGTTCGGTTGGATGCTATACTTAGGATTTTGATTGAGATGAATGTTGGATGAAAATGATTGTGTCTTGAGAGTTACGCGGATAACCACAGCGTCGACATTCTTGTCTTGTGCGAGCACAACTCTAGCCTCGCACATGCGTTGCGTCGAATTTGGGGCGATTGTTCTGCGTGAGCGCTGACATGGTGATTCATGTCACGGGAATGATCGAACTCGGAAAATCAGGATGCGACAACTTTGATTTGTCTCAACTTGTTGGCTTGATGCGAAGGTAAATTCGAGAATTCGTAGGACTTATGATTGACGAATGAACGAAACTTGAAGATTGAATAGGTCCAATCCGCGCATCGAGAATGAATTAATCTAGACTCGAACAAGAGTTACGTCCCGATAAGGATGATTATCCTGCGGGAGAGTGCATGGTGATTCATGCCCATCGTGGAAAATCTGACTCGCGTTAGATCGGGGCACAATGTATTGTTAAGTCAGATGACCTTGTAATCGATTTCGTGAATTGGGATAAGTGACTTAGGGAGTATGGAATGTGAATTATGGCTTAGCGATGAATTGTATCGTAGCGTGTTTGGCTTGGAAGGATTGATAGACGTATTATATCGAACGTGTTCGAAGAAATAGACTATGCAAAATGGCTTGATGAACGAAGTGATATTGATATGTCAAGGAATTGGTTGAACATGAGTTGTCGTAGGATGGCTTTGCTGAATGACTCAGACCCCGTGCGACGAAATGTTGTGATGTACGTAGGAAATCTATGCTCGATGTTTAGAAATCAGAGTGATGCGAGCTTGGATAAAAAACCCCGTACTATCCACTTAGTTTAACCTTAGGATGGGGTCAGTGTTGATATTGTTGTTTGGGAACTATGATTCCAATACTGACGAATGACCTTAGTCTAAAGACATAGCCTAGCATTTAGGCAAGACGTCCATGTTGCGAGAGCTAGTATCGGTACGAGTGATCTTGAGGATTGATTGGTTGGGATATTGGTATTGATGAATGGAATGATTCGGGAATATGAAAATACCACTCATGAGCCTCGGCTGACATGCATGTATATCAAGGATGCTTAAATACGTGCATGATCCGACTCGAGTGGTAATGGCAGAATTCGCTATCACGAGGCTTGGCTGAAATGTATATATTTTGGGGACGCCTAAAATATGTGCACGATCCATACTAAGTGATATGTTGAATTCAAGTGAGACTTGAGAAATAGGAAAGTGTCGAGGATTTTGAGATCGTAAGTTTTGAAGAAAAGATTGAGGGTAGTACGAGCGTGGCTCGAATTTGGGAAATTTATAGGAGAAGTGTGTGCGAGAGTCCTTGAACGTTGAGTAAAAGTGATAAGTCGATAAGAGTACTCAGTTAGTTTCGATGACGAAACTTTTTCTGAGTGGTGTATGATGTAGTGCCCCGTCCCGTTCAGTCAATCGGAGGAATCGAAATGCTAACGGCGTTCGAACTTAGCCTTGCAACGGCTGTTCGAAGACATCGCTCGATCGAGGCGACCGCTCGCTCAGGTGGGGTAGTTTCGGTGAACTTGCCTCATCTTAGCCTTCACATAATAAATCGCATGTTTTTAATTTGCACAAGTAGGCTTGATAATAAAAGAGACGAATCCACATAGCTAAAGGAAATAATCCCGACGGGTCGAATTGAGTTAGAATATGGAAAGGTCCAACGGTCGACTTAGAGTTGGTGCACGGCGTGCTTTGAAAATGATACTCGATCCTTCATCCCGTGACTTGGAAGAAGGAAAGTTGGTTGAGTAGGCAAAGTTATGAACATAGCCTAAGTCATAGGCGTCGTCCACATAAATGCTTCATAAAGCATGCACGGTCCTATCGCCCAAGGCTTGGCATAGCCTTAGTTTGCCCATGAGTTAAGTTGCGTTGAACGGATTGTGACATAAGTCTAGGCACCCAAATGACTTGGTCGTTCGAAGTTGAATACGTGCACTGCACGTTTCCATGACGCAAGGCTTGACGCAGTCTTTGCTCGTCAAGTTGTTGTAAAGTTAAGCAAGGCAAGGACTATCAAATAGGCGTTCATGAGTTGAATAGTCCCACAATCCCAATGCCCGTCGTATAAAGTATGATTCGGGCGGTAGTGTTGCGTAGAACATGATTGGCTTAAGGCATGATGCACGAACTTAGTGTAGGCCTTTAAAAATGACAGTCACGCTGAGTTGATCAGGACAGAGTCAAAAGTCACGCTCAGTTGATCAGGACAATATTTACAAATCACGCTGGGGAGACCGCTCATCATTTGTCAGAGAGTAATTATGACTGACAGCACAACAGTCGAAGAATGTCTCTTCGTATGCCACGTATGTACAGAATTTGAGAGATCACAGCCGTCTGTTGCATGATTTTCGAAATCTTCTTCAGCAAGACTCAACCTTCGTCAAGTTGGCGTACCAAAAGAGCTTCTTGTCATTTAATGTGACAGACAAAAGCAATCACTGCCAGAGATTTTGTATTAGTCGAGGCACGCTGAATCAAGACAGCTGGCAGTTCTATCCCAAGTCTGCGTGTATTTTGAGTTTTCACTCAAATCTGCGTGGATTCTGAAGTTTTCTTCCTCAAGTCTGCATGGATTCTGAAGTTTTCTTCATCAAGTCTGCGTGGATTCTGAAGCTTCTTGCCCCAAGTTTGCGTGGATTTTGAAGCTTCTTGTCCCAAGTTTGTGTAGATTTTGAAGCTTTCTACCCCGAGTCTGCGTGGATTTCGTTTTCAACAAGTCTGCGTGGATTTCATCAAATTGGAGTACGTGGCAGCCATGCCACTGATCTCTCGCCTGCGTGTCCTATAACTTGCACATGACTCATGCATGATTGCCATGTGTCCAACAGTTACAGGCCACGTCCAGTAACTGCTCACAACCTTGTGTATGTTAAATCCTGCGTGATTTTTAACTAAGCACAGGCTGTGAAGACAGTTATCTTTTCAGTTATTATTTTTGACTCTATAAATAGAGTTCTTTTTCTCATTCATTAGACAGATACATAGTTCTCTACTGTCAAAATTTTGAGAGCTTTTCTTTTTCGCATAGTCCAAGGGATAAAGTGATCGTCTTCTAGATCAGATTCCCACAGTTGTAATTTTCCCAGATACACAATAAATAAAGGAATTTATTTATGAAAAACAAATTGGCGACTCTGCTGGGGAAAATCATCTCCTCTTCTGAGATGGCAACAACTCAATACGATACTTCGTCAATCGGCTCGACGAAGAAGGTGATGACGATCCAATTCGATCAACTCGCCTATGAAGAAATGCAGCGGGCTAAGAGTGGTAAGCCCACTACAGCCTCCATCATCACTGCCAAGTCGAAAGGACACTCTGTCTATGTCCCTAAGAATCAGTTGGCAGCCAATGGTGAAGTCTCTACCACAGTGTCTGCTCCTAACACTGGCAAGAACTCTACTGCAAGCACGCACACTCTTGTGCGCTCGAAGATGACAGCAATCAAAGATCACGCTAACAGTACTGGCTCCTTAGCCAAATCTGTTCCAGTATGTGTCTCCAAAGTTGAAAGTCACGCTGACAGTACTGGCTCCTTAGCCAAATCTGTTCCAGCGTGCAATTTCAACCTCAAAAGTCACGCTGACAGCACTGGTTCCTTAGCCAAGTCTGTTCCAGTGTGTAATTCTAAAATCAACAATCACGCTAACAATACTGACTCCTTAGCCAAATCTGTTCCAGCGTGTATTTCCAAAGTCAAAAGTCACGCCAACAGCACTGGTTCTTTAACCAAGCCTGTTTCAGCGTGTATTTCATCTAAGAAGAATAGCTCTTTAGCTATCTCTTCTTCTTTGCCAAGTTCTACCAGAACTGGGGGTGGTCTTCCATACAAAGTCCCTTCGAAAAGAAATAACTCTTTAGTTGTTTCTTCTGCTCCTATAGTTTTTACTTCAGGAACAGCTATGACTGACAATTTTGTTAGTCAAAGAAAAGGAGATGGTCTTTTGACTACTCTTCCTTCTGGACATTCTATGTCTCAAAACTTGAATGAGTCTAAGAAGAAACATTCCTTAATGTTTTCTTCCATGACTTCTTCGAATTGGGCACAGAATTTGTCTAGAAAAGGTCTGTTACCAACTCCTAATCAAGGGGGTGGTTCAACTCTTCCTTCTCTACAAATATCCAGATCAATGGAAGGAAAACTCTATGTTTCCAAAACCAATGTGTTATCTCCAACTGATCTAAGAACAAAAATTAACACTTCTGGTGTTAAGAAACCATACCAGTTGGAAACAAGGATAAGAGATCCAGATGCAGAGTATGCAAGAAACTATGTGGCTCATATTAATCATTCTCAATATAATCAAGAGCCATCAAGACCCAAGAACAGGAAATATACTCCTCAATCTTCACAAACAGATTTACGAGAATATCTTCAACAGAAGAGAAGAAGTGATTCTGTGTCAAAGGACCATGCTGAATGTGACTTCTATCCAAGAGTCATAATTCAATGCAGATGTCAATCAATGGCTCATGATCATATTGATCATGAATGTGACTTCCAGCCAAGAGTCACAATGCAATGCAGATGTCAAACAAAATGATAATCTGTCTTCAATCGGATTCAGTGTGAACCTATGCCTGATGAAGATGAGCCTTTGTTTGCTTCTGTCAATATGACCTCTCGGGATGCTGGGGGTAGAGTTGATAGTCCAGATGGAGTATATAAAAATACCAGAGCAAGAGTCCTGGCCTTTATCAAAGAAATTTGATCTCTGAAGATGATTCTGAATTCCTTGGAGAATCTAACTTCCTACCTCTTCCTACTGGGGGTAGTTCTCCTATAATTGGCTTTGATGCACAAAGCAATGATTCAGAACAAACAACATCTACCAGTTCATCAATAATTCCTCGTACAGTCATGACTTATATGGTTGATGGGAATACTGATGAACCTTCTTCTTCCTTGACTCCTCAAGATCAAAGAATTGCTTCTTTGGAACAACAAATGAAGTCTATGGCTGATACTATGAAGTCGATGTATGAACTCATGGCAACACAGATGCAAAATCGACAGACTGTACCAGATGCCATACCAACTGACACTGATATGAGTCCAGTACAAGTTCCTCCAGCAGTACAATCCAATACTCCTGGACCAGCTCAACCAAACCCTAGTCTCTCTGGAGCTGGGGGTAGTGCTTACAATGTTGTTCCTCCTCCCAACTATTCTCTACAAGTTATAACTCCATAATCTTCTGGAGTTGTTAATGAAGAATTGAGGAATCTCAAAACTCAATTCGAGGCATTCAAACAGAAAGATGGTTTACAAAGGTTAGGCATCAAACAACCTTATCCGATAGAATGGAAGCAAGTATCGTATCCTCCTAAATACAAGCCTCCCACTATCTCATTCTATGATGGAACCACTTCTCCAGGTCAGTTCATTAATCACTTTGAAGTGATGACTGATCAGCTGCAACCAAGCGACGCCCTCCTTACTCGAGTGTTTGTTGGATGTCTCAAGGGAACGGCTTATGAATGGTATAGAAGTCTCCCAGATGGGAGCATTACCTCATTTTTCGGTTTCATACAGATGTTTCTTGAACGGTTCTATGAAGGGCTCAATGACATGACTATGTCTGCTCTTATTAGAATCAAGCAAAAAAATAATGAAACTACAGAAGAGTGCATTGAACGGTTTCGAAGAGAAGCTCTGAAGATGCCTCTTGGAACTCCTGATGCTGTCACCATCGACACATGCAAATCAAACTTGTTGCCAATCATCAGCATGTGGACAGGATCCACTCAATTCCAAGACTGGCCTTCTTTCATAGTTAGTGCCAAGGCCGCAGAAATTAGTGCTGAAACCTTCAAAGGTTTAGGAGTGCAGATGACTCCTAAAGAAACAGGTCAAGGTACTAACAATAAAAACAATGCTCGCAAGGGAAAAGAAACTCTTGAAGTTAATCTTCAGAGCAAAGATGCATCAACTGTTCAAACTTCTCCTACAACTCAACAACCAAGAACACCTTGCCCCAAAGAAGAATACTCTTTTGATGACGACGATGTCCTTGGTATCTTTGAATGTCTGCTGAAAGGTAATAAGATACAATTACCTGAGATCAAGAAACCTGATGAAGCTGGTAAAACAGATCATCCCAAATACTGCCCATATCACAGAATGTTGGGTCATACAATTCGTACATGTTATGTACTGAAAGGAAAGATCTAAGAAATGATTAAATCTGGAGCTATCTCTCTTACTCCAAAAGAGAAGACCGTCACCTCCAACGTCGTCTCTATGTAATTCGAAGATTTTCCTCCTCAACTCCTTGAAAGTGGGATCGTTCCTATTCCCAAGGCAACTCTTGACATAGTGAATCTTCCTCCTCCACAGTCTGAAGGATTAGTGCCAATCACTTTGGAAACTGGAGAAATCATGTGGATCCATCCTGATCTAGTGGCAGATTTTGAATCGCCTTCTCCTCAAAAGACTACTTCTCGAAAGTCCAAGAAGGCTGGAAAGATTAAGTCATGTCATATGACTTCTCTTGGATTTATTCCTGACACAGAGCCAAAAGAGAAAGAAGAAGCACTTGTTAGTGCTACTCGAACGGGGAAACCTTATCTAAAGGATTATTCCAAGAATCCTGAGGATCCTCTTGATATCCCTCCAGCTGATAAAGATGCTTCTAATGTTCCTCCTAAAGAAGAATCATCCAGTGAACCTGTTCCTCCCAAGCCTACAGCTCTGGAGAAAGGCAAACAACAGGCTCGGTTTGATAAGCCAATCAAGAAGTCCTCTCCTCTTGAACTTTAGAAGCCTTATAATTTCGACATTTTAGCTCAGCTTGCTAATACTCCAGCTAGAATGTCCCTCTTTGAACTTCTACGTCTTTCCAAAGAGACTCGGGAGACATTAAGTGAAGCACTTCTATAAGCTGACTCTTGTCTTGCACAATTGAAGAAGCCAGATGCAGAACCTGCCACTTGCTTACATTGCAACAGTGTATTGGAGATTATCCCAAATATTACCTTTACACAAGACGACATACTATTGGAGGATAATAGACATGATCGGCCTCTCTACTACACCGGTTATATCGATACAATGAAGATAGATCGTATCCTCATTGATCCAAGGTCTGCTATAAGCATAATGCCAAAGAGTCTGTTGGATGAACTAAAAATCCCTCTTCACAAGCTCTCTAAGACGGTTACTACTATCCTGGGATTCAATCAAAGCCGAAGCGAGCCTTTAGAAAAGATTCATCTGAAGCTTCAGATAGGCGATTTCAGATCCAAAGTCACTTTCTATGTGATCGAGATCGTGGGATCCTATAATCTTCTTCTGGGGAGACCCTTTCTTCATGAAAATAATGTGGTGCCTTCTACTCTTCATCAGTGTTTTAAATACATTGATAGCAATAGAAGAGTACAAAAAGAAGTTGCTGATATAAATCCCTTCCATGGGGTTGAAGCTTATTTCAATGATTCCCGAATATACAAAGAAGAGTTACAAGGGTTATACGAGCTATGGAGAAAGAGGATTCACAAAGTGAGACCTTAATAATTCCTGTTAAAGGTCGAACTATTCAGCAACAATCTCTCAAACTCTCTGAAGAAGGTTCTTTCATCATTCCGGTGAGTGGACGGATTTCTCCGTTACCTCAGTCGTTTGCTCAAGACACAATGATTATTCCTGTCAGTGGGCGTATGATTATTCCTGTCAGTGGGCGTACTGCAATTTCTGCATCTCCACATATGAAATAGGATACTCTGCTAATTCCAGTTGGAGGGCGGATTATTCTTCCATCTCAAACTTTAAGGCCATTTGTTATCGATCTTAATCGAAACAACGCTTCTTCTCGTTCTTCTTCTCCCCCTTTAGTCATTGACTTGGCTAAAACCTCTAAGGCTCGGCCTTCTCCTAATGTAAATACTGCTGCTTTTACATTTAATGAAAAGTCTCCATCTTTACAGTATGCTGATGTGTGTAATTATGTTCATAGTTATTTACATTTGTTAGATGACTTGAACGCAATAACCATAGGGGTTGTACAGACTGTTCATACAGATGTATCCCTAGAACCTGTACAATCTTCATACTTTCTAGTTCCCAGCAGAAAGCCAGGAGACATTCCAATATTCTTCTATAAAGGGTCCCAAAGTCCTTCTGATTTAGAAGATGAAGACAAAAATGATGATACTGGAAGATTACAACTACGTCGTTATAGTCAGCAATCTAAAGACATCATAAAAAATATGGGCTATGACTTCAGGACTGGCCTCAATAGTGGAAAGGAAAGAAAAATGCCTGTTCGTATTCCTCCTCTGAAATATGGAAGGACGAAATGCGGACTGGGCTATATAGCCCCTACTCCTTTTATCAATATTATCCATGAAGATCCCGAGTCTGACGAAGATAAGAGATCTGATTCTTCTAGTACCACTTCTTGGGATTCCGATACGAGTATCGGTGACTTCTACTGCAACCTTCTGTCTTCCAACATGGTTTCCATTGACCATTATGAAGAAAGTGATGAAGACGAAGAAGAGTTTGAAATCTCACCTGAATCGGAACAATGGGCCCAAAGATTAGATAATCAATGGGAGTTCCGTTTCGAGCAAAAAGAACCTCCGACTGAAGACAAACTTGTTCAAATAGATGTTGGTGAAGAGGGATCTCCCAAACCAATATTCATCAGTGAAAGTCTTTCTGAACCTGATAAGCAAGACATGATCAAACTCATTCGTGACTACATCGATGTCTTCGCTTGGAGTTATGAAGATATGCCAGGACTTGATCCACAAATTGCAACTCACAAGCTCAATATCTTGCCGAATGCTAAACCGGTCAAACAACAACAGCGATGATTTCGTCCAGACATTATGGATGCAATTGAAGTTGAAGTCAATAAACTCATAACCTCCGGGTTTATTAGAGAGGAACAACATCCCGATTGGGTGGCTAACATAGTTCATGTCCTTAAAAAGACTGGCAAGGTCAGAGTATGCATAGACTTCCGCGATCTCAATACGGCATGCCCTAAAGACAAATTCCCTCTACCAATCACTGATGTCATGATTGATAATACCTGTGGATTTGAACGGATGTCATTCATGGACGGGTATTCTGGATACAATCAGATTAAAATGTTTTCAGATGACGAGAAGCACACTTCTTTCAGAACGCCGGTCGGTACATACTGTTATACAGTTATGCCATTCGGTCTCAAGAATGCAGGAGCAACTTATCAACGAGCTATGAGCACTATATTCCGTGAACATTTGCGGAAAACAGTCGAATGCTATGTTGATGATATTGCAGTCAAAAGTCGACAAAAGGAGGATCATATCCAAGATTTGAAGACTATATTTGATCTAATGCGTAAGCATCAATTAAAGATGAACCCTACTAAGTCCTTCTTAGGCGTCTCTAGTGGTAAATTTCTCGGCTTCGTTATTACCTCTAAAGGTATACACGTGGATCCCGAGAAGATCAAAGCCATCCAAGAGATGCGTCCTCCACGCACCTTAAAAGAGCTACGAGGATTTCAAGGAAGGATCGCTTATATCAGGAAATTCATCTCTAATTTATCAGGACGCTGCAGACCATTCAACAAACTTATAAAGAAAGGTGTTTCTTTTGTCTGGAATGATGAATGTCAGAAAGCATTCGATGATATAAAACAATATCTGATGAGCCCTCCAGTATTGGTACCTCCCGTTTCAGGAATTCCATTTCTCCTATATACTCGAGCAATGAGTCATTCATTGGGTGCATTACTCGCTCAAAAGAATCAAAATGGTCATGAACAAGCCATCTACTATCTCAGTCGTACTATGACCGGAGCTGAACCTCGATATTCACCGGTCAAAAAAGAATGTCTAGTCTTGATGTTCGTTGTTCAAAAGACACGACATTATATCATTGGCCAGACTATTCATGTCATCTCCAGGATCAATCCTATACGGATCATGATGAAGAAATCCAGTATTTTGAATTCTCGATTAGCTAACTGGAGAATCCTACTTGCTCAGTATGACATGCATTATATTCCTCAGAAGTCAGTCAAAGGACAAGCTTTAGCTGATTTTCTGGCTGCTCATTCAATTCCAGAAGATTCAAAACTCTATGACGAAATTCCAGATAAAGTCCTAGATTCAAACCAAATTGCTGAAGAAGATCCTACTTGGCGTCTATTCTTTGATGGAGCTTCAAGGATAAGTCCTAATGGTGATATTGTCGCTGGAGTTGGAATCGTTCTTGTATCGCCAGAAGGTCTTGCTATCCAAAGAGCTTATTCTCTCGATCAGCCGTGTTCAAACAATGTAGCTGAGTACAATGCATTACTCATTGGTCTTCAACTCGTTAAACATCTAAATATTCAACATTTGGAGGCGTACGGAGACTCTAAACTCATTTTCAATCAGATAAGGGGTACTTATGAAGTCCGCCATCAAGATCTGGTTCCTTGTCATAGATCAGCTATAATTATGGCTTATTCGTTTGAAGAATTCTTCATTGAACATGTTAGACGAGCATGTAACACAGAAGCTGATGCTCTAGCTAATCTTGTAGCGGTGTTGGCTATCCCAATTAGACGACAATAAATGATTATTGTTCGCAATCGAGAATTATTTCATCTTGAAAATAACCTGACCCTAGGACTTCCAGTTGACATTGAAGAATCAACATCTCATGACGTCAACACAACAAGAGGATTTGGATTTAGTCATAAATCTTTATCATCTTCATCTGATTCCAGCATGGAATTCATCTTCAGTCATTCGGCCGAGAATCAAAATATGGATACGGATTGGAGACTTCCTTTCTTAGATTTTGTATTGTATGATATTCTTCCGGATGATCCGAGTGAAGCAGCATCTATCAGACGACGATCATTCCGATTTTATTATAATCATACAACAAAGACCTTATATCGTCGAGCCTATGATGGTTTACTTCTCCGATGTGTTGCCGGTGACGAGGCACAACAAATTATTCGTGAAGCACATGATGGAATTTGTGGAGCACATCAGCCTGGACCAAAACTTCAAGACCGTATTCGACGTATGGGTTATTATTGGCCTACTATGGTATCAGACGCCATCGAATATGCAAAGAAGTGTAAAGCTTGTCAAATCCATGCGGATTTTATTCATCAACCTTCGAAATTCCTACCTCCGACGGCAGCATCATGGCCCTTCGAAGCTTGGGGCATGGATATTATTGGTCCGATCAATCCGCCGTCATCCAAGGGTCATCGATTTATTCTTGCAATAACCGATTACTTCTCCAAATAGGCCGAAGCCATTCCTTTGTCTGAAGTTAAGACGTCCAATGTTATTTGCTTTATTAAGCACCACGTCATCTACAGATTTGGTGTTCCTCGACGCATTATTCATGATAATGGACCACAGTTCGTCAGTCAGAAGTTTACTCGATTCTGTGACGATCATCGGATCAACAATGTGGCTTCTACCGCATATAATCTGGCAGCTAACGGATTAGCAGAAGCTTTCAACAAGACCATCATCAAACTCCTAAAGAAGTTTGTCTCTACTAACAAACGTAATTGGAGTGAGAAGCTCGGTGAATGTTTGTGGGCTTATCGCACTACAGTTCGTAATGCTACTAAATGTACACCCTTTTCTCTGGTATATGGTTGCGAAGCTGTTCTTCCATTAGAGATTCAAATTCCTTCTTTAAGGATAGCAATCGCTAATGAACTCACTGCAGAAAATAAAGATTGTCTTCGACTTCAAGAATTAGAAGCTCTGGATGAAAAGCGATTATCTGCTCAACAGAATATTGAATTCTATCAAGCTAGAATTTCAAGAGCTTTTAATAAGAAAGTCAGAATTCGGACGTATCAAAAAGGAGAACTTGTTCTAACAGTCAGACGTCCTATGACTATGACTCATATGAGCAAGGGCAAATTTGACACAAAGTGGGAAGGACCCTATATTGTGAGCAAAGTTTTCTCAAATGGAGCTTATCAACTCTCAAAATTGGATGGTCGAAAAGTTTTGATGCCTATTAATGGCAAATTCTTTAAAAAGTACTATATATAAATGTAAATGCTTGTAATCATCAGACAGTTTCATGTTTAAAAATAAAATTTTTATTTTATTTTTATCATGAATGATGATACATGATATTAAAGAAGATCACTATCATCCTTTTCTATATTTGGATGTGGGCTACTGCCGTCCTTTTCGAAGACGTGATCAGCAAAAGAGTCGAGAACCTCCTTGCTAGAACCCACGAGGAACTTGCAAACGGCCATCCTCATGGCTTCTTCTTCTTCAGTCTTTCCTGGTTCGAGCAAGAAATCCAGAATGTCCCTTGGTGGCTTGGGTGCAGACGAACCTTCGCCTGCTTCCGTCTTCTTCGATTGAACTGGATCAGCAGGGTGTTCTTCAGTGCCTTTCTGAACTTTTGAGGCAATTCCAGTTTTCTTGGATGCTTCTTCAGACGACATTTTTATGTTTGAAAGAAGAAGTGTTCGTTCTTGTCAGATTTCTGCTATATTTATAGGCAGAAGTTCTACAAATAATGAAATGTCACGTTCATCCGACGGTTCATCCATCCATTAATTGCGTTCATCCGACGATTCACATATTCATTAATACTTGACGGTTCATCCGTTCATTTATTCGTCCGTTCATGATCTTCTATCAATTTATTAAGTGGGGATTCGTTATTGATCACGTTTTCATAACCTCTGAATCAATTCCGAATCTACTTGCTCATTTGTTATTTTTGACCTCTGCATAGAAATTAATCTATTTTCTTTTGAGTTCCTACATATTATCACGTCCATAATACCTCTGATAATATCATATACTCTAAAACAGAAAAAAAAGATTTCACTATCTATCATGTCCACAATTCATCCACAAATACAAATCTTTGAGCATAGAAGAATTATCATTTCCATTCTCATTTCACCACAAAAAGTCTATTACATTTTCTTAGACTTTCTTACAAATCATAATGAAAATCTATTACAAATCTTGGATTTTCATTCTACACCACAACAATAACCTAATAGAGATCTATCTTCTTCTTTGGATCTTCTCCGTCGGACCTTCTCCGTCAGGTTCGTTGTTGGTGGCAGTTCCTGACTGTCTGGGTCCCAGTCACGACCAGATCAGCAGGAATCAAACTCTGGTCTTCTCTCTCGAACGAGAGGAGAACCACAGAGTATGGCAGCCCGAAGTCGTGGTGCTGCCAATACAACTGGTGGATTGGGGGTAACCTCTCAAGGAAGACAGGAATGTATCCAAACCTTGGGATACAATTCCTAGTTCTCCCGTGAAAGGAACTCTACTACCCGATTTCTCGGGGTAGAGTTGACTCCACCATCCAACTCTCGTGTATAAAGGCTCTTCCTACCATCTGAGGAAGACCCTTCTATCCCACGAAGAGTTCTGAGTTGTCTGATTTACGCGTCAAAAGCGTATGAGCTCCCTGATGTAGATGTCAGCAGGATATTCTCCACAGCATCCACATCCCCAATGCCAGTTCTGAAGAAAATTTTTAGCCAAGTTTCTGCAGAAAGTATTAAGAAGAAAAAGATTAGATCAACAGAAATCATTCAGCGTGCATTTATCAAACAGAAACAGGCGTGTATTGTTCAAATCAGAAACAAGAAACAGAAAGCCTATCTTCAACAGCAAAAATAATACACGTATTACACTGACTTACCTTCAAGTTTGGTGCTAAGGATTGGCAAACTCATGTTTGATACAGTGCGCAGAAGTCGAACATTAGAAAATATTGCTTTCCTGTTTGAGAGTGAAATCTCCCAAAAATTTCATTCTCAGAGAAGAAGAAGAGGAATGGGAGATGAGTATCTGTGAAACTCTTCTATCTATTTAAAGGGCAAAGTACAAGTCTATTCTTGGAAAAGATCCGCATAAATAGCGCTCGTAAACCGTGGAATGAGTGTTACGTGTGCTTTGGAAGACAGAGCAACATTGGAAATAGTCAAAGGGTGCTAATTAATATTCTTTATTAATGCACGCAGATTAAACACAGAAGTTGTACTTCATTCTTCAAGACAGGCACTGATGGCCTTACAAAAGACAAAACAAAAAGAGTGCAACAAAAGCACAAAAGACACGCTCTATTTTCTAGAGCGACTGAGCTTAATGCCAAGTTCTTCTACGCTTTTGACCCCCATGCGGTGTAACAGAGCCTTCAACATTTCACGCTGCTCTATGAGGCTGCACCCATCAGAAGAGAACGAGCCATCTAAGCCAAAATAGCTCAAGAAATTCTTGGCTAGTTGCAAGGGATCATCTTTGAATTCGAAGACAAGGGGCTCTGGCTCTTCACCCCCAAAAGTGGGGTCACCATGGGAACAAAAGCCCAACTTGCATGCTTCTTCCTCAGCTTTCTCTTTTGGTGTCATGTTGACGTAAGATGAAGATTAAATGAATCCTCTTCCTGTTTATATAACAGAGCTCGCCGGCGGTTCATATTCCACCATAAACTGGATGTAATCAGTCTCGGAAAATGAAGAGTCATCATGACATTTAATAAGTTCATTTGGATATTCTCAAAGAACTTCGAAGTCTTTCCGACTTTCGAAAAATTTGAAGTCATCTCAGCGTGACTGATTTCATTTTATCATCTTATTTTCAAAGTATTTCGAAAATTTTGAAGTCTTTTCAATTTTTCGAAAACTTTGAAGGGGGTCTTGTAGGCCTTTAAAAATGACAGTCACGCTGAGTTGATCAGGACAGAGTCAAAAGTCACGCTCAGTTGATCAGGACAATATTTACAAATCACGCTGGGGAGACAGCTTATCATTTGTCAGAGAGTAATTATGACTGACAGCACAACAGTCGAAGAATGTCTCTTCGTATGCCACGTATGCACAGAATTCGAGAGATCACAGCCGTCTATTGCGTGATTTTTGAAATCTTCTTCAGCAAGACTAAACCTTCGTCAAGTTGGCGTACCAAAAGAGCTTCTTGTTATTTAATGTGACTGACAAAAGCAATCACTGCCAGAGATTTTGTGTCAGTCGAGGCACGCTGAATCAAGACAGCTGGCAGTTCTATCCCAAGTCTGCGTGTATTTTGAGTTTTTACTCAAATCTGCGTGGATTCTGAAGTTTTATTCCTCAAGTCTGCGTGGATTCTGAAGTTTTCTTCATCAAGTCTGCGTGGATTCTGAAGCTTCTTGCCCCAAGTTTGCGTGGATTTTGAAGCTTCTTGCCCTAAGTTTGCGTAGATTTTGAAGCTTTCTACCCCGAGTCTGCGTGGATTTCGTTTTCAACAAGTCTGCGTGGATTTCATCAAATTGGAGTACGTAGCAGCCATGCCACTGATCTCTCGCCTGCGTGTCCTGTAACTTGCACACGACTCATGCATGATTGTCATGTGTCCAACAGTTACAGGCCACGTCCAGTAACTGCTCACAACCTTGCGTATGTTAAATCCTGCGTGATTTTCAACTAAGCACAGGCTGTGAAGACAGTTATCTTTTTAGTTATTATTTTTGACTCTATAAATAGAGTTCTTTTTCTCATTCATTGGACAGATACATAGTTATCTACTGTCAAAATTTTAAGAGCTTTTCTTCTTCGCATAGTCCAAGGGATAAAGTGATCGTCTTCTAGATCAGATTCCCACAGTTGTAATTTTCCCAGATACACAATAAATAAAAGAATTTATTTATGGAAAACACTTAGCGTTTAAGGCATGAACCATGGTTGATTCATTGAGTTTGTAAAAGGGCAAGAAAGAAGTATGCTCGCGGCTATAGATCGGCGAGGCGGTCTCAGAAGAAAGAAGTAGCATGACTGTGTGAGACGTCAGTTTGTGTCGAGTCTTGCATGGTTATGGACAACTTATCGACAAGGTGGGTCATTTCCCTGTACGGCAACCCGGCGGCCACGGGACCGTTGCGGCCGCGATTGGAAACGAGTAATTAGCTGTGCTGGGCACGGGTTAGGCGGGGGCTTGCAGCAGGGTTAGCTACCTTGTGCTGAAAGGGCACCCGTCTAACAAAAACTAGAGGAGTCCACGATGGCTCTGGAAGTCAGTGAGCAAATCATATAGATGAGTCGGCATGCCGGCGATCCGCGTGTATGCCTTTGGATTGAGTCGAGTATTGAGTGCAGTATATCAAGGAGTCGAGTTGAATGCGTGTGTACAGTTGGAATACAAAATGTTGGGCCTAAGTTTTGGCTACAACAAAGACACCGTGCTTCGGTACGAGATATGACGTCGAGTCTTGAGTTGTCGGCATATAAGTTGCATAGTTTGGATTTGAGTTGTCTTGAGTTTAAGTCAGGAAACGCCGCAAGGCAAAAGTTGGTCGAGTGACTCTTAGTCCACAAGTCCTGATTGGTTCAGTTGGTGATTGAAGTAGCAAGGGCCGCAAGGCGACGATATGGTTAAGTCTCACTGAGTGGCGAGACATGGCCTCAGCAAGGGTTTGTAGCATGGTCACACGGGAATGGAGTCTTATCGCATAGTTACGTCTTTGATTTGGGCCGTAAGGCAAACACGACTTGATAGGTTAACGTTGTCGGCATGAGAAGGGTCTGGAGGCAAGGTATAAGTTAACATTGTTGTTGAAAGCACGAGATGGTCTAGAGACACAAAATAGGCCAAGGCGTCTTTTATAAGACTGATCCTAAGGCAAGAGTAGAAAGACAATCATAAAGGGGACTATGTTGCACAAAGTAAATCAAACGTGTTGGTTTTGTATGGGTGGGCGAGGAGCTTATTTCACCAGTACAGTTGAGTACTGACATCCACATAGTTTTCATGTGCAGGCACAGATAGAAGCTCGTGGCACAGAGCTCGCTTGGATGCGTCGAGGCACGAAGTTCCATGGTGATTCGAAGCGTGTGGTCGCATGGAGTCAAGACTTATACGGGACATAATGTATGGACGTCGCCTTCCAAAGCTTCCGCTGGTTCAAGCATTGTATTGAGAGATGAGAGAGAGCTGAGTGACTTGTAATGTGAGCTTGAGTGAGCTTGAGAGACTTGTAATCTTGGCCTTGCGCCCCATTGTAATCTTTGTTTCAATATCAATAAAGATCAACTTTTGAATAACTTGTGTTTCATTCTAATTTTCTGCTGTTAATATTCAATGTCTCTGCTTGGGACTTCTGTGCGACGACCCCGTCACAGCCGCTGAAATCGGCCGTTATGGAACCCGCCTTGCACGAGCGCAATCTAGGCTCGTGCGGCATCACACCTTAGCGAGGACGATCGCTCCTACGGGAGCGGGGCGTAACACCCACCATCCCCACCAACACTACTCACCATCATCCTCACCATTCTCCTTCTCCTTTTCTCCGTCACCGTCGTCGTACCCACGCCAGCCCCCCCCCTCCCGTGCCGCCGTACAGCCAGTAGTAGCAGCAGCAACCGCGCCATCGCGCACCGCTGCCGTACGCTGTCGTGTGGGCGGCCCACCTGGCTGGCTACCCCCTGGGCGAGCTCCCCCTTACTGTCCTCCTCCTTTCCGATGCGATACGTAGGCTATTCGTGCATTTGGCACGAGATTCTGTCGTGACGCGCGCGGAATCAAACTCAGAAATTACGTTCCATCGCAGCGACTTTGTGCATATTTTTCGAACAATCCGACCGTTGGATCGTCGATCCGTTTCTTCCGTCTCCATCTAGGTATATCCCTCTTCACTTTCCTCAAGTTTCATCCGTTAATTTTGTCGTTTGATACATCAAAATCGGTCGCCAAGTTGACACTTTAAATTGTACTATTTTTGGATAGTTTTATGGAGCCAACTTCGTCGCCTTATAACTTCGCCACCTCGTTTGTTGTGCCGTCAGTTCCTGTGCACATCTGGTATAACCATCTTCCTATACCTCAAGTTTCATTTTATTGTGAGCACATTTGATTGGTTGAATTTGACGCCAAAGTTGGTCGTCCGAATTCGTAATTTCTAACTTGTAAAATTCTATTTTGAACCCGGGACTCCAAATTTCAATTTCGACACCACTAATAGATTCGTGGCATCGTTCTGACACGAATTCATATAAAATTTGTTAGATTTGGAGGACGTGGGCCCTGGCACGTATTTCGGTGCAAAACGAGCCCCACAGTCCGAGTCGACGCGTCATTTTGAGATTGGCTTATCGAAATCCAATTCCGGATATACCGTTGAGTTCGTATCGTCATTCTGGACTCGTTGACATATAATTTGCTAAGTTTTGAGGACATTGGCTCCGGCACGCTTTTTCGTGCAATTCGGAATTTTAATGTCTTGGTCAACGGACCAATTTAAGATCGGTTCAACGGAATCCAATTCTGAATATATCGTTGAGTTCGTATCGTCATTCTGGATTCGTAGACATATAATTGGTTAGGTTTAGTAGACTAGTATCTTTGCACGTTTTTCGGTGCAAAGCAGGTCCGACACGAACACTATTTTGACCCAAAATTACTATTTTGACCCAAAATTACTATTTTGCCCCTGTGTCCAAATTGAACTTATGGGTAGGCTATTCTAGCTAATTTGACCATTTTAGACACGTTGGTGATATTTGTTTTATCATCCGACGACATCTGTAGATTTTTGCTTATGTATCACCCTTAATTACAATTAATTCTTATTATTAGTATATATGTATATGATTGGGTTTTGTAAAACTCTAGAATGATCATTGAGTTTCTAAGGACTCTAAGTGTTGGTTATAGGCTTAGTGTCACCCCATGTTGGTCTACTATGCTAGGGCATCACTTAGCTAAGTGTCCCAGTTAGAAGTCATGGCATACCACTAGTGTTAGAGTTAGCAGTCTAGAGTCTTGAACATAGAATAGGATCTGAGTTTGTTATATCCTTTTTGACAGTGACAGGACACCAGACTTCTTCCTCTGCGTTCTTATCACCTTGTCTTGCTCGAGGCAAGTACCCCTACAAACTCTATTTACTATATATGATAATGAATTGCATATGAACTATGTTAATACAGTTACTTAAATGGAAAATCGTATCTTACATATTTCTATGTACCTACCGTATGCTTCACATGCTTTAAACTGCTCTCAGTATCTTTTACATGCTTTAAACTATTCTTGTATCTCTCACATGTTATGACTTGGGTTATGGGAAAACTGATAGTTGAGTACGTGATCATGCCCCCTTCTTTCGTACGTATGTACCGAGCAAGGTCGCATTACATGCATACCTTGTCGTAGGACATTATCCCGCATTTTTGTACAGATGTACACCTATGCTTGTACACTTATACGTATGTATATTTTATTACATGTAGACTTATACGATAATACATTTTACACCTATTAACTGATCACGTGCCTGCTCCAGTTTTAAATATTACATATATATTTGTCGCCATGAGAAATATATCTTCTACATGATAGACTGTGATATGACATGATTCTTATTTATTACATCTCTTTTCATTTCATGCTCAATATGTTTAGTTTGTAGAACCAGTACTTGCACCCGTCCTGATAGGATAACGTTGTAGGCATACTTTCGAAGGAAGATTTGCTCTGTGATCTTTTCTATGGGCCCACTGCAGAGGACCAGGTCATTGCTCCCGAGGAAGTCCCCGCAGGGAACGTCGCTTGGTCGTCTCGCTTAGATTATTTTTGGCTTAGTTATTAAACTGTTTATACTATATCTTGTAGTCACTGGACTTTGTCTCCAGTTTGATACTTTGGAAGTGTATTATTAAGTCTGTACTTATTTTACTTTCGCTTATAGATGCTGTGTTATGGTAAACCTTTTAAATGTTATATTAGAACTGTTAGCAGCTTAGATCCTTTATTGTTTATTCTTAGAACAGCTTACTACGCTTTAACCAAGTGTAGGCTGGACATGGCTCGGCCCGGCCCAAGAATTTGGGTAGCGGGTCAGGACACTGTGTCTGCTCCATTAGGCGTGTCTTGGTGCGGACAAGACACAGAGCCGTATCGACCTTATTAACTGTCCAGTGCTGTTGTCTGCACTCGTAGGAGTCGTCACCGCCACAAGGCGCCGTCTCCCAGTCGAACCTCGCCGAGCCACCATAGTCATCGCCTCCAGAAGCCTCCGCGTCGACGTTGTTCCAACCCCGTGCCTTGGGCATTGTCAGAACCCTAGATCCGATGGCTAGTCCAACCGCTCGTTCGCCGGGGCTCCCGATCTGGGACCTCAACCGATGTTGCTGGCCGACCTCCCTTTAGTCGTTGTCCGAGTCCGCCGGCACCTTCTTGTCCGACTTCACGGTCCCTGACTGGAACCGCCATCATTCCTCAGTCGTCACCATAGCCGTAGTTTCTCCATCGACGTACGGCCCCGAAAATCCTGGCGAATCACACCACTCGCGACGTTGATCCTTCCAGCGCTATCATCCGCATGGCCTCCTCCCTCCACATGGCTATGCCTTGGTTGTTGGATCCGACCATCCGTCGGAGAACGTCCTCGAGGCTAAAGCCGCTGTCGTTTGATCTCCGGAGCCTCTTCCCCTAACCGAGTGCTTCCTGACTGGCTTATTCTCCTTTCCAGGGGATCTCTTCCCCTTTATCTTCTTCTTCTCCTCTTCTTATTCATTTTCTTCTTCCTTCTATTCTTGGTCTAGAATATTCTAGAAAGGAGAAAGAGAGAGGGTATAGAGAGTGAGTGAGTGGGGGGGTAGATTAGGGCTTTGGGCCTCAGGCATAAGTGGAAAAAAGAAGAAGAAAATAAGAGAAGTGTTGGGCCTCGGTTGGACTGGGCTGAGCCAAGTGGGCCAACAGGCTGAGAAAGAGAGAGCGAGAGAGTTTTATTTGGTGGATTTTATGTAATTAGTATTTAGTTGATAATTTCAATAGTATTAATATTTAGATTTAGTCAAATTAGTATTTTATTATTAATGATCAGTAACAATGTTTGTAATAGTTTATTTTATATTCTTGTGAGCAAATATTTTTAGATCTTTGTTTATATTTTAGCTAATAAAATTTTAGCTACTAATATTTTGTAAATACTTTAGCTAGCAATCATTTGATATAAATAGTTAGATTATTATTAATTAGTAATAAGTTAGTTAATTACTATAACATTCTAGAAAGTATATTTTAGAGGCTAGTAATTTTTTTAACCATTATAGGTGAACTTAGAGACAGTTGCAACTTTCTGGTAAAAGGCAAGTACTTCCATGATTTTATTACATCTTCATATGGTGACTTATTTCATGTTGGACACGTTGTTTACACGGCTTGATCATGTGATTCTAGTATTCTAATACTCTGGTTCTGGTGCTTATCATGTGCTCTTGTTCTTGTACTTTGGGGAAGGGAAATACTTACGGATATCTAACCAAAGCCAAGCCGCTAGTTAGGTCATGTGGAAAGCCTAATCACACACATATGCATGTGTGATTAAGCCGTATCTTTATTCATGTTCATGTTCTTTGTCCAGCCGGTCACATATTCAGTAAGTATTTCAAATCATATGTCATGATCTTTTTGTTATATATTTCAGTAGATTATGCATCTATGGTGATTCAGGTTAGTCATGTTTCATTGCATCTTTACTTGTGCATATGTTGTATTTGTCTCACTATTATAGATTGTACTTTGCTCCTTTCTTGACTGGATCGTTGACATATTAGACCAGGGCAAGAGGATGTGGATGACACTGGATTGGACGACGACTTCTTGACAATTTTTGGAGGAACCTAGAAGTTCAGAATAAAATACTTTTATTGTATTAGATTCTTTATGAGACAAGTGTATCAGATATTATCTTTGGAGGATATAGTTTACCAGATTTGTCTCCAGATACTCTTGTGAAAGTTGTACTAAAAAACATAGTGGAATGTGTGATGCTATGGTAATTTAATTTCTGGGTACGTGATTAGTAGCTGTGATGAGCAAATCAATTATTTGAGCATTTTAACGACTATTGAGGTCTAGGTAGCTCACTACCGTCGATTCTGCGACGTAGGCTGGACGTACCCATGCACTCGTACCCGATTATGCGGGTGCGGGTCGTGGACATACACTGAAGCAAGTCTTGATATTGGTTCCGGATTGCTCATAATTATCATAAGTAATAAGTAATATCATTTTCAAATATAGCTAGATCAGATAAAAAATAATAAAATAAATAAGTACATACCTTTCTTATGTGGACGCCAATATAGGTTGCCTCTAAAACTGACATACTTACTATTACTAGTAATATGTACGCGCATTGCACATGCAAAAAAATGTTAAAATTATATATATATATATATATATATATATATATATATATATATATATATATATATATATATATATATATATAAATTTTTATAAAAACTAACAATCATGATCAATATGGCATCACTAAGGCTTTGTTTGATAGAAAGGATAAAAACGTGGAAGAAAGGAAAAATGGTACTGATATACTTTCCATTCATATAGAAAGGAAAGACATTTTCCTTCCTTTGGATTTGGTAGGATGGATGAAAATGGAAGTGATGCACTTTTTCTTGTTCAGTACGAAAAGAAAAGTGGGAGGAAAGGAAAAAATTCAACAATTATATTCTCAACTAAAAATATATATTCACATTTGACTTCATTAAATAATTTATAAATAATACAATTACTGTAGGGTATAATTGTCAATTAGTAAGCATTTACTTTTTTTAATCTTTTCCTTTCACTTTTGGAGGGATTTGATTTCTTAGGATATGAAGGAAAAGCAATTTCTTCATTTTTTTCCTTCCCATCAATTTTTCTCTTGTACAAACAAGAGAAAATCAATCATGTTCTCCACTTTTCTCTCCTCAATTTTTCTTCCTCCCACTTTTCCTTCATACCAAACGTGTATTAAATGTATAACTAGCCTACATCATTTAATGTATATCAACTTAGCTTTAATGTATGCATGCAATACATATTTGCTTTCTTAGGAACACTAACAAACATTGTTTAATACACTATGGTCTCGTTTGGTTCGCGAAATCGGGAGCTTGGAAAAGAAAAGTCATTTCTTTTCCGAGTTTGGATAAAAAAAAGTGCAGGAAAGGAAATTAATTCTCAAGAAGAAAAAAGCTAGGGGGAAATGGTTCTCCTTATCCACCCAAGGATTCATTTTCTCTCTGAGGACCTATTAATTTTCTTAACTTTTCAAATATCGGAAGAAAATTGATTGAAATTGCAATTTTTCAGCATTTCTTTTCCTTTTTGCGAATCAAACGAGGCCTACTATTTAATGTGGTCATTGTACCAAGTGTAATTCAATGTGGACCCACTCCAGCTTAGGAAACTATGTCATCACCATTTATTGTGGTCATTGTACAACGTGTAATTTGACGTTTTGTTCATGGATTTAAGGAATTGAAAAAAGAAACTTGTTTCTTTCCTTCGGTAACCACAAACTTGGAAAGTATTTTTCTAACATGAAGGAAAATAGAGTTTCCCTCATAATCCATGTGATTCATTTTTTCTCCCCATTTCCCAGCATTTATACCAAATTTTGTGACAAAAATAGTCATGTGTTATTGTCTATTTTACCAATTAACACTTCGTATTCTGTTAACAATAATTATGTTGACATTGGATATTATTGAAATTGTATTATTTTCTTTCCTTTCAAGGGAAATCAAATGGTTTTTTTTGTTAAATGTTTTTTTGTTTTACCAAACAGAGAAAAGAAGATCTGACAGTAATCCTAATTTTTCATCCCATGGAAAATACAAGTGAATTGTTTTCCCTTTCTTAGAACCAAACGAGGCCTTACTAGATTTTTTTTATTAAAATAGATATGCAAGATTATTTATGGAAGAATTTGTGTTACGTTTAAACCTATCTTTTGGCATTATCTCTACACTTATAGTTGGGCTAGAAAATGGCTCGGAAATGAGCTATTTAAGACTTATGTATATCATCCCATTTATTTTATAAGAAAATTGCAGATAAAAAAGCTTGTTGTGAGAAGAAGAGAGAAAGAGAAGAAATTGGTAGCCGGAGAACAGTACGTAGCTTTTTCTCATTGACAACTTATATAGGGGGAATAAGATAGAGGTTGTTGTGGGTATGGATAATGGCATCCATATTTGAGTTAATCCAAATCACAACACTCCCACTTGGCTGCCCACTTTAATTATTGTCTTATTAAAAACTTTTATAAAGAAAAACCCATCTTTTGGAAGAAGAAAAAATTTCATATAAAAGAAAAGAGTACAATAATATTCTTCATGAATATGATTTTTCAGAAATCTAAGTGGGTGTGACTTACACTGTCTCGTTAAAAAACTTTCGAAGGAAAAATCCAGTAGAAAAAAATATCAACGAAGGAAAAGAGTACAATGCACAAAGACATGCTTTAAGATGTCTCCATTAGCATCTTCAGGATGCTCCCCCTCAAAAATATTACATTCTTGTTTTTACATCAAATCAAAATAAAGAAAACAACCCCCAATACAAATTAAATATTACATCTCACCCCAACACTTTATATGTGTATACATTTATATTCCTATCATTATGCAGAGGTTGAAGGCTTTATTTGTGATTCTTGAAAGCTCGTAACTCCCCTTGATATGTTGAACATTTGAAATCATAGCCCTGTACATTCTCTTATTTGCTCCATTAATTGTAAGAATGATTTTTGCAGTATTTTACTCTATTTATCTTCAAAATATCTGCAACATTGTTTAAGAAAGAAATACCTTGTTTGTGATATTCTCTTAAGGAGGATCAGATAAATATCCTACATTTTGTATATCCTATTATATCAAAACATGAATTAAATCAAGTATGTCATCCAAGTGTCCATGTGTAGATGCATATCAGCAGGTTTACATAAAATATTATGCTGAGTGAATGACAATAAAAAAAATTTATATTCTTTAAATATGGTACTTCAGGATCCAGAACATGTTTTTTTTTATTTCGATCATAATAGATCCCATTGACCTGGCCATTATAGTTTATTGAGTAAATGATAACTACTCATGTTATATCTCTTCAGGAGATTTATCTCCAAGGAAGATTATCTTCTTCGAAAGGTTCCAATCTCTTCAGAAGATTCTAATCTTTTCGGGAGATTCCAATCTCTTCGGGAGATATTGTCATATTTTCTATCTCTTCATGAGATCTCCTCTTCAAGAGGTATAGCAATCCCTTCAGGAGATACGGCCGTTTTGACAAATCCGTTCAAGGATTTTTCATAAATATGACTATACACTATATATTTTCCTAGATATATACTTAGTAAGCCTATCACATTCTTCCGGATGGTTTTAGCACATATATGGCTCGTTATGCCAATCCTTTGGGGATAGCATTTAAATTCTTTAAGGATATACCCAAAAATTTAAATCCTTTGGGAATTTTATGTATATCGTTTAGGTTGTCATGATCGGAGAGTATATTTATTCATACTCTATTCATGATGATTCCGAGAATCCTTGAGCTAACATTGCTCTTATACATTTGGATCTATATTTGTTACAAACACCCATTCAAAAATCTACCAGATTTATTCCTTTTGGGTTTTGTACTATAGGATCGAACACTCCACGTTTTGCGAGAGATATCGCATCTTTTCATTATCCTTTTCTACATTCAAGGATTATTCGTGGAGAGTTGAATCTGTAGAGTTGAATCTTTAGAACCTTTAGGTGACTTATTCATTTTGTTGCCTTTATTTGGTTCTTTTGGTACTTACTTCTATTAGAAGATAGATACATAGTTGGTATAACTATTTATGCAACATAATCGAGTAAACATCTAATAATTCTTTTGTAGTGAAACATAAGGGATAATATCTCCTAAATTAGTCAAGATGAAAGTATGTCATTCTACATTTCTATGGAACGATGTTTTACGCCGTTCTTCTGGAACGATGATATTCATGAATTTCTTCTACAATAAAAATTTACGACGTTCTTCTTGAACAAGATATTTATCTTTCAATATCTCCCCCTAACGGTGGGAATTATGTCGTATTAAAGCAAAATATCATAAATTCCCACGTCTTTAGAAAAATTTATTAATCGGAGGAGACTCAACATTGAACATAAATACCCAATCGACATTGGGTCCAATTATTAACAATTTTATTGTTCAAAACATATATGCAAAACTATCAATCTAAATAAATACCAACATAGTCTAAAAAACCAAAAATATTACTATTCTCAATCAATAAAATTGAGTGACTAATCATCCGCAAAGAAGTCTACAGATGTCAAGTTGGTATTCTCTTGTGCCTCATATTCTTCACCAAGTAGGTCATCATTGTCCGTATCAAGAATGACGTTTGTTTCAACCTTCTTGGTTTTCTTATAATTGGCCACCACTTCTTTGGATGCATGATTGGTGTGGGACCAATGACCTTCACCCCACATTTGAAGTATGTCTCTTGGTGCTTTATTATTCTCATTTTCTTGATCTTCGATTGGAATATGCTTTTTCTTTTCTTTTTTTCATGGTTCATTATGTCTACGACTACTGGGGTGACCACGCTTCCTTCTACCTCTGTAACCACCTCTGCTGAAGTTTCCAGAACATCCTCTGCCTCCGCCTTTACCTCTGTAATATCCATGACTAACATTTACTTCAGGGAATGCTAGTATTCCAGTAGGCCTAGTATTATGATTTTTCATGAGGACCTCGTTATTTTCCTCAACAACTAGGAGCATAGAGATAAGTTCTAAAATCTTAGAAAAGTGTTGTTGTCTATATTGTTGTTGCAATAAAATATTTGTGACATGAAATGTTGAGAGAGTTTTGTCAATCATTTGCTCATGTGTAACCGGTTCTTCACACAATTCAAGCTTTGATGCAATATTGAACATATTCGGATACTGTATTGAAATCCTAGAATTGAAGATTGATCCATTCATTCCTCGCTGCTGGGAGGATGACTGCTTTATGATGGTCATATCTATCCTTCAGGGATTCCCACAGAATTTTTGGATCTTCTATAGTGAGATACTCATTCTTTAAATCAGCATGAAGATGTCGACGTAAAAAAAATGTCGCTTTAGCCTTGTCTCTAGGATTAATTGGCTTTTTTTTTGTTAGAGTACTCAGTGTGTGTACCAGGTCAAGGGATCTGAGGTGAAGCTTAGCATCAATTTCCATGCGAGATGATTACGTCCGTTAACTTCTAGGGCAGAGAATTCCAACTTGGTAAGGTTTGACATATAGGGAGAAATAATTTGTATTATTATTGTGTCAACTATATATTTGTACGCAAACAAGACATCAATCTTCTTATTAGAAATTCTAAGATTTTGTCAACTATATATTGGTTGTCAAAATATCGGGGAACCCGCTGCGACCTGCTAAATTAATTCACGGGTGACTAGTTTTCTCCGGACATGCAACGTAACAATGTCATGTACACACCCATTTGGATGTCCCAAACTATATGCAAGTAAAATACTTTATATTAAAAAAATTGTAGTCAACCAAAATTTTAGAGTGATTCTGAAAGCAGCAAACAAAGTCTATTACTGAACATCAAAAAATAGATATAATAGTTTGGGCTGGCATCTCTTTATTTTTTTCACATGCAATAGATAATAAATGCGCCAACAAATAGTTAAAATATTTAGTAAGGGCATTATAATGTGCAAACTGAATTCTCTAGAAACTAGGTCTACTTGTACTTCGATTCTGACAAGTTTATTAAATTTGCATGCAAATGACATACAGTAGAAACTCTATAAAATAATACACTTGGGACCACCAAAATTTATTAATTAAAAGAGTTATTAATTAATCGATAAATTAATAATTATTAATTTATATATTAATTAATATTTTATTAATTTATAGTAAAATACTTACGTAGTTTACAAACACCTTTCAAGCTTCCACTTAATTATTGTATACAATGCATGTGTATATCAAATGAAGGGCCCAATTTGAAAGAAATCTTCAATCTCCCACCTTATTATGCTTCTTGTGTTCAGTGTATCACTTTATGGACATTAAAAATATTTTCAAGAAACCTTCAATTCTTGAGTCATTTTTCAAGAAACCTTCATAAATCATTCATGTAATATGCTATATATAAGGAATTATTAATTTATATTTTATATGGGGTCTGAAAAAATTATCAAAAATGTATTATCTTATAATTTTAGCGAATTATTAATTTAGCACCCTATCCCCGAGTCGGGACCGGCCAAAAATATTATCTTAGAGAGTTTATTAAATAATCGAGTATTAATTTATAGAGTTTCTACTGTAATCACATTCTCAAAACTAATCGTTATCAAAGTATAGAGGACTATGAACTTATTATAACTGACCTAGCTGTTGCAATCCTCCGTTCAATTGCTAGACAAATAGAAGAATAAAAAAAATAGTATCGTTCTATATTACAAGATTGAATCAAATTTGCCATAATGCTAAAATAAATCCGGGAACTCAAAAGATTAAATCTTCCAAATATATCTTAGCAACAATCAATAAAATTTTAATAATAAAACTATCGTCATTGCCCAACAAAGAATCTAATAGTAACCATTGTGTTTTCTGTATTAGGAAGAGAGGAGTAAAAACCTTCTTTTAATTTAATTAAGTTCTATTAGGTGGAGAACATGCTACTTATAGTGCAAATAAAGGCATATACTGCTCAGGCGAAAGAGTCATGAACGCATCATTACAAGATTACAAGCTACTTACAGTACAAATTAAACTATATTCTCAAGCTGCTACTGCTATTACTTGTTCTCAATCAACAACTTTATGAATCTATTATAATAATGATGATTATTGTAAAACCCTGATTTTCGAATTATTGAATTTTCGTCAGTTGTTGAGTTTTTGTTGCAGTAGTGTTCCGTAGTTAGATAATTAGTTTAGTTATTATTATTATTATTATTATTATTATTATTATTATTATTATTATTATTATTAGTTAAGTCGGATCAGAAAAATATTATTTTTAAATTAATCATTGGATTTTTGATTGTGGCCCAGTCCCGATCCCGTGCCCGGGGTCCGACCCCAAGTCCGAACATCAGATCCCATTTTCCGAACCCACCCTTGGGTTTTCCACTAAAACCTGAAATTATATTTTTATATATTAATTCATATGGTTGGTTTAATAAGGAGTCAAATAAATAAATAAAAAATAATAATAAAACTTAAAATCCTATTTCCTAAAACTAACCTACCCCTTTTACCAGCTCACCCCATTATTCGCTCCCCATGACCATTTTCCGGCTACCCACGATTTTTCCCTACTCTTACTCCACAGCACCCTCTCCTCCACATAAACCTCCCTCTCCTTCCTCTTATTCTTCAAACAAACACTCCATATATTTTCCACTCCTCTTTCTCTCCTCACCACCACTCTCACAAACCACAGCACTCTCTCTCTCTCTCTCTCACTCCCATCCCTTTCCCCAATTTATGTTCGGTCGTGCCCCAGCCGCCCGCGCGCCCGCCTCCCGGTCGCGCCCTGCCTTCCGCGACCTCCCGGCGCCCGCTTCCGACCCGAGCGCCGCTCGCGCGCCCGCTTCTCGACCGCGCCCTGCCCGTCCGCGACCCCCGCGCGCCGTTCCCCGAGGCCAGCGCCTCCCCGAGCCAGCCGCGCGCCCGCCTCCCTAGGCCGCACCCTGCCTCATCCGACCAGCGCGGCTCCCGTGCGCCAGATCCCAGCGCCCCGGTGACCCCGGCGCTGTTCGCCGCAGCGCCTCCCGCCGGCTAGATCCGCCCCCGGCGACTCCCGACCCCGTGCCCATTCGACCAACGCCTTCCCGGCGTGACCCCGAGCCCTGTTGACTCTACCCCAGCGCTGCCCCGAGTTTCGCAGCGTTCTGTTCCGAGCCAATTTCCGCTGTCTGCGTGTTGCTGGACTGTTCTAAGTCGGCACGGATTATTTTTCTTTCTATTTCTTGCATCTGAGAGCTCTAGCCGAGCAACTGAGGTATAATCCTGTGTCCCTTTCGTAGCTTAGTCAATGATGACGCGGTCCCGACCCCGTTTCGGGGATCAAAAAATTGAGTCCGTTGCGTTTAGGGGATACGTACGACGTTTTACGTCGCGGCGTTGTATTTATGTGGTTCGGATTATTTACGTGGGACGCGTATGTTTTTCCGATTCGTTATTTTCGGTTTGCGGTTCGGTTTTATCTATATGTGTTGGTTGTGGATTATTACTTTGGGTTGGAATATTATTGTGGATTGGTTTGGTGTATTCCCTGGTTTGGGACTTTCTTTTGGTGCAGGGATTTGTATCGCCTATGTGGCTGGATTGTCCAGTTACAGAGGAGGTGATGCCCAAATTTTCAGTAAAACCCTTTTCGAAACACTGGTATTTAAATTGATTTCATAAAACAAAATCTACTTTCGAACTCGGTCTTTGTAAAAGGATTTCCAAATTGGTTGTTGGTTGGTTTGCGACTTTTCGAGATTTTACGTATCCCCGGTTAGGCGACGACCATATCGGTCGAATGAGCCTCGGCGAAACGCAAACGCTACAGGACCTTTCTGTACGTTGAGGTGTTAGCCAACAACGTGATACTTAATGACCAAGTCTGAGACTTACCTATATTTTATATTCTATAAATTTATTTAGAACTCATTACTGGGTATTTTTCATATTTTGAGTGCAGGGCCTCGACCTCCTGAATAGACCGCTTTCCGGCATTCAGAGCTCGCCAGCAACTTCTAATATTTAATTAATTTATGTAAATAAGTTGTAAGGGCATAAGCCCAGTTTTTTTATTTATTTTCTGTGACCCTGTATTGTGTAGTGTAGATTTTACTTTATTTCTGAGTTGGTATCGCGTACCTAGACGAGTAACTATAAAGCGGATATTAATTATTTTTGTATAAAATTAATAAGAATTTCTCACACTTAATTTTAAATGAATAAAATATTGGTAAGTTAACAAGTTCATGTTTTATCACTAGAAACAATGTAGTTATATATATATATATATATATATATATATATATATATATATATATATTATAAAAAATACAAAGATTTGCTAATCAACCTATAAATGCTATCTTCTCCAATTAAATCAAGTAACCGGTTTATTCAATTAAATGATAACCAATGTAGCTTGCGATGTTAGACGAATTACGGTAGATTAAATTAAATAACTTAAAACCTGACTAGGGTCTGTTTCTAGAAATTGCAACTAGCACACCTAGATATGGCTCATTTATGGTTCTAAGCCAGGATTCTCAAACTGTAGGATTTCGAGGACGTATTTGACTTTCTTTCCGGTACCGACATCCCGATCCAGTCTTACAAACAGAGGCAAGTTACGATTATGTTTTCTTGCATTTTATTTAGTAATAGTCATGATTACATGCTTAAACCACATTGCTACACGAAACTCTCTCCTTGAGTTCAATTATTGATTGTGGGGATATTGGGGGAGTAGTGTAGCATTTATGACCAAACCCTCATATTGTACGAGCTTACCCCTCTCACACATGGGGATAGGCCGTATCGCATCGCTAGGATGCTATTGTACAACCCAAGCTGGTCATAGACGTTACCTATTCAAATCACATTGTTTCAAATATTGAATTACTAAAAATTGCTGGAAAATATTGTTCAAAGAATTTCAACTGTTTAAAATTGTATCTTTCTATTATTATTTAGAATATCGGATTATGTACTCGTACTTGCTCCTTTCCTGACTGGATCCTCCCCATAGGTGATGTTGATGATGTTGAGCTATTGTTCAATAGCTACTATGACCCGGTATTGTATTATATGGTGTTGCCAGAGTCTCCCTTGGAGGACGCAGAACCAGAGGCTGATGAGCTGACCGTCTAGCTAGTTGCTTTTCAGTTATCTAGTTTTATTGTTTGGAGTTTGTTGATTTGAATTCAGTACTTTTATTTCCAGTTGTACTTTTCAATTGTTGAATAAAAAGTTTTTTTTTAATTTCCGTATATTCGAGTTGTGACAAATGTATTGATGTTGTTGTGAATACCTGCATATAGAACAGCTTACTGCCGCCGTCTCACAACGGTGCAGGCTGGGCATGATCCGGTTCGACCCAATAATTTGGGATCGGGTCGTGACATGTTTTTAGTGGTGGCCCATGCAGGTCTGAAAACAATAACTTAGGTAAACATATCTAGAAACAATTAGAATACTAGAACATTGATCTGTCACAACATAGGTCCGAATTATATATATATAAATATTTTTGTTTGGTTATAGACTGGTATGATACCTTGCTTATGTATTACATCCTAAACCTTCCAGAGTATGGCCAAAGGAAAGACCACCCGCTCCGGCCCTGCTGATGATGAGTGTTAGGGTTATATACTAAAAGCATCACTTTTGTAGTAACTTTATTTTCTTAAATTTTGAATGAGAATTATATGGACAAATGTTTGCATATTGTATTTGTTACAAGTGTTAATGCAAATGTCTGATATTCTATATTGTAGATAATATGGTGTGTGGTGTCACACAGAAGATCATATTATCAGTTTCCTATGGAGTATATAAATAGTTCACAACCTAGATGGACTTGGACAATCTATTGGAAAGGTTGTAGTGTAATCTGGTATTAATCTATCTTGACTATAGGTTTACACTAGTACACTTTGTGTGTATTGAACAGGACCACTTGAGGTTGTTCTTTTTGTACTGACTATATAAGAGAACAAACACCTCTATTATTATGGATACTTGTTCTCTTAATTCGGATATAATAACGGATATGTATATGCAGTGTGCATTACTTTGACTCATAAAAGAGTGAGATTCATTATGGATCAACAACCTCTATGAATTGGGTAATAACATTGTATGTATGATGGGCTGTTGATTATAAATGGAATCCATGTCCCGATACATCGGGTTGATGATGTCCCCTTAAGGAGCTCATAAGGATTGTCATGTAAACCCTGCAGGTAGATTATATCCGACATGACAAATAAAGTTGAGCGGTACTACTTAAGGATAAAAGATGTCGAATCAATATAGTTGTCAGTAACTTAATTTGATCGACGGACATACGATATCTTAATATGGGGAGCCAAATGAGCATATAATAAAAGGAGCCCACAAACATAATTTGGGATTAGGGAGGTAGTGCAACAATAGCTCATTAGTGGACCGAGCTATTGTTAATGGGCCTGGATTGTGTGTTCGGGCTGAACACGGGATATCCAGATCCGTTAGGAGGCCTAATCCTAATTTCTCCTCATGCTCCCTGCCATAGCCTATATATATCCTCTATTCTCTGGCCGCCACATTACTGATCAGAAATCAAAAATTTTCTCTAAATTCGTGATTCACGTAAGAAGAGAAAGAGAGTGCTGCCAAGGAGAAGAAAAGGTTGGGAGATCGTCGCCCACACGACGTCCAACTCGAGGAAGGAATACGTGCAGAAGATCTTGGGGTCGTCCGCTCGAGATTGCCATGAATTACTTGTCTCCTTTCTGCCGCAGGTATAATTCATGAACCCTAGTTTTCGCCTATGAAGGGTTAGAACACGTATTAGATCTGTTTAACTTTCTATCGATCAATACGCACACCAAAGGAAGGGTCCTGGGAATCCCCAGTTCCATCAGAGGTGTCATCTACCAATCACACCCCACCTCCTCAAGCACGTCGGGACCCTCCTCCCTTGCAGCTGACTGACCGTACCCACGCTGCACCAGCACCCCGCCCCGTTTATGCTACTACAGCACAAACGGCAGAACCTGCACCCGAACTGAGCCGCAGTCCCCTGTGGTAGTGCCCGCACCAAATGCCCCACCAGTACCGGTGGACCCCACCGAGCTAGTAGGCCTGCTACGAGGAGTACTGGAGGCCCAGAGAGCCCAAGCTGAAGCCCATTACGAACAGACTGCAGCCCAAGCTGAAGCCCATCGTGAACAGACTGCGATCATGAGAGAAGGCATGGAGAATGCCCACAACGTGGCTATGGCTGCCCTTGAGAGAGGAGGAATAGCTCAATCGAAACTAAGGCCTGCTAAGGTAAACATAAATCTAAGAGTTAATTTATGTATCATTAAGGCCATTCAATTTGATAAGAGACATTATTATGTAAAGGTCGGCACTATCGAGAACTTTAAGAAGCAGGACCCTCGACCCTTCAAGGGAACCGAGGGAATCATCTATGCCGACGAATGGCTCGACAGCATGGAGTGTCTCCTCAGCGTCGCTCGACTACCCGACGACCTCCACGTCGAAGCAGTAGGACTCCAGCTGCGAGATGTAGCAATCACCTGGTATCGAAATGAACCCCGACTCCAGGACAAGCAGCTTGATTGGGACACCTTCAAGAGGTTGTTTCGCAGAAAGTTCTTCCCAACATCAGAGTTCCGGAAGATGGAAAGACAGTTCCAGTATCTGAAGCAAGGGAACATGACGGTTGGAAAGTATGCGGCAGAGTTCGATCGACTTAGCCGCTTTGCCAAGAACTTGGCTGCTGACCCTGCGGATCGTGCTGAAAGATTCAGGTATGGACTAAGGAAAGATATTCGCACCCCTATGATCGTAGGCGACACCAAAACATACGAAAAGATTCTGATACGAGCTCAGGATGTGGAGAAGAGCCAGCCTTTTTGTTCAAAAAGGGAGTATCCTGGAACTAGCAACTTCCAGGGTAACCAAAAGAGGCCCAACCACAACAACAACAAGCCTTCTCACCACCAGCAGCAACACCATCAGGCAAGGACCAGTGACAGAGCGCCTCAGAAGCAGATCCTGTCTGCGACTTCTGTAAGAGGCCAGGACATCAGGCAAACATCTGCAGGAAGAAACTAGGATACTGCCTAGTTTGTGGGTCTGCCATCCACCAAGTGAAGGACTGCCCCACAGCTTTTACCCGAACTGGAGCAACTCAGCAACAATGGTTCGGGCAACATCAGCAGAAGACCGGGCGAGCTTTTGCCCTAGCAGCAGACGAGCAAGAACCAGAGCAGGAACCCACCGCTGATGTCATCACAGGTTCTATTTATGTGTTTTTACATCCTGCTCTAGCATTATTTGATTCGGGTGCATCACACAGTTTTATATCATCAAAGTTCATTTCTGCATATCACCTAGTTACAGGATTTAGCAAGATGATAAGTAGAGTTATGACCGGTGGTGGACCCATACCTATCACCGAGACATGTAACTGTCCCATAACTATCTCAGGCCACAAATTCTTAACACCCTTACTTGTGATGCCCTTACCCAACTATGATGTAGTCCTAGGGATGGACTGGTTAAGTGAGCAGCATGCGCTGATAGATTGTCACAGAGGATGTGTAATCTTCAGCTCACCAGAAGAATCGGAGTTTGAAATCTCTCGAGTTCCGGAAGACATGAAGTGTGTTACCTACTCCTCCATCACCGAAGAACCCGGGACTCCACACCCTATCATAGCGGAATTCATGGACGTCTTTCCAGATAGTCTACCAGGATTGCTGCCAGACCGAGGTGTAGAATTCACCATCGATCTAGTTCCCGGCTCTTTTCCTATTTCTCGAGGATGCTACAGAGTCAACCCCAAGGAGGCAAAGGAGATGAAGGATCAGATTGACGAACTAAAGGCCCAGGAATTTATCAAAGATGGAGCTTCACCCTAGGGAGCGCCAGTTTTGTTCGTGCCCAAGAAGGATGGAACCGTGCGGATGTGCATTGATTACCGGGCGCTGAACAACATCACCATCAAGAACAAGTACCCTCTGCCCCGGATCGATGACCTGTTTGATCAACTGAGTGGAGCTAAGGTATTTTCGAAGATAGACCTCAGGTCTGGCTACCATCAAATCAAGGTCAGGAAGGAGAATATTCCAAAGACGGCGTTTAACACCAAATATGGGCAATATAAATTTTTGGTCATGCCGTTTGGACTGACAAATGCCCCTGTGGTATTCATGAACCTTATGAACAAGGTCTTCCATGAATATCTGGATCAGTTTGTTGTTGTCTTCATCGATGACATTCTGATTTACTCAAAGACCGAAGAAGAGCATGAAGAGCACCTGAGGAAAGTTCTGGGAACTTTAAGGAAGGAGAAGCTCTATGGTAAGCTATCTAAATGTGAATTCTTCTTAGACAAAGTAGATTTTCTAGGCCATGTTGTCACGGAAGAAAAAATTTTGGTGGATCCAATGAAGATAGTTGCTATTGAGAAGTGGACTGCACCAAGTTCAGTTACAGAAATCAGAAGTTTCTTGGGCTTAGCTGGCTACTACCAGAAATTTGTAAAGGATTTCTCCAGGATTGCTGAGCCGATGACGAAGCTCACCAGGAAGAACGAAGAATTTGTTTGGTCTGAAGCTTGCCAGTCAGCATTCGAGGAACTGAAGAAGAGACTTACAACGGCGCCGATACTTGCGCTACCCTCAGGTACCGGCGGATTCTCAATTTACAGTGATGCTTCCGGTAAAGGATTGGGCTGTGTTCTTCAACAACATGGGAAAGTAATTGCTTACGCATCTAGGCAATTACGGACTCATGAGAAGAATTATCCCACACATGATTTGGAGCTTGCAGCGGTTATATTTGCATTGAAGCTGTGGAAGCACTACCTTTATGGAGAGAGAGTGGAAATATTTACAGACCACAAAAGTCTTAAATATGTTTTCACTCAGAAGGAGCTGAACATGCGACAGAGACGATGGCTGGAGCTGATGAAGGATTTCGACATCAACCTACAGTATCATCCGGGTAAGGCTAATATTGTTGCAGATGCACTTAGTCGATACCCGATGGCAATATTCTTGACCAAGGAGCAGCATTTGCTGGAGGACATGGAAAAGCTTGGACTGGAGATTGTACTGCCCGAAGAGGAAATGAAGAAACTGGGAAGAGAAGCCATTGTAGCAGGAGCTGATTCATCAATGATGCAGTTGCAAGTGCGTTCAAGTCTAATGGACAGAGTTAAGGAGACATAATTCTAAGACGAGATGCTTTGCAAGCTCAGAGATCAAGTGCTGGCAAGAACACTTGAAAGATTCTCAATCGCCAGCGATGGAGCACTAAAGCACGATATGAGGCTTTGCATGCCAACTGGCAAACTGAAAAACGAGCTGATGCAAGAAGCACACTAGTCACAGTATTCCATACATCCAGGAGCTAACAAAATGTATCGGGATATGCGTACTATAGTGTGGTGGTACGGAATAAAGAAGGACGTATCCAGGTATGTAGCTAGATGTTTAATTTGTCAATAAGTGAAAGCTAGCAGACAGGGACCAGCAGGACTGTTGCAGCCGCTAGACATCCCGGAGTGGAAATGGGAACACATAACGATGGACTTTGTGTCAGGACTGCCTCGATCCCAATGAAGGAAGGATGCCATTTGGGTTATCGTGGACCGACTGACGAAGTCAACCCACTTTATTCCCTTTAAGGTGGGCCTATCCACCGAGAAGTTTGCGGCACTGTACATGCGGCATATCTACCGGATTCATGGAGTTCCGATAAATATCGTATCTGACAGGGATACCAGATTCACCTCTCACTTCTGGAAGAGCTTGTACGACAGTTTGGGAACGCAACTGAAGTTCAGCACCACCTACCATCCCCAGACTGACGGACAATCAGAGAGAACAATCCAGACGCTAGAAAACATGCTGAGATCTTGCGTTTTAGAATTTGGAGGGTCTTGGAAAGACCATTTGCACTTAGTAGATTTCTCCTACAATAACAGCTACCAAGCTAGTATCGGTATGACTCCATTCGAGGCACTTTATGGACGTCGGTGTCGTACCCCACTTGCTTGGGACGACGTAGGAGAAATGGTATTGCTTGGACCTGAAATGGTGACCGATGCAGCAGAGAAGGTAAAGATGATTAGGGACAAGCTCAGGATTGCCCAGGACAGACAGAAGTATTGGGCAGATAGCAGCCGACGGCCGTTGGAGTTTGAAGAAGGAGACAGTGTGTTCGTGAAGATCTCTCCTACCAGAGGAACCATCCATTTCGGCAAAGCAGGAAAGCTAAGTCCCAGGTATATCGGTCCTTTTGAAGTACTGAACAGGATTGGAGAAGTAGCTTATCGGGTGGCTCTACCCCCAAGTCTCGAAGGCGTCCACAACGTCTTCCATGTTTCGCAGCTGAGACGCTACATCCCGGACCCGAGCCACATCTTGGATCATTCGGAGCTGGAGATTGGACCCAACCTCACAGTGCCAGAGAAGCTAGTGGCGATATTAGACAGAGGAAAGAAGAGAACCAGGAACTCTGTGACGCTGATAGTCAGAGTTATGTGACGGCACAACTCCCCAGGCGAGTCTACCTGGGAGCAAAAAGATAAGATGTGGGAGCAGTATCCGTATCTGTTTGAAACTTGAGGTATTCCTCTAACCCTGCCTTTAATTTTGAGGACGAAATTTCCTAAGGAGGGAAGGTTGTAAAACCCTGATTTTTGAATTATTGGATTTTTGTCCGTTGTTGAGTTTCTATTGCAGCAGTGTTCCGTAGTTAGATAATTAGTTTAGTTATTATTATTATTATTATTATTAGTTAAGTCGGATCAGAAAAATATTATTTTTAAATTAATCATTGGATTTTTTATTGTGGCCCAGTCCCGATCCCGTGCCCGGGGTCCGACCCCAAGTCCGAATATCAGATCCCATTTTTCGAACCCACCCTTGGGTTTTCCACTAAAAACTGAAATTATATTTTTATATATTCATTCATATGGTTGGTTTAATAAGGAGTAAAATAAAAAAATAAAAAATAATAAAACTTAAAATCTTATTTTCTAAAACTAACCTACCCCTTTTACTAGCTCACCCCATTATTTGCTCCCCACGACTTTTTCCCGGCTACCCCGATTTTTCCCTACTCTTACTCCACAGCACCCTCTCCTCCACATAAACCTCCCTCTCCTTCCTCTTATTCTTCAAACAAACACTCCATATATTTCTCACTCATCTTTCTCCCCTCACCACCACTCCCACAAACCACAACACTCTCTCTCTCTCTCTCACTCCCATCCCTTTCTCCAATTTCTGTTCGGCCGTGCCCTAGCCGGCCGTGCGCCCGCCTTCCGGCCGCGCCCTGCCGTCCGCGACCTTCCGGCGCCCGCCTCCGACCCGAGCGCCGCCCGCGCGCCCGCTTCCCGGCCGCGCCCTGCCCGTCCACGACCCCCGCGTGCCGTTCCCCGAGGCCAGCGCCACCCCGAGCAAGCCGAGCGCCCGCCTTCCGAGGCCGCGCCCTGCCTCGTCCGACCCGCGCGGCTCCCGTGCGCCGGATTCCAACGCCCCGGCGACCCCGGCGCTGTCCGCCGCAGCGCCTCCCGCCGGCTAGATCTGCCCCCGGCGACTCCCGACCCCGTGCCCGTTCGACCAGCGCCTTCCCGACGTGACCCTGAGCCCTGTCGACTCCGTACCAGCGCTGCCCCGAGTTCCGCAACATTCTGTTCCGAGCCGATTTTCGCTGTCCGCATGTTCCTGGACTGTCCTAAGTCGGCACGGATTATTTCTCTTTCTATTTCTTGCATCTGAGAGCTCTAGCCGAGCAACTGAGGTATAATCCCGTGTCCCTGTGTCCCTCCCGTAGCTTAGTCAATGATGACGCGGTCCCGACCCCGTTTCGGGGATCAAAAAATTGAGTCCGTTGCGTTTAGGGGATACACATGACGTTTTACGTCGCGGCATTGTATTTCTGTGGTTCGGATTATTTACGCGGGACGCGTATGTTTTTTTGATTCGTTATTTTCGGTTTGCGGTTCGGTTTTATCTATATGTGTTGGTTGTGGATTGTTACTTTGGGTTGGAATATTATTGTGGATTGGTTTGGTGTATTCCCTGGTTTGGGACTTTCTTTTGGTGTAGGGATTTGTATCGCCTATGTGGCTGGATTGTCCAGTTACAGAGGAGGTGCTGCCCAAATTTTCAGTAAAACCCTTTTCGAAACACGGGTATTTAAATTGATTTCATAAAACAAAATCTACTTTCGAACTCGGTCTTTGTAAAAGGATTTCCAAATTGGTTGTTGATTGGTTTGCGGCTTTTCGAGATTTTACGTATCCCCGGTTAGGCGACAACCGTATCGGTCGAATGAGCCTCGGCGAAACGCAAACGCTACAGGACCTTTCTGTACGTTGAGGTGTAACGCCCCAGTTCCAAAATATGTAGGACTAGGAACGTAGACATGCCAGCTGTATTCATACGAAATACATAAGTCTCGTATGAATACATAAGCTGTAAAATATAGTAATCCAAGAAAAACTAAGTCTCATCTATAATGAAAAGAATAATAATATAAATATACTTGAATATTTATGATACAATCGTTGGGCGGAGACAAAGTCCACTACCAACTATCACAAAGAAAGAAATGTACAATAACTCAAGCGATAAAAATGGCAAGACGAACCAAGCGCAATCGTCTTCGAATGAATGGAGAAGACCACGGCCTTGGCTAGAATACCTGCAGAAGACATGAACACACACCTGGGGAAAAACCAGGTCCTCAGACGAACGTAGCAAGATACAGGAAGAACAAGCTAATATGAACTGTCAGAATAATAAAATAATATATAACTAGACATAAATATGCAAAGGAGATTCTAACCGCCTAATGTGCAATTTAGAGGACAACTTTCATGCGCATGGGTGGGATTTTAGGCTATGTGTACGTAACTGGCATCCAGTCATCTGTATCCGTCCGTAACGTCTAAAACGTCAGAGGGCATCTGCAAATATATCGCCACAGTTCCATCCGGAGACTGTGGTTTACCTGTTTGGCTTCCCATACGCACTAGCGACTGTCCTCCCCCAATATTTCCCACACTGTTCAAGTCATGTCCATGGCTCGTCCAGTTTTGTAACTGCTTGAGTCTCTAAAACTCTAGTCATAGCAGTTACGAATATCTACCGTCACACGACTTTAAAGATAGCTAGTCAATAAGTCGTGCCCCTAGCAACATGTCTCAAACCGTGTAGTGTGAGTGTCACAGCCAAAGGAAGATATAAGGATATCCCCCAACAAGAAGGTAGTCCGCTAACACTAAGTCATCATGCATAAAATAAAATAACGACTAATAAAGTCGCTTGCACCCAAGTGTGACTTGGACGTGCAGTTTATAACAAAAAAAAATAACAAATATGAAACAAGTAAATAAATACTGAAAATAAATAATATGACAGTTTAATTAGCAAGGTATACTTGCCTATTGTGACGCCTGGTGAGCTGTCTGGTGTGGTACAATGAAGGTGGCACAAGATCGACTTCGGTGTTACAACTATGCAAGGAGACCTCTGATGGTGGCACAGACAGTCCCATTGGATCCAGAAGGGTCAAATTTGTTAGGTTGGACATAAGGTAGGCTTGGATTGGCGAGGGGACATGAATAATAGGATTAATTATGGACAAAGAATAATCAAGGAAAATTTGATAAATAATATATAAAGGAAATTTATAATGCTTGAAAATATTTCTTATTATCTTAAAAATAGTTTTTAGATAAATGTTTGAAAAATAATAAACCGTTTTTAGACAAAACCCCAGTTTGTCCAAATAGAATTTCTAGGAAAAATACTATATCTTATTATAAAAATAATAGTAATAAATATTTGAAAAGACTAGTAAATTATTCCATAAATTTGGAAACTATCCTTTATCTTAGTTAATAAATTTTTAGGAAAGTACTAGAAATCAAAATCATTTCAAAGCTAATACCTAGGATTTGGCAAAACTAGAATTTTTGCATAAAAAGAAAAACTGTATTTAAAATACTTTATAGTACTAGAAAATTTATTTATAGGTGGGAACCTATTTTGATTACCACAAAAATATTTTAACATACCTAGAAAAATAACAATTATTTGGTATTAGTGAAACCAAATAAAAATAATAATGATAATTAATAACAAAATACCATTTAAATAATACAATAATAATAATAATAATAATAACAACAAAAATAATGATCTTCCTAATAATAATGATGATAATTATAATAATAATACTTAATAATAATAATGATAATAATAAAATAATAATAATAATGATAATAATGATAAATGATAATAATAATAATAGTTAGCATTAATATAATAATAATAATAATAATGTATTAAGAAAAATACCAATTCTACTGTACTGTTCTTCGAGAACAGTGAGAAAAAAAAATAAGAAGAAGAAGAGGAACAGAAGAAGAGAAGGAAAAGGAAACGAAAAAGGAAGGGATCAGAAGCAGCGAGAAGAGGGGAGGGGATCGGAGAGTGAGCGAGGAAGGGGAGGCGGAGATCGGGACTCGGGGCTGCACGGCGACGTGAGGCCTACGGCGGCGGGCGGCGCAAGGAGGCGGAGTGGGGAAGAGAGCGGTCGAGAGTGAGAGAAAGGGGGCGGCGAAGAGGCGAGAAGGAGGCATCGGCGGTGGCCGCAGGCGGTGAAATGGGGAAGAAGGAGGAAGAGGTGGATCGGAGTCCGGTGGAGCTCGGGGGGATGGAGCCGCCGGCACGCGGAGGAGCGGGATCCCTCCGTGGATGTCGGCGAGAGGCTGCGGCAAGGAGAAAAGGGTTTTCGGCGACTTGGCACGGTGGCTAGGGGTGGTCTCGGCTGGGCACGTGCGGTGGATGCTGCGCGAGAAGAGGCGACGGTCAGCACGGCGTCGAGACGGAGGTGAGCCTAAGGTTAGGGTTTTTTTACTTCTTCTTCTTCTGCTGGTGGTGGTGATTTGGGCGGTGGTCCGGTGGTGGTTCGGGTCTGGACCGGTGGGTCGATGGTGGTGGTTTGGGTGATCGGAGCGGGGATAGCCGCGGGGATAGGGCGCCGGTCGGTGGTTATGGCCGGCTGTTTCTGGCCGAGGCGGGGATGGCGGTGCTGGCGGGTTCGGGTGAAGGCTGTCGATGGTGGTGATGGGTCTAGTGGCAGTGGTGGTTATGATGATGGCCGTGGTGGTGGCGAGACGATGGTGATGGCGTTGCTGGTGGTGTCGGGGACGGCCAAGAGGTGATGCTGGCTGAGGAGAGGATGGCGATGGTGTCGCTCTGGTAATGGCGGAGACGATGCTGATAGGAGTTGGTGGTCGACAAGGCAGGGTAGGGTTAGGATTTTGATGTCGGGGTGGTTGTAGATTAGGAATTCGAGTCGTGTCGGGATTGTCGACACGGAGAATGAAATTGTATATATAAAATATGGAATAAGAACGATGGTCACAGACACGGTGCACGTACACTTTATGGGAATTTGTGGAGGAAATTTTTGTGGAGGAATAATGAATTGGAGGAGTACCTGCCTATTTATAGGATGTGGGAATTCTCAATTAGATAGGAATTAGGAGTAGTTTAAACCCAATTAGAATATCCAATCTAATAATTTAAATCAATTCAAGAAATTTAAACCCCAAATCAAATCCAAATTCCAATTACAAATCAAATTTAAATCTAATTAAATTCTAGTTTAAAAATCAAATGGGATAAATCAAATTACAAATATTTAACTATTTAAATGAATCCATAAATTTAAATCAAGATTTAAATGCCACAATAATTTTAAAATATTTTTCTAAAATACTAATAATATTTATTTCGAAAATAATAACTATTTTTAAATATCTTTTCGAATAATAAAATATTTATATTTATTAATTTCGAAAATAACAATATATAAATTTAATTTAATGTACCACATATGCAAGGAATATAAAATAGTTTTTCAAATTACCACTAATAAATAAATAAATAAAGTAATAAGGTTTTGGTCATCTCGATAGACAACTTTAAGCAAAATATAAATACAATAATTATTATATATATTATTTGAACTATAAAATAAAAAAAATGTTTTTCAATAGATATGTACGCTCGCACATATTCGCACTCGACGAGCAAGAAAATAAATTTCGTGCGCGACGTACAATATGACTACGCGACGTACAATACAAAATTTTAAATCAGTATCAAAATCGATAAAAAAATATAGTAGAAATTTAGGGGTTTTACATCCTACCCAACTTAAAAGAATTTCGTCCTCGAAATTAAGAATTTGTAGGAGGTGGGAAGGCACAACGGTAGATAGAAGGGTTCGTAGTTTATATGGTCGTAGTCTAGGTTGAGGATATGATTAAGAGACGATTGTAATCACTCCTAAATTCAAGTGATTAGAAAGTCAAGATTGTAGATTTAGGGTCGAGGGAAAGGACGAGTAGTTAAGACAAAGATATAGTCACATTGAGTGTTAATGGTCACAAGAGACAGGATAGCTAGGGGAACCTCTAGTATAACGCCTTCGTCCTCCTAAAATAGGTGAAGGCGAAAGCAATAAAGAGTTCGAAGGAGGCGTTATCGAATGCGAATACGTGATTCAAAGACGATCGAATAATTTCAAAAGAATTGTCAAGGCAGTCGTGGATGGGATTGTAAGGGCCAAGTTTAATTATGTCCCCATCCAGGTAGAGTAATAGACAAAAGCGAACCAAAATGCACTTGGTTGATCAGACCATTATGTACCGGTTCTGATTAGACAATATGCTAGTAAGCGCTCAATAGCATATGTCATGAACAAACTTCGATAAAGAATAAGCTTGCAAAAACTAGGCTACATTAGCATCATTAGTCAAAACGGTAAATACATAGGTACGAGAGATTTAAGATTTAAAGAAGGTAGAATGATTCTAAGTCATACAGTCGTCCTATAGTCTTCTTGTCCAAGTCCTTGGTTGGCTAGACGGGTTAGGTCCTCTAGATTCTAGGATCTAAATAAGCTTGCTAATATAGGTCACTAGGTCAAAGGGGTTGCTAGTTCATAAGGTATTCTATCCAACTTAAAGAATTAAACTAATGGTATTTTGGGACGACTAACTAGTAGGGTCAATCTCTAGCAAGCACGAAGGGAAGATAGGAATAGGGATGGAAGGAAGCAAGTAAGATGCAATTGATGAGTCAATCGGTAGATAAAATCAAGGAAAGAGGTCAAGTATGTGGATAAGATCCTAGACTTCTAATCCTATACGCAGGCTTGCTTGGTACGGTAAAGTAACCAAACAATTTATCTTGACCTGCATGGGCCACCACAAAAACATGTAACGCCTCAGTCCCAAAATATGTAGGACTAGGAACGTAGACATGCCAGCTGTATTCATACGAAATACATAAGTCTCGTATGAATACATAAGCTGTAAAATATAGTAATCCAAGAAAAACTAAGTCTCATCCACAATAAAAAGAATAATAATATAAATATACTTGAATATTTATGATACAATCGTTGGGCGGAGACAAAGTCCACTACCAACTATCACAAAGAAAGAAATGTACAATAACTCAAGCGATAAAAATGGCAAGACGAACCAAGCGCAATCGTCTTCGAAGGAATCGAGAAGACCACGGCCTTGGCTAGAATACCTGCGGAAGACATGAACACACACCTGGGGAAAAAACCAGGTCCTCAGACGGACGTAGCAAGATACAGGAAGAACAAGCTAATATGAACTGTCAGAATAATAAAATAATATATAAACTAGACATAAATATGCAAAGGAGATTCTAACCGCCTAATGTGCAATTTAAAGGACAACTTTCATGCGCATGGGTGGGATTTTAGGCTATGTGTACGTAACTGGCATCCAGTCATCTGTATCCGTCCGTAACGTCTAAAACGTCAGAGGGCATCTGTAAATATATCTCCGCAGTTACATCCGGAGACTGTGGTTTACCTGTTTGGCTTCCCATACGCACTAGCGACTGTCCTTCCCCAATATTTCCTACACTGTTCAAGTCATGTCCATGGCTCGTCCAGTTTTGTAACTGCTTGAGTCTCTAAAACCCTAGTCATAGCAGTTACGAATATCTACCGTCACACGACTTTAAAGATAGCTAGTCAATAAGTCGTGCCCCTAGCAATATGTCTTAAACCGTGTAGTGTGAGTGTCACAGCCAAAGGAAGATATAAGGATATCCCCCAACAAAAAGGTAGTTCGCTAACACTAAGTCATCATGCATAAAATAAAATAATGACTAATAAAGTCGCTTGCACCCAAGTGTGACTTGGACGCGCAGTTTATAACAAAAAAAATAACAAATATGAAACAAGTAAATAAATGCTGAAAATAAATAATATGACAGTTTAATTAGCAAGGTATACTTGCCTGTTGTGACGCCTGGTGAGCTGTCTGGTGTGGTACAATGAAGGTAGCACAAGATCGACTTCGGTGTTACAACTATGCAAGGAGACCTCTGATGGTGGCACGGACAGTTCCATTGGGTCCAGAAGGGTCAAATTTGTTAGGTTGGACATAAGGTAGGCTTGGATTGGCGAGGGGACATGAATAATAGGATTAATTATGGACAAAGAATAATCAAGGAAAATTTGATAAATAATATATAAAGGAAATTTATAATGCTTGAAAATATTTCTTATTATCTTAAAAATAGTTTTTAGATAAATGTTTGAAAAATAATAAACCGTTTTTAGACAAAACCCCAGTTTGTCCAAATAGAATTTCTAGGAAAAATACTATATCGTATTATAAAAATAATTGTAATAAATATTTGAAAAGACTAGTAAATTATTCCATAAATTTGGAAACTACCCTTTATCTTAGTTAATAAATTTTTAGGAAAGTACTAGAAATCAAAAATCATTTCAAAGCTAATACCTAGGATTTGGCAAAACTAGAATTTTTGCATAAAAATAAAAACTGTATTTAAAATACTTTATAGTACTAGAAAATTTATTTATAGGTGGGAACCTATTTTGATTACCACAAAAATATTTTAACATACCTAGAAAAATAACAATTATTTGGTATTAGTGAAACCAAATAAAAATAATAATGATAATTAATAACAAAATACCATTTAAATAATACAATAATAATAATAATAATAACAAAAATAATGATCTTCCTAATAATAATGATGATAATTATAATAATAATACTTAATAATAATAATGATAATAATAAAATAATAATAATAATGATAATAATGATAAATGATAATAATAGTAATAATAATAATAGTTAGCATTAATATAATAATAATAATAACAATAATAATAATGTATTAAGAAAAATACCAATTCTACTGTACTGTTCTTCGAGAACAGTGAGAAAAAAATAAGAAGAAGAAGAGGAACAGAAGAAGAGAAGGAAAAGGAAACGAAAAAGGAAGGGATCAGAAGCAGCGAGAAGAGGGGAGGGAATCGGAGAGTGAGCGAGGAAGGGGAGGCGGAGATCGGGACTCGGGGCTGTGCGGCGACGTGAGGCCTACGGCGGCGGGCGGCGCAAGGAGGCGGAGTGGGGAAGAGAGCGGTCGAGAGTGAGAGAAAGGGGGCGGCGAAGAGGCGAGGAGGAGGCATCGGCGGTGGCCGCAGGCGCTGAGATGGGGAAGAAGGAGGAAGAGGTGGATCGGAGTCCGGCGGGGCTCGGGGGGATGGAGTCGCCGGCGCGCGGAGGAGCGGGATCCCTCGGTGGATGTCGGCGAGAGGCTGCGGCAAGGAGGAAAGGGTTTCCGGCGACTTGGCACGGTGGCTAGGGGTGGTCTCGGCTGGGCACGTGCGGTGGACGCTGTGCGAGAAGAGGCGGCGGTCAACACGGCGTCTAGACGGAGGTGAGCCTAAGGTTAGGGTTTTTCTACTTCTTCTTCTTCTGCTGGTGGTGGTGATTTGGACGGTGGTCCGGTGGTGGTTCGGGTCTGGACCGGTGGGTCGATGGTGGTGGTTTGGGTGATCGGAGCGGGGATAGCCGCGGGGATAGGGCGCCGGTCGGTGGTTATGGCCGGCTGTTTCTGGCCGAGGCGGAGATGGCGGTGCTGGCGGGTTCGGGTGAAGGCTGTCGATGATGGTGATGGGTCTAGTGGCAGTGGTGGTTATGATGATGGCCGTGGTGGTGGCGAGACGATGGTGATGGCGTTGCTGGTGGTGTCGGGGACGGCCAAGAGGTGATGCTGGCTGAGGAGAGGATGGCGATGGTGTCGCTCTGGTAATGGCGGAGACGATGCTGATAGGAGTTGGTGGTCGACAAGGCGGGTCGTGTCGGGATTGTCGACACGGAGAATGAAATTGTATATGTAAAATATGGAATAAGAACGATGGTCACAGACACGGTGCACGTACACTTTATGGGAATTTGTGGAGGAAATTTTTGTGGAGGAATAATGAATTGGAGGAGTACCTGCCTATTTATAGGATGTGGGAATTCTCAATTAGATAGGAATTAGGAGTAGTTTAAACCCAATTAGAATATCCAATCTAATAATTTAAATCAATTCAAGAAATTCAAACCCCAAATCAAATCCAAATTCCAATTACAAATCAAATTTAAATCTAATTAAATTCTAGTTTAAAAATCAAATGGGATAAATCAAATTGCAAATATTTAACTATTTAAATGAATCCATAAATTTAAATCAAGATTTAAATGCCACAATAATTTTAAAATATTTTTCTAAAATACTAATAATATTTATTTCGAAAATAATAACTATTTTTAAATATCTTTTCGAATAATAAAATATTTATATTTAATAATTTAAAAATAACAATATATAAATTTAATTTAATGTACCTCATATGCAAGGAATATAAAATAGTTTTCCAAATTACCACTAATAAATAAATAAATAAAGTAATAAGGTTTTGGTCATCTCGATAGACAACTTTAAGCAAAATATAAATACAATAATTATTATATATATTATTTGAACTATAAAATAAAAAAAATGTTTTTCAATAGATATGTACGCTCGCACATATTCGCACTCGACGAGCAAGAAAATAAATTTCGTGCGCGACGTACAATATGACTACGCGACGTACAATACAAAATTTTAAATCAGTATCAAAATCGATAAAAAAATATAGTAGAAATTTAGGGATTTTACATGAGGTGTTAGCCAACAACGTGATACTTAATGACCAAGTCTGAGACTTACCTATATTTTATATTCTATAAATTTATTTAGAACTCGTTACTGGATATTTTTCATATTTCGAGTACAGGGCCTCGGCCTCCTGAATAGACCGCTTCCCGGCATTCAGAGCTCGCCAACAACTTCTAATATTTAATTAATTTATGTAAATAAGTTGTAAGAGCATAAGCCAGTTTTTCTATTTATTTTCTGTGACCCTGTATTGTGTAGTGTAGATTTTACTTTATTTCTGAGTTGGTATTGCGTACCTAGACGAGTAACTATAAAGCGGATATTAATTATTTTTGTATAAAATTAATAAGGATTTCTCACACTTAATTTTAAATGAATAAAATATTGGTAAGTTAACAAGTTCATGCTTTATCACTAGAAACAATATAGTTATATATATATATATATATTTATATATATATATATATTTATATATATATATATATATATATATATATATATATATATATATAAAATATATATATATATATATATATATATATATATAAATACAAAGATTTGCCAATCAACCTATAAATGCTATATTCTCCAATTAAATCAAGTAACCGGTTTATTCAATTAAATGATAACCAATGTAGCTTGCGACGTTAGACAAATTTCGGTAGATTAAATTAAATAACTTAAAACCTAACTAGGGTTTGTTTCTAGAAATTGCAACTAGCACACCTAGATATGGCTCATTTATGGTTCTAAGCCAGGATTCTCAAACTGTAGGATTTCAAGGACGTACTTGACTTCCTTTTCGGTACCGACATCCTGATCCAGTCTTACAAACAGAGGCAAGTTACGATTATGTTTTCTTGCATTTTATTTAGTAGTTGTCATGATTGCATGCTTAAACCACATTGCTACACGAAACTCTCTCCTTGAGTTCAATTATTGATTGTGGGGATATTGGGGGAGTAGTGTAGTATTTATGACCAAACCCTCATATTGCATTATTGCGCGAGCTTACCCCTCTCACACACGGGGATAGGCCGTATCGCATCGCTAGGATGCTATTGTACAACCAAGCCGGTCATAGACGTTACCTATTCAAATCATATTGTTTCAAATATTGAATTGCTGAAAATTGCTGAAAAATATTGTTTAAAGAATTTTAACTGTTTAAAATTGCATCTTTCCATTATTATTTAGAATGTCGGATTATGTACTCGTACTTGATCCTTTCCTGACTGGATTCCCCCCATATGTGATGTTGATGATGCTGAGCTATTATTCAATAGCTACTATGACCCGGTATTGTATCCTGTGGTGTTGCCAGAGTCCTTCTTGGAGGACGCAGAACCAGAGGCTGATGAGCCGACCGTCTAGCTAGTTACTTTTCAGTTATCTAGTTTTATTGTATTAGAGTTTGTTGATTTGAATTCAGTATTTTATTTTAGTACTTTCATTTCCAGTTGTACTTTTCAATTGTTGAATAAAAAGTTTTTTTAATTTCCGTATATTCAAGTTGTGACAAATGTATAGATGTTGTTGTGAATACCTGCATATAGAACAGCTTACTGCCGCCGTCTCACAACGGTGCAGGCTGGGCATGATCCGGTTCGACCCAATGTAACTCCCCAGTCCCAAAATACTTAGAACTAGATACGTATCATGTCAGCTGTATACATACGAGTAAATATACGGCTCGTATGTATACATAAGCTATAAATGTAGAAAGCTCAGACACTAAATCTCATCCATGATGGTAAATAATGATATAAAAGCAATTTTAAGTTTGTCATGCATACAATAGTTGGGCGAAGACAAATCCACTACCAACTAAATTAAATATGGAAAAATATACAATGAAAGAATTGGTCGAACGAGAGCAAGTGACGAGTCCAAGAGCAATCATCACGAAGGAAGGAATGGCCTTAACTAGAGCACCTGCAAGAATCACCCAAAATATACCTGGAGAGATCACCAGGTCCTCAGAGGGACGTAACAAGACACATAATATCATGCCAATAAACTGAATAATAAAAGCTCAACAGAAAAGTATGCACGAGTAAAGGTTCCTAACCATTCTATGTGAAATGCCCTTTAGAAGATAACGTTCTACGCAGGAGCTTAGGTGTTCAGCATAGATGGAGAGAGAGTGGTAGTAGGTAGCGCTCATAAGAGACACTATCGACCATAGGCAGAAAGTAGCGCTCATACGAGAACTATCGGCCATGGCAGAAAGTAGCGCTCATATGAGAACTATCGGCCCCGGGGCAGTAAGTAGTGCTCATCCGAGACACTATCGGCCCAAATCTATGTGTGTACTGAACATGTAGCCCCTACGCTAATAACTGTCTCCTCCCTCCCCATGATACTATACATGTGTCGACTCCACGACACTGTTTAATCCTTAATAACTGCCAAGTCTTCTACACAAATCTATTAGCAGTCATATCCTAACGCACGACCTGTACGCACCGATGTACGGTCGGTACGCAAGTCCGAAACTATATGCGACTCACAACTCACACACAACCCGTGGCACATCGTTACAGTTTATGAGATGCTCTAAACATATGGTAGTCCCTTAACTCTAAGCCAATTGCATAAAGTATAATAATTTGCATCTATATATAGTTTTGAAAGAACAACATTTTATTTGCTAAAAATAAGAAAAAACGTGTATGATATTGAGCAAGAAATTTAAACAGTAAAGACAAGGTGTCTTACCGAGTGTGTTGTCTGGTGTGGTGCGATGATCAAGATGTCATATTTTGTCCAATAACCGAGGTTGGTGCAACATAGTCTGAGTTCGCGAGAAAATAGGCACGCATGATTAGTCTCGATCAAATGTGATAATCGAAGGAAATTTGGGGGTAAAGCTACTTACACTATTTTTAGAAAAATACCTACTATGTATATAGTAAAATAAATTTAGGAAGAACTAATTTGAAAAAAAAAGAAAAAAAAAGGTAAACTAAAAATCGTTTTTGCTAATCTCTATGTTTTTGTCAAAAATACTTTTATAGAAAAAAACTATGTTTTATTACTCTCAATATTTTAGGTAATATTTGAAAATACTTAGGAACTTATTTTATACTTTGGAAACTACACTTGTTACTAAATAGTTTTTAAAAATATTAATGCAATTATTAATTACAAAAGTAAAATTTATAAACACCAATAATAATAACGAATAATAATACTCTTTATTTAACAATACTAAATATCCTAATGTTAATTAACATTGTACTAAGGTTCCCTTTACAATTTAAGGAAACAAATATTATAAATAATTACCTAAAGTAATAAAATAATAGAACCACACAAAAAATCTTTGAAACCGTAAAAAAAAGCAATCATCAAAGTAAAAAAAGAATAAAAAAATATTAATATATTAAATAGCAGCTTCATTGCTGCTATTCTACTTAAGAGAGGGGGAGATTGAGAGAGAAAGGAAGGGGAAAAGAATAAAGAGAGGGGAGCGGCTAGAGAAGGGAGTTACCGGAGGGCGGTCGGAGCGCTGGTGGCGCGGCGCGGCGGTTCCCGGCTGCGTGCGCTGGAGGGACGCTCGGCAGAAGGCGGTGGCGCGTCATGTGCTGGCGCGTCGGGCGGCGCACGGGGGTTTCAGTGCTTCGACAGAGCACCCACGCGAGGAGGAGGCGGCCGGGGGTTTCAGTGCTTCGGCGGAGGACCTGCGCGAGGAGGAGGCGCACGGTCGGTGGTGCGTCGGCAAAGTGTTGGTAGTGCGGCGGCTCCGAGCACCGGCACGGGATTCTCAAGCGGTGCTGCGGATCGGAGGTGTTGGGGCGGCGTCAAAGGAGGACGGCGCGGCCGTCGGCCCCATAGAGGTGATGACAGCGGAAGACGCCGGCACGGACGCTGGCGTCTGGCAGCGCGGGAGTCGAGGACTTCGTCGGGGGATGAACGCGACCTCGCGTGCGGAGGCTGGCCAACACAAGCTCATCGTCCCGGTGGCACTGGCGAAAGAGGAGATGGGTCACCCCGATCACTAGCTCGGCCACGGCGGAGGTAGGTGATATTAGGGATTTTGCTATTATGGTTGTGTTGGTGATGATAAATTTGGTGGCGGCGGCTATGGTGGGTTTCGGCTGTGGTGGTGGCCGGGAAGCATGGGATAGGGGTTTTGGTGGCGGTGGTGAGTATTTTCTATATGTGGCGGTGGTGTTGGTGGATGTTCGGTCGGAGGTTATGTCACGCCCCGACCCGGAATCATCCGAATCATCGTCCTCGCAGGGGGCGTAATGCCGTACGAGCCTAGAGTTGCGCTCGTGCAAGGCAAGATGACAAGTTCTTAAATGGTTATCCTTTTGATTCGATATTTACAACGATAGGAAAACAGAGTATACGAAACAATTCTCTTTATTGATATTCGAAACTGAGATTACAAAGGCTTTCGATAGCTTAACAATATATGCCAGATTGGCTACAACACTCAGGTTCTCTCTTGCCCACAAAGGATTTCACCCTTCCATACATCATGCCTTCTATATCTCGGCCGCATCAATCCTGTTGCATATCCGAGCGTCAAACGATCGCACGCTTCAATACGCTTCGGCATTTCCAAGCCTCAACGCGTTCAAGCAACGCTTCACCGCGAGCCATCCATTCCATGCACCCTGCATAAAACTGGTAGGTGATCAGTACGTTCGTCCTCGCATGTACTGAAGCAAAGATCTTCTTTCCAAACCAATATTGTAATATTTACATTGAATCATGCAACTTAGCTTATGATCTTGCTATGTTCTCTTTAGGGTCAATTTTATGGCATCTTCGAAAGCATAAACCATGTTAGCATGGCAAGCATGTTATTCAAATTAAAATAGGCAAGCAATCTCGTGTTTGATTCATGGTGCGACTTGTAATGTCCCGCTCCGCACGGTACATTACGATGAGTCGTTGACTCGAAGAGTTGCGTTGACCCGATGAGGTATCGATGCAAATCGATACGAGAGTTATGTTGGCCAAAGATAAGCTTTGAGTCTGTTGGAATCTATGAATCGAATCGATACAAAGGATAAGTTCCGTTTGAGCAAGTACTAATATTAGTTGATCTGGTGTGCAGGCTATGCCTTTATGCTGGATTACGGATCATGGTATGGGCATGATAGGCCAAATCAACCGAGTAGTTCAAAGGAATGACTAAGTCCGGGAGTTAGCTATGCTATCGAGTTATGGAAGCAAGACGCTTCAACCGGCAAAACGACAAGGCGTATCGGCTTAAAGTGGGCGGGTTCTTAACTCTCTCTCCCTATTCCTTCACGTCTAATAAGAGATATTATTGTATGCGTAATATGTTATCTAGTTAGCGAGCGTGGCTCGGCAAGTAAGCGTCTAAATATGCGTTGAACACTAAGGTAGAACATTAAACAATCGAACAATTGAAGCGACGTACATCAAGTGTACGAGTCGCGGTAGGACAATGATAGTAGAACATTGAAAGATGATATTGAGATGTGCATCATGTGCACGGCTCCGAGAACATTGAACACTAGGCGTAGAACATTGAATACGGCGCTGAGCGTGCCCTCGGGCACTTATGCTATGAAAAGACTGTGATTACAGAACTAGGTTATGAGAATAACTTACGAATGGAACGCGTTGAATATGAGTATGAGATGACTAAGCCGTTGGGCGTCGTGCATCAATATGGATGTGTTGGGGCATAACGCCGACGGAGCTCCCCATATGGATGGTGGATTATGTTTATGAGGCGCAAATATGTTTATGGCACGGGAAACCGTTATGGAACGAGACTATGTTTATGCAACGGAGGATTTGGTTGGAATGTTATGTGTGTTTGCTATGGTACGTATTGCATGGTCAATGGACTCGGATGGCCCGTGCACGGGTGCGGCTTCCCTCGGACGGTTACGCCGGGGCACCGGGACCGTTCGGCCTAGGAGGGAATTATGTGTGGTATTTATGGTGCACATCATTCGGACAAATTACGACCGTCCAGTGCTGTGATAAGCTATGATATCCGTAAGTTTGGGATCCTTCAGATATTGGGCTAGCAACCCGTATCGAAGCGATCGTAGGCTTATATATAAGAGATGCCAAGTCCATTACGGTGCGAAACACCATGACCTTCATATAGTTAGGGCCGGTGGGCTGAGATGAGAGCTGGGTACAGGCGCAGGGCCTGCGACCCTTATGCATATGTCTAAGTTTATGATTGGTTGGTTGCATGAATCGTATGTTTGCTTATGCAAGTTCTAACGAGTGCAGGCTAGGCGAAAAGGGACGGAGATGAGCACGAACACTATGTTTACGTTCATGTTATGGCTAACTATATCTGCTGCAGGAACACGGTATGGGACACATTTATGATAATGTGCTATGTTTACGTATTGCTATGAAACTGATCCTAAGGCTAAATAGAAAGATCACCAATTAAGATGCATGTTTCACTAAATGTTGGTTTGGGTACGAGCGGGTCTTGATCAGTGCGAAGCGAGGACGAAAGCACTAATCTCCCACTAGTTTATGTGCGGGCTCAGGTTATGATCGGCTCGGGGCGGAGCTTGGCTTGGACGTGCCGAGGCATGGAGTCCTTGGCGTTCAAGAGGAGCTACCGCATATGCATTCGGACTTGCGACATGGAGATGTTCGGCCGAAGAGTACTTGGTGGCTATACAGAGGCATAATGTATGGAACAATGTAATCCTTTGTGAGCTAGAGAGATCATGAGCGTTGTAGCCAATTGGCATATTAAGTTGGGCTATTCAGAGCTTGTAATCTTCACTTTGTTATCAATAAAAGAGATTCTTATGTTATACTCTATTTTTTTTCTCCCGCTGCTTATGTTATCAAATTGAGATAGTTCTATGTGAACCGTTATCTTGCCTTGCACGAGCACAACTCCAGGCTCGTGCGGCATCACGCCCCAGCGAGGACGATGATTCGGGTAAAATCTAGCAAGGACGAGCGATTTCTCGGATCGGGGCGTGATAAGTTGGTATCAGAGCGGTTCCATCCTTTGGAACGTGCGTGAATCTCTTTGACCCTCAGTTGCTTCGATATCGAAATTCAGTTGACTCTAAGTTATTTTCGCAACCGCATGGCTCATGGATCTGCTCGATGCTACATTGGATGTTCCATATAATAAGTCTATATTAAGTGCGTACGTCTGCCACAAGTATGTCGTGACTATCACGCTATCTCCCGATGCCATCGGAGAGTGTTGGTTGCACGAAGTACAATGAGTTATGGGATGTTGGTTGCACGAAGTGCAACGAGTTATGGAATACTGGTCGTACGAAGTACAACGAATATGGTGATGTTGGTTGCATGAAGTGCAACGATATGTGTGGTCGGTCGCACGAAGTACAAGGAGCTATGTGTTGTTGGTCGCACGAAGTGCGAGAAGATATGTGTTGTTGGTTGCACGAAGTGCAATGGATCGATATGTGAGGCGATGCGTGTTATGTGACTGTGGGAAAGGTTATGTGTTGTTGGTTGTACGGAGTGCAGCAAGTCGTGAATCATTCGTTGCATCGGTGCAACGAGTCGATATGGTATGATGCGTGTTGTATGGCTATGCGGATGGATAGCGATATGTTGCACAAGATTGAGTAAAAAGCTTGAGTATCGAGAATGAGTTGTTGCACGAGTTGCAACGAGCAAGATTCAGAAAGATCGCGGATACGATAGTAACGAGTCGAGTTGGTCGCTAAGTCGACTTGAGGAGGCGAACGTTTATGTTGGCCGTATGTCGCGTTGAGATTTGAATAAGCGAATGTTGCATATGTGATCGATATGATCGCCAAGGTACGGTTAGATTGAATGTGTGTCAAACTTGAGCTAACGCTAGAGCTGGGATCGGAAGGATCGCCATAAGTGATAGTTGATTGGGGATTAGATGTCGGACCTATACGGAGTGTGATGTCGAGTAATGACTCGATCTCGAGTGGTATATGCACTACCACTTGTGCGAGCAAGTGTAGCGAAGTATTGTATCGATAACGATAGGCTCGATCCTGAGTGGTATATGGAATACCACTTAGCGATAGCTATGTTATGCCGGTTGGTGACTTACGATAGTCTTCGTCGATACAATTATGTTGTTATGATAGGTTTGTCCGCAACGGATGGAGTAATACCGAAACTTGAGTGGGAATGACTTGAGAGAAGTCGATGCAAGTATGCTTCGATGAATTGAGTTGAACAATTATGTGCGAAGTCATACCTATGGATGATACGTCGGACGAGGATTCGCTAAGTATAAGTCGAACGATAAGTTGAGCATAGCGAAGGAACATTACATTGAAGAAATAGTCGACCCGGTCGAATGTACGCGAGTTAGTACGAAGACTTGTTCGGAACGTATTGAGTAGGTATGAAGAAATTGTACGAACAAATTTGGGTTAGCCCGAGGAGTCGGTAGCACGATCGGAAGTGCGAGTTAGGGATGTGAGAATGAATAGGTGAATTGGAAATTATGTCGCGATCATGGTAGTTAGTTACAATAAAATGGATCTTGATGTGTGCAAGACTTAATTCGTATTCGAGTTCGGATAACGGCAGTGATTGCAACGAGTTTGAGCTTATGAGAAAGGAAGATGTTCAAGTTATGCATATCGACGATGATATTGAGGCGTATCAAAGAGGATATACAATAACTCGGGGATACTCTGATCGAATGAACGAAAATTATGTTGAGCATTGTTGTTGGATGAATAAGATGCAAGTTAAGTCGAAGGTAGTTGGATGATGACGGTAGGAATGCTTCGAAAAATTGAGAGTGGATGGGTGTTACTCGGAAGAAAACGAAAGTGTCTTGATTGCTTCGCGGATCACCATTATGTTGACATTCTTGTCTTGAGCGATCGTAACACCAGCCTCGCACATGCGTCACGTCAAATTAGAATGATCATTCCGCGTGATCGCTGGTATGGTGATTCATCCAGCGGGGATCATCGAACTTGCGAGGCGTGGCAAATTTGATATGGACTTGTGGTTTGATGCGAAGGTGGAATTGAGGATTGTGCGATAAGCCTAGAAGTGTGTCAGATATTGGCTGTGAGTGGATAGACTCGTACGGAGGCGAACAAATATTGTTCGGTTGCGATATTGTTGACGGTAGTATATGAGTGAATCGAATAGTAATGTCGAGAATTGATTTGGCTCCGCGATAGGATATAGCATGGTTCGTTGTAACTGTCCCTCGTTGATGATCTTCAATTATCGAGCGTAGTTCCGGGGCAGATGACCCTAGAAGACTTGACCGCCAAATCAAGTGAATGTTAAAGTCCCATAGGATGACCCTAAAGAAGTCGAACAAGAAATTTGGTCGAGGATAAGGGATGATGTAGTGCATGTTGATGATAAGTCTAAGCGAGTGAGTATCATGTTTCATAAGTTAGCGAGTAGCCTTCGACTAGATCGATACGGCTAAAAAAGTTATGATCGATCGAATGAGTGCGTAAGTAGGCTTGGTAGGTCGATGACCGAATAGATGTTGAGGAACGTGCTTAGCGTAGTGACGCGATAAGGCGATTGCAAGAATTCTGCAATGCGCGAGAGCGATGGATAGTAGAACGACCCTAAGAGTTGTGTCGTAGATCGGCTTGAGTAACGGTTGGACTATGTGTGTTGAGCGTGCGATCTATATTACGAAACGAATTAGTCGGGATTGATTCGAGATTGAGTAAAGGAATCGTACTCGGTTAAGTATCGAAGATAGGTGTATCGTAAGAGACCTTGGGTCAGAAAGATTGTTGTCTTTGAGCATCGTAGACTCAAGTTGACCTCTTGTGTCGGGAGAGATTAAGCATGATGTATAGATAAGTTACCTAGCGGGGGTAGCCCCAGACGTGATGCGTAGGCAGTTCGAGAACGTGGGTCGTGTTGTGATAGTTGTGTGCAAGACTTAGTATGGATTGTAAGCAAAGGAAAATGGAGACATGTTGGACTTAGTCCATGTCGTTGAGGCCAATATTATGGGCGATTAGGTGAAAGACTTGAGTTATGTGAAAGACAGGAAACGGTTGGACGAATAGGCGTTGCAGAGAATTGTTGCGATAGGATGCACAATAACTTGATGCAATGCTGTAATGCCCGTGGTTCGTATTACGTATTGGGAATACGTGTACGTATTTTGGGCTCGTATTTTTTTTTGGTTTGTCATAATTAGTTAGTCTTGGGTTTTATTTTGCATGTTGTATTAGCATGATTCATCATGGGATTGCATTGGCTTGGTTTGGTTCGGTTTAGTGGGTTGGCTTGGTTTGGTTTTATGTGGAGAACCACTCCCACCTACCACCACTCCCACCATAAATATCTATCCCACTCTCTCTCTTCCATTATTACTCATTACTCATTTCTTCTTCTCCATCTTTACTCTTTACCTACCAGAAGAGAGAGAGAGAGAGCTTAGGCAAGTGCATCTTGCTTCATGGAGGAACTTCATTTTTATTGTTCCATTGTCTTCCTCATGTGTTTCTAATCCACTTTAGTACTTGGCATTTTTTATTTCCATGGTTAAATTTCTGTAGATCTAGTTTTGTGGTATTTTCGGTTTCCAGGATTTTTGATCCATCAAACTTGCATATTTTGCTAAGTTGATGATCCCATGATTGCAGAGAATTTCGTTTGGTCCAATTTGACCTACGAGAAATTTCTGAGCTGCATGGACATTTTTCAGCACTTGGCCGCATGCAAACTGCCAAGTGAGCCGCATATGGCTTGCTCTTAAATATTACTTATTTTTAATATTTCCTTGCCTGCATGCAATCCACAGTAGCTAGCCACATATGAATAATATGAGCCGCATGGAGACTAAGCATTAGAAATAATGTATTAGCACACAAATGTGTAATTGCTTGGAACACCAAGCCTTAGCCGCATGTAGTGGTGTAATAAATGCATGCAAAGAAGCTTCAGCCGCATGGCTTTTATTGCAGTGTGGTAATATTAGTAGCCGCATGGCTACTAATGGTCACAGCCGCATGGGATGGAAGCATAGCCGCATGGGATAGAAGCATTGCATGCTTGCATTATAAGCATTAAATGTAATGCTTGTTTCCAGAAAGCATCAAAGCATTAGATTATTAAAGCATTAAATAATTAAAGCAATACTTGGTTCCAGAAAGCAATGCTTTGGTTCCATTTGGTAGGGAATTAAAGCATTAATATTAAATTGATTTAAGCCTTGGAAAGTAAGCCGGATAAGGCTTTGTATCATAAGGCTTTTCAAGTATTGTGCTTTAAAGGCTTAATGCACTTAAGTCCTTAGTAATTAATATTTTATGCTTTAATGCATTGATTTAAGCCTTTGGAAAAAGCAAGCCGCATAGGCTTGAATCCATGTATTATCATGCATTTGAATCCATGCAATTATTAGTCCATACATCAAAAAGCAAGCCGCATAGCCTTTGGCCATTAAATATTATTATTATTATTATTTGCATGTTGTATTTTGCATGGAATCTAAGGTGAGCCGCATAGGCTCCCTTCCCCCACTATCTAATATTTTGGCCACGTGAACCATTAATTAGGTAGCTCACGTAAACCTTTTCTTATTGCATTAATTGTGGGGGGTCCCACATAGCTTCCTTAGTTGACTTGCTTGCTGAAGTGGGAGTTTGCATTTAATGAGGGTCCCACTGTCTTTTGTCTTATTTGATTTTATGGCCTATTTATTGTTTCCTGGCCGCATGGATGGTCTTCTACTTTCTTGGCCGCATGGGGTCCCTCCCACTCTTGGCCGCATGCACAATTGTATGCTAGCCGCATATGGCTTGCTGGCCTTAAAGGTTTGACTGATTTCATTTAAATAATTTCGGAGCCGCATGGGTGGCCTCCCACTCTCTTTGACCGCATGTTTGTTCTCCCACTTTTGGACCGTATGGGTCCCACTTTGATTGTTTAAATGTCATATTTGCGTGAATTATGGTCCAAATTTCTTCCCACTTCTAACAAGAAAGTTGTAGAGTTTCTCCTTGGCTTCAGGAATATATATAATATTAATATATTATTATTTAATTGTGCAAGTTTCTCTCCTCCTTGATAATTGGCATGACTTGATAGTGACCCGTCGTGGTGTACTCCCGACATGATAACTTGACCTGACAATTTGACATGATAACTGGACATGATAATTCTTGATAGTGGCCTGCCGTGGCGCACTCTTGACATGATAAACCTGACATGATATTTCTCGAAATGCTGTTACGACGGCTAACACGACATGACAAGATTGAATAACTTGGACACCGTGGACAATTGTGCTTGTACAAATGAACCCGTCTTGTCTTACATCATGTCTAGGACGGGGATCCCTGAGTACCACGGTCAGGGGTACCCACTGAAATCGACTAAGGCTAACAACTAGAATAAATCCAGTAGTCATGAAGAGATTTCCCAGCTACAGGCAATCCCGTTATCTGGGCGCCCCACTTGGAATCTGTAGCCTGCCGTCGAGTAGGGCACATTTTCAGCACACTGTCATGTGTTGCACCCTCTAAGTCACCTAAGGGTACATGCGTTTCCTGGACGATGTACCTACTTGAATTCAATCCTAATTGCGTCCGGATAGCCTGGATGGTCTGCAGGGCTTGTGGCTGTGGAACAATCTCACTGCATCTTGCTAGTAACTAGGCCTGTGATAACCCTAGTTAGTTAAAGTATCAAGCCATACTTATTACTTGGCCGTGATTGTTGGATGGAGTTCAATCAGTCTAGTCTCGTCTTGATCCTGTACAAGATTGTTACATGTCCTGATTTCTTATATTATCTTGCGGATAAATGGTAGGAGAAACCAAGTTCTGTTCAGACGAAGGGTTACAACCCCGGTCCTTGTTTGGTTTACGGGTTGTAACCTGGTTATCTGAATAGTCTCATGGTTATCTCATCGTATATCGCATGTTATGCCTTTTTCCTTAAATTATTGTCTTTTATTATGCAATTATTCTTGTGCTAATTTGCTGATTTTAGTTCCTAAGTGAAGCCTCCTTTGTGGCACTTGCTCTTTCTGGGGTCTGACCCAGCTGGTTTTGTACGGCCAGATACCAGAGCAGCTCCAGAGGATCTACCGAATCTCCAGCCACATGGTGACCACTAGACGAAATCCTGGCAACGAGTGGGTTTATTTTGGCTCTCCCACTCTAATGTAAAATTATTCTTTTCGGGCGTTTAGCCGCCGAGCAAGTGTTAGCTCGTGTACATTTTTACTTACTGTCTGCCTACGGGCTGTAACATGATTGGCAACCTAGGGTTGATCATGTATGACTAAAACTCTTGCTAGTCCTCACATTTTGTAACGACTAGCTTCATGATCAGCTGAATATGTAATGTTTGGGACGCCTTACTATTGTATATTTGGTGATCTTACATCTTGTAATATTTACTTATTTGCTTGTGATTGAGACACTAGGCTTCTTGTTGACCTTAAGAGAATGATGGCTTGTAGATAAACCCTCATATATCTAGACAGCCGTGACCGTATAGTGGAGTGGATCCTATTTTATTATACGTAGCTGGCTATGTCTGCCCCCGCTATCCAGTATTCTGGTTCTGGGGCGTGACAAATGCGAATGTTAGGTGACCGGCAAGAAACTTATGAGATCGAAGTTACGGATTTGAATCAAGTTATGTACAGAGATGTTTGGAAGAGGATCGCATGTTATAGGATGATGCATACGAGAAGTATTTTAAGAATAGGCGCTAAGATTTTGACTAAGTCGAGTATGGAATAGCTGGTGCTTGAGGATTTAAGTTGAACTTGTTAGTTGTTCCGACATCCTACAACTAAGCTTGGCTGAAATGCATATATTGGTGGGACGCCTAAAATATGTGTATGATCCAACCTAAGTTGTATGATTCCAACGATAGTAGCACGAGATCGTGAAACGATCTAGCGAGGCACTTGGATTAAGTGTTGGTTTCGGTTCGAGGACGAACCTGATTTTGAGTGGTATATTATGTAATGCCCCGCTCCGCACGGTACATTACGATGAGTCGTTGATTCGAAGAGTTGCGTTGACCCGATGAGGTATCGATGCAAATCGATACGAGAGTTATGTTGGCCAAAGGTAAGCTTTGAGTCAGTTGGAATCTATGAATCGAATCGATGCAAAGGATAAGTTCCGTTTGAGCAAGTGCTAATATTACTTGATCTGGTGTGCAGGCTATGCCTTTATGATGGATTACGGATCGTAGTATGGGCGCGATAGGCCAAATCAACCGAGTAGTTCAAAGGAATGACTAAGTCCGGGAGTTAGCTATGCTATCGAGTTATGGAAGCAAGACGCTTCAATCAACGAAATGACAAGGCGTATCGACTTAAGGTGGGCGGGTTCTTGACTCTCTCTCCCTATTCCTTCACGTCTAATAAGAGATATCATTGTATGTATAATATGTTATCTAGTTAGCGAGCGTGGCTCGGCGAGTAAGCGTCTAAATATGCGTTGAACACTAAGGTAGAATATTGAACAATCGAACAATTGAAGCGACGTGCATCAAGTGTACGAGTCGCGATAGGGCAATGATGGTAGAACATTGAAAGATGATACTGAGATGTGCATCATGTGTACGGCTTCGAGAACATTGAACACTAGGCGTAGAATATTGAATACGGTGCTGAGCGTGCCCTCGGGCACTTATGCTATGAAAAGACTATGTGATTACGGAACTAGGTTATGAGAATAACTTACGAATGGAACGCGTTGAATATGAGTATGAGATGACTAAGCCGTTGGGCGTCGTGCATCAATATGGATGTGTTGGGGCATAACGCCGACGGAGCTCCCCATATGGATAGTGGATTATGTTTATGAGGCGCGAATATGTTTATGGCACGGGAAACCGTTATGGAACGAGACTATATTTATGCAACGGAGGATTTGGTTGGAATGTTATATGTGTTTGCTATGGTACGTATTGCATGGTCAATGGACTCGGATGGCCCGTGCACGGGTGCGGCTTCCCTCGGACGGTTACGCCGGGGCACCGGGACCGTTCGGCCTATGAGGGAATTATGTATGGTATTTATGGTGCACATCATTCGGACAAATTGTGACCGTCCAGTGCTGTGATAAGCTATGATATCCGTAAGTTTGGGATCCTTCGGATATTGGGCTAGCAACCCGTATCGAAGCGATCGTAGGCTTACACATAAGAGATGCCAAGTCCATTACAATACGAAACACCGTGACCTTCATATAGTTAGGGCCGGTGGGCTGAGATGAGAGCTGGGTACAGGCGCAGGGCCTGCGACCCTTATGCATATGTCTAAGTTTATGATTGGTTGGTTGCGTGAATCGTATGTTTGCTTATGCAAGTTCTAACGAGTGCAGGCTAGGCAAAAAAGGACGAAGATGAGCACGAACACTATGTTTACGTTCATGTTATGGCTAACTGTATCTGCTGCAGGAACACGGTATGGGACACATTTATGATAATGTGCTATGTTTACGTATTGCTATGAAACTGACCCTAAGGCTAAATAGAAAGATCACCAATTAAGATGCATGTTTCACTAAATGATTAAGTGTTTGGTTTGGGTACGAGCGGGTCTTGATCAGTATGAAGCGAGGACGAAAGCACTAATCCCCCACTAGTTTATGTGCAGGCTCAGGATATGATCGGCTCGGGGCGGAGCTTGGCTTGGACGTACCGAGGCATGGAGTCCTTGGCATTCAAGAGGAGCTACCGCATATGCGTTCGGACTTACGACATGGAGATGTTCGGCCGAAGACTACTTGGTGGCTATACAGAGGCATAATGTATGGAACAATATAATCCTTTGTGAGCTAGAGAGATCATGAGCGTTGTAGCCAATTGGCATATTAAGTTAGGCTATTCAGAGCTTGTAATCTTCACTTTGTTATCAATAAAAGAGATTCTTATGTTATACTCTATTTTTTTTCTCCCGCTGCTTATGTTATCAAATTAAGATAGTTCTATGTGAATCGTTATCTTGCCTTGCACGAGCGCAACTCCAGGCTTGTGCTGTATCACGCCCCAGCGAGGACGATGATTCGGTTAAAATCTAGCAATGACGAGCGATTTCTCTGATTGGGGCGTGACACGACTTACCAAGTCGACGCACTCGCCCTTGCTCCGACGCAAGGTGAATACGCCCCATTCCTTCCCTGTCATGTTATATGTGCATCTCTAAGCAGGATCTATATGCGGGACGCATACACGCCTACACTTTTAACCCATCGTTCCTTAACTATATGAGGGCCGTTGGCATATCCGTGCCGGAATGGACTAAAGGAGTCTTACTTTCTTTTCTCTCCTTCTTTTCTCAATATTGGTCGGGCTGCCCGGCGTTTAACGGGTGGGTTGCGGTTCCTACTCCGAAATATTCTCGCTGCATGCCATCATTTGCGGCTTTTCCCAACTATAAATGAGTGTTACTCGACTTATATATGTGCGCCTACAAAGATTATTCGAATCCCTTCGTGGCCAATCGTTTCCGGGGCGCTCCGGCACTTAACCGTTTTGGAGGAAACACTCGTGCACGAGTTATTATCACATTAATCTCGAGCCCATCCCAATCGACCATGCAATGCCCTTATTATTCAAGAAATCAAATTCAAACAACCAAACATAGTCTTGAGTCCGAGACTCAGACTTTATCATCTCGTATTTCTTCCGTTAACTTTCTGTGTTCTTACGTTTCATACTTTATTTCAATGTTCAATGGCATCATGCCTCAACTCAATGCTCGTCAACCGAACGACCCGAAGGTCTCGAACACCTTTTGAGGCATTATGTCATATCCGACGGTTCTGCCACATTCATGCCACAACTGTATTCTTTCGCAACGAAGCCATCTTTTATTATCCCATGCACGTAGGCACGTTTCGACCGTATTTCCATGTTCTATAACTTATCGTTCAATGTTCGGGGCTTGCGCACTAGGGCGCTCGCCTATTGTCTTCCAATGTTCTAGCCGTCTAACTCGTGCGCGAAGGCACGGTATGGTTCGTGCACTAAGGCACTCGCCGAGTACAGTTATCCCATGTTCTTGCGGCTTGCGCACCGAGGCGCTCGCCTTTGTGATATCCAATATTCCGTAGCGACTCGTGCAATTGATACACGTTTCATCTCAATTGTTCTAACTTAGTGTTTGACTCACACTACGATTTATCTTCCGATCGGACCGCGCCCGTGGCGTCGATAGGTTAACTTTTAGCATACAATGATATATTTAACTTATCGCATGAAGGAGTAAAAAGAAGTCAATCCTCCCACCTTGAGTCGATATGCCTTCGTCGTTTCGCCGAGCCGATGCGGCTCGATTCCCTAACTTTGTTGCACGGCCACTCTCCTGACTTAGCCATTCGAGCACTTCGTGCTTCATTGAATCATACGTTCGATTTGCCTTAGCGTGCCCAAGTCTCAGCCCGTCGCAAGGCGACGATTTGATTTCGCGGACCCCTTACTAAATATGGCAAAAGATCGACCTCTAATATTTTCGCGTCAACGTATAACCTGCACACGAAAACAACTAAAATCAATACTTGCATCGATTCGAACTTGTGCCTTGGTCGATTCGATTTCTTAGAATCTTCGAGCTGATTCAACGCACTCATCCTTCGGGGCAACGCGGCGCTTCGCATCGATTCACTCGATGCATTCTTTGGGACAAGACAACTCTTCACATCGACTTAGTTTGATGCGTTGCTCGGGACAACTTAACTCTCATATCATTTTGCATCGATACATTTCCTTGGTTCAACGCGACTCGTTGAGTCCACACTTCAGTGTAATGCGCCGTGCGGAGCGGGGCATTACAGAATATACCACTCAAAATAAGGTTCGTCCTCGAACCAAAACCAACACTCCGACTAAGCGTTTTATAGATCGTATCACGATCTCGTCCCACTAACGTTGTTCAGTTTCACACTATCTCGCAAGCTTTTCATTAACATTTCAAGTCTTCCCTGCAGCTCGATTTGAATTTTGTATACAACTCGATTTGGATCCATACCTATATTCAAGGTGTCCCGAAGATATATATATTTTGACCAATTCCAGTGGTAGCCAATTGGAACAAAGCTGACAGGTAAATTTCAATCCTATGCTTGCCATCTCGTACTCTCGATCGCCTTGGACTCTAGCATAAGTTCTCGCGATTTTATTGCATATGCATATTGATACACACGCGATTATCCAACAAAAGTCAAGGCACACGATGCGATTCAAAGTCGCATTTCTCATTTTGTATGTTTCATCGGAACTATCAATTCTATGCGTCGCGTCGAGCCGTCGTGCATCCGATCGCAACGATCCTTCGCAATACCTTGCGTTCGAAGTTGCCACTCAACTAATTCCGAAGTCTGGCTATGCAACTTATTTCGATACGATTTCCTTACCAACATTCGGGACTACGCCCGCTAGGCTACTTACCTAGCACCGTGCTTAACTTCTTCCGACGTAACTTTAAATTGACATTGCACAAAGGCCACAATCTATCCAACACGAAAGTTTACATCTAGGCGACGGTGCAAAAGGCAACGATCGCCTTGACACGAAGGTCTTTACGATACGCATCTTAAATTCGATTTCCTAACGAGTAGGAATTCACTAGCCAACTTTCCAACTTATCCGTCTCGCAACATTGAATATAAGTTTGATTCACGCAAGCTCAATTGCAAGGTGAATCCGAATATAACAACATGACTCGTAAGTCATTTCCTTATCGTTCCCTCTCGTGCATAGCACGATTCTCGTAATCGCCTATCCGAATCACCAAGTTCGTTGGTGAATTTCTAGTTTGATCGTCGACCAACATAACCATTCAAGTATTCATCCAACGAATACTCAAAATCTAACTATATCATTCTCAATCGAAAGCTGTTCCAACAATTTCTGATCGCCTAGACTTATCGTCAATATGCACCGTGTTATATTTGCTATCGATGCAATCTCATATGCGATATCGTATGGGTCATCTTACGGTCTGCAGCATTCAATTTGATTTGGCGGTCAAGTCTTCTAGGGTCAGCTGCCCTGAAGCTACGCTCGATAACTGTGGATCATCACCGAAGGACAGTTTACTACGAACCATGCTATATCTTATTTCGGAGCCAAATCACGTTCCGACGATTCTACGCGACTACCCAATTTCGGACAAAACCATTTCTATCGGCACAACTGATGTGCCACTATCCTCCGAGTCAAGTCATGCACTACCGTCGATTATTTCGTAATTCATAAAACATCTACTCGCACTGAGTTCGGGTCTATCTTATTTGCGGTCGACACACGAGATGCTATACGCATCGAACAATCGTCGATGACTTATAGTCTCGTCTTGATTAATCACAAAGTTCATGATCAAACAGTTCGTTTTATTCTCATATTGTTATTTACAAAAACTTTGATAGCGCGAGGTGTACTCCATTTTGTATTCCTACATCGGGCTTACATTTCTTTACGTATCGATCTCGATACATCGTATCAATTTCGATAGCGTAAGGGTCAACTTTGAAACCGTTTCCATGTCGACAACTTGCATTGTATATGTCCAAGTTCGCAATGAACTTTTCCATACATATTAACTCGTTTTCCGATTTGCTGCATCCTGCTATACTTTGATCGCGTAACTGAGTTACTGATTATCCAACATCGAACCCTCAAGTCATACGATCTCGTCCTCTAAGTTTCACGTGTTTTTCAGTCGTACTCAAATGAGTTTCGCCGTAACGTAACCAACTATTTCTTAGGCACGATTACTCACGTCAACCAACTCTTCACCGAAGTTGCACATCGTGTGATTCGATTACAATTCGCATCACCAAACATTCCTATCAAAATCGCAAGTCGTGCGATTCGATTCTTCTCACCCCACATTTCTATCGAGATCGCAAGTCGTGCGATTCGATTCGCCTAGCCGAACATTTCTATCGAGATCGCCAGTCATGCGATTCGATTTGCCTCGTCCAACATTTCTATCGAGATCGCAAGTCGTGCGACTCATTCGTAAGCTCGAGTTTTTCCTTTCCCATCGGTCTGATTATTACTTCAAGGCATAATCATTCCGCTAGTCCCGGTCGTCCGACTGACTTATAATTCTCGTCCGACGTATCATTCATTGATACGAGTACTCGCCTTATCGTCCCAACCGATTTTCGAAGAACACTTGCATCAACATACCGTCATACAAAATTTTCAATCGAGTCTCGGTACTCTCCCGTCCGTTGCGGACAAATCTTTCGCAATTCTCACAACACGTCGATGCAATTCATTGTACAAGTGGTATACCATATACCACTCGGAATCGAGTCATTCATCGCCTACGTGGTATGGCATGTACCACTCGGAATCAAGCCATCTCCCTCGTACTATACTTAGTATAAACCGACAATCTCTTCCGACTCATAATTTTTGCAGTGATCGTGCTTGATCACAACCGTAACTTTGATTCTATCAAAATCCGACATGATTCGGTCAATGTTCTCGTTTGCCAACATAAGTTTGGTGTGCAACCGAACGGTTTGTTCTATTGATTTACGATTTCAATTCCTTCCGTTGCATCTCGTGCAACAATTTATTTTGATTTGTGTTGCACATCGTGCTACGATTTATTTCCGACATTTCATTTCACTTTGTGCAACGATTTATTTCCAATCTCCTTTGTACTCCGTGCAACGATTAATTCGATATGCGTTGTACCACGTGCAATGATTTTACTTCCAACACGCGTTGCACATCGTGCAACGATTTATTCCCGACTTTCCAAGTCAATGCCCAAATCCATTCAACACATTCGGTATTGGCTTATCACTTCTCTCTTTCATTTTAACGCATATTCACATTAACTCGTTGCACTTCGTGGATTATTTTATTTCTCATTCAACATGTTACATTGCAATAACATCTCAAATCGTATTCCATAATTTGTTGCGCTTGCAGCAACTAACATTTTTACGACTCGTTGCATTCAATACAATATACCATTCGCGACTTTCTTAGCAAACATCATGTAATTTCTAAAACACATGCGGCAAAATTACACGATTGTATTAGACTTATTATATGGAACATCCAGTACGGCATCGAGTAGAGTCAAGAGTGATATCAAGTGGTGGTGGGCAACTTTTTAGAATTGTAATGAAGCGAGCGTCCAGAGGAAATTGAGCCTAGAGCTCTGATACCAATTTGTCACGCCCCGACCCGGAATCACCCGAATCATCGTTCTCGCAGGGGGCGTGATGCCGCACGAGCCTGGAGTTGCGCTCGTGCAAGGCAAGATGACAAGTTCTCAAATGGTTATCCTTTTGATTCGATATTTACAACGATATGAAAACAGAGTATACGAAATAATTCTCTTTATTGATATTCGAAACTGAGATTACAAAGGCTTTCGATAGCCTAATAATATATGCCAGATTGGCTACAACACTCAGGTTCTCTCTTGCCCATAAAGGATTTCACCGTTCCATACACCATGCCTTCTATATCTCGGCCGCATCAATCCTGTTGCATATCCGAGCGTCAAACGATCGCACGCTTCAATACGCTTCGGCATTTCCAAGCATCAACGCGTTCAAGCAACGCTTTGCCACGAGCCATCCATTCCCTGCACCCTGCATGAAGCTGGTGGGGGATCAGTACGTTCGTCCTCGCATGTACTGAAGCAAAGATCTTCTTTCCAAACCAACATTGTAATATTTACGTTGAATCATGCAACTTAGCTTATGATCTTGCTACGTTCTCCTTAGGGTCAGTTTCATGGCATCTTCGAAAGCGTAAAGCATGTTAGCATGGTAAGCATGTTATTCAAATTGAAATAGGCAAGCAATCTCGTGTTTGATTCGTGGCACGACTTACCAAGTCGACGCACTCGCCCTTGCTCCGACGCAAGGTGAATACGCCCCATTCCTTTCCTGTCATGTTATATGTGCATCTCTAAGCAGGATCTATATACGGGACGCATACGCGCCTACACTTTCAACCCATCGTTCCTTAACTATATGAGGGCCGTTGGCGTATCCGCGCCAGAATGGACTAAAGGAGTCTTACTTTCTTTTCTCTCCTTCTTTTCTCAATATTGGTCGGGCTGCCCAGCGTTTAACGGGTGGGTTGCGGTCCCTATTCCAAAACATTCCCGCTGTATGCCATCATTTGCGGCTTTTTCCAACTATAAATGAGTGCTACTGGACTTATAGATGTACGCCTACAAAGATTATTCGAATCCCTCCGCGGCCAATCGGTTCCGGGGCGCTCCGGCACTTAACCGTTTTGGGAGAAACACTCGTGCACGAGTTATTATCACATTAATCTCGAGCCCATCCCAATCGACCATGCAACGCCTTTATTATTCAAGAAATCAAATTCAAACAACCAAACATAGTCTTGAGTCCGAGACTCAGACTTTATCATCTCGTATTTCTTTCGTTAACTTTCTATGTTCTTACGTTTCATACTTCGTTTCAATATTCAATGGCATCATGCCTCAACTCAATGCTCGTCAACCGAACGACCCGAAGGTCTCGAACACCTTTCGAGGCATTATGTCATATCCGACAGTTCCGCCACATTCATGCCACAACTGCATTCTTTCGCAATAAAGCCATCTTTTATTATCCCATGCACGTAGGCACATTTTGACCGTATTTCTATGTTCTATAACTTATCTTTCAATGTTCGGGGCTTGCGCACTAGGGCGCTCGCTTATTGTCTTCCAATGTTCTAGCCGTCTAACTCGTACGCGAAATATCACCCCCAGTTTTCAAATTAGGAGTATTTTTGTTATTTTCAAATTTTATAATATTTTAGGAATTTTATTTGATTTTATATGATTTTTAGAAATTTATTTGGGTTGGTTTGGATTTTATCCAATTCGGACTCAATTTGGAGACCCAGGTAGCCTGGACCCTAGTGGGACCCACATACTAGCTGGGCTTGGCCCACATACCATCCAAATTAGGCTAAAAACTATAAACCCAATATTTCCATGACTTAATTAGTCTTTTTAGAGGCTTAATTTGTATTTAGGAATAAACCAAACCAAACCAAACCGAATTCAAATTGGACCAAACCAAGTCTAATGGGTTGGGGGCTTATTGGATCCCCAACCCAAACCCATTTCCTCACCTCTTGGCCGGACAAGACTAGGCATCCCCCCCCCCCCTTTGCTTCTTCATTAAGTCAACATCTCTTTCTTTCTCAAATTTTCTTTCTTTCTCTCCAACTCTCTTCTTCCCTACAAAAACCCATTATTAGGTATGAGATTTCTCCCCAAATTAATATTCTTTTCCATTTATTGCTTTTACAATAAATGATGAGTAGGGAATTCTCCACCAATTGCCCATGAATTTATAGGTATTCCCTAGAAAATCTAGGTTAGGAATAATTAGGGGTTTTATATTGAATGGTATATATATATATATATATATATATATATATATATATATATATATATATATATATATATATATATATATATATATATATATATATATGTATTTGTGTGTGTGCGTGTAGAGAGTGGTGGGGATGTGTCATGAGAATGGTAGTGGTGGTGTTTGTGTGTGGAGGTGAGAGTGTGTGTGGTTGTGTATATATATATATGTATATATATATATATATATATATATATATATATATAAAATATATATATAATATATATATATATATATATATATATAATATATATATATATATATATATATATATATATATATATATATATATATATATATATGGAGGTGTGTATGTATATAGATATATGGAGATGTGTGTGTGTTTATATATATATATATAGTGGGATGGATAGATATATAGATATATAGATATCTAAGTAGCTATATATATATATATATATATATAGGGAGGAGATTAGAAGAAGAAAAGAGGGAGGAGAAGAAGAAGAATGGGAGGCAGTAGCAGCAGCAGAAAAGAGGGCAGCAGCAGCTGCAGTAGAGTAGCAGCAGCAGCTGCAGTAAAATGCAGCAGTGGCAGCAGCAAGGAGCTGCATTGGCAGCCCCTTTTTCCCCCCTTTACACCCCCAATTCACCTATAAACCCCCCCATAAAGTATATATATGTAGGTATATATATATAGATGTATATGTTTATATATATATATATATATAGATAGATGGATAGGAAGTTAGGATGAAAGAAGAAGGAAAAGAAATAAGAAGAAGTAGAAGGGAAGAGAAGTAAAAAAGAAAGAATAGAGGAGAGAATAGGAAGAAATGATAAGGAATTAGGAGAAGTTAGAAATTAGAAGGAGAGAGTGAGGAAGAGGCCAAGAAGAAGAATTAGAGTTAGAAGAATTAGGAGAAGGAGTTAAGAAGAAGAAGAATTAGAATTTAGAGCTAAAGAGGAGATTTGGAATGAGAGCAAAAAAGGGGATTTTTAGTAGAAGTCGAGTTAGAGGGCAAAATCGAGTTCCGAGTATCGGATCGCGACGAAACTTGACGTAGGCCTAGGTTATGTGAATTAGATTTTGCGGGTAAGCTCCCGAGTGGAAATCAGGGTCGTAGGGTGTAACACCCAGTTTTCCAGATGAGGGTAATTTTGAAATTTTATAATTATAATTATTATTTAATGATATTTATTTCATATTATGATTTTTAGTGATTTTTAAATTATTTTAAACTATTTAAATTCATGACTTGTGGTTTTGACGTTTTGCTAGTGAAACCCTAGAGACTGTTTGACCTAGAGCCTAACCATGTGATTATGATATTTTAATGTCATTGTTGGCCTAAGGATATTTTTGCATTTGACCTCTTTGAATTATTTTGATATCATTTTATTATTTATGATATTGTTTTGGGGTTATTTGAGTCGGGTTCGAATTTTAACTCAATCCGACTTGAAACGGGGACCCGGGGGTAGTTTGACTCTAGTGGGACCCACACACTAGTTAGGCATGGCCCACATGATATTAAATTTAGTCCACATGATATAAATATTTTAGTTAGAGGTTAGACTAATTATTATGGATAAGGTTAGTGTGATTAGAGACTTTAGAATGACTAATTTAGCCCCCACCAATTAGCCCTTTCCTAATACTCATAGAATAGGTTAGTGGGGACATTTTGGACCTTACCATAATAGGACAAATAGCCCCATATGGCCAGCCACTTTGGGAGAGGATAGGCTCAAGTTTATTTCATTATTCTCATCCACACTCTCTCTCTCTCTTGTTCTTCCCCAAATCTCTAGAGAGCAATCCCTAGCAATTTCTCCACCAAATCCTTCCATTTCGCTACCAAATCTTCTTCTTTCCTTCTCCATTCTAGCCAAGGAGGAAGCTACCCAAGTTTGGGAGGATTCGGAGCTCGTTCGTGTCCTTTTGGAATCTCTACGTGTCGGTGTCGCTCCGGGAAGGCTTTTCTTCGATTCGATCTACCGGGAGGTATAAATCCCTTCTCCTTTTCATTTTCTTATACATATAGGTCTATTTTGAACCCATAGGAATGACCCCTATGGTTGTATCTCCATTTGTTTCCATTTCGTGTCTATTTGGAGGTCATAGGAGTGTCCTTTGTGTTGTGGTTGTGTCCATGTGGGAAAATCCCAAATTTGGACACACTATGTGTTGTTGTTATGTATGAATGAATTATTACATGTTTAATCTCATATTTTTGTATTGGAGATGTGATCTATAGTGTCTCATATATATATTAGTGTAGAGAGTGAGTTCTTGATATATTATGTTATATACTTGTGTTCTTTTGTCTCAAACTACCCAAATCCGTCATGATTTTTATCCACGTTTTTAATTTCAGCCCTAACTTAGAAATGTCATAACTTCTAGCTCAAAACTCGGTTTAATCTCCCATTTTTTTTGAAAGAAGCGTATTGAAGTTAGCTTTCCAAAAACATGTATTAATAGGCCTAATTCTTTATGTAACTTTCTGGAGAATTATTTGATTGTCAGCTGTACGAAAGACAAACGCGTTCTCGGTGTTTTCGCGATTCCGAGAGTTTCCGGAAACGAAAATACGATCCGTTTGAAGTTTCGGAAAGCTAACACATAGATCTATAACATATTTTAATCCTAGATTTTAATTCATGCTGAGATGGTACAGTATTGATTATTAGTAGGAGTTACTATTCGGCATATGCATTTTGTGCACCCTTGTGTGTAATATAATGTTCTATTTGATTTTAACCCATGTTAATGTATATACATTATATAATTAAATAGAGAATGCAAGCATGAGTAAATGTTTAAATAAATGATGTATGAGGTGTAAGTATCCTATCTAATGTAAGCATGTATAAGTATGGCTTGCAATGAATATGTAGGTTACATAGTATGTAATGTATGGTGCATATAGTGGTGCAAGAGAATAAATGAATGATGAATGAATGCAAGCATGAATGTAATGTAATAATAGATGTAATATATGTAGCCTTGTTAGGAATAAAACTAGAATTTAGTTTTGTTTCACTAAAAAAGAGATACATGAGAACTCATATATGTGAATGTTAACTTCCTATTGACACTTTGCTACACAACTGTCATGCCTCACTATCACTCCACACACAATGCACACTATACTATATAACCCTCACACCCTCACTCATTGACACTCTCACTCACACATTGCCTAACACTCATTCCATGATAACACACACATGTTCTTGTGCACTTTCATGACACACACACACACCCATGAACACATACACATGCTCTTCTCTCTCTTTCTCTCTCTCTCTCTCTCTCTCTCTCTATATATATATATATATATATATATATATATATATATATATATATATATATATATATATATATATATATATATACTATACATGGCTAAATGTGTTAATATGGTAAATAGAGTTTTCCTATAGTTATATATACATATATGTGATATAGGGCCTAGTGTTGAATTCTCTTTTCTTGTACACCTCCATGTTCACACACACACATAGCTTTACATGTTAGCTTCCTTTCTCTTATGTATAATATTGAATGTGATGGCTTGTGTTTGGCTTGTATAGCCTTGTGATTGGTGTGTGATTGCTAGACTAGGCTTGGTTAGGCCAAGTGAGACTTATTAGACTTGTTGGGCTAGGATTTGACCCAGTTGACCTAGCTTTGACTAGATAGTTGACTAGAGTTGACCAAGTGTTGACTTTAGCCTAGTTTGACCTAGACAGCATGTAGATGCATTGTAGCAGTCTATTTCCTTATTTTAGACATGTTGTAACTTGTGTTGCTCTGATTAGGAGACAGACACCTCTCCTCAGGCATTACACCCTCTTCGGACATTCAGTTATCAGACGAGCACATTCTCTGACCGTTTTATACTTGTCTGGATTTACATTCTTGCTCTAGATTACTGTACTTGATGCTGACACGATTGTTATCACGGATTGGTACTATATGGATCTCCTTTTGGGATGTTATCCCCTTGTATTCACTAGATACATATTGTGATGTGTGTTTCACTTCCATATTGTATTTATTGAATACCTATATCCTTGTATACTCCTTGTGCATATTGTACTCTCAGTATCACATGAGTCCCAGGGATAGACCATTGTACTCTATTGTATAACATTGTACAACTATTGTATAATATTGTACATCTATTGTATAATATTGTACATCCATTGTATAATATTGTACACTATTGTGCAAGATAACGTAACAGGAGTAGATCCTTGTGTATTGATTGGGGAGGGGGAGTAGAATTGGTTATGTACTCAAATTCTATTGTACAACATTGTATAACTATTGTATATGTCTATTGTACACCCACGTACAATGGAGTTACCATTGCATTTATCTAGTCCGTTTACATAACCAGATTGTACTCTAAATCACATATTCCTTACAGTTCTTACTTATCATATTTAGATATTTCCTGTTATCAAATCTCTACTGTTTTTTATATACCTTCTTCTTTTAGCGTTTTATGTACTTTACTCTATTGCATGCTTTATATTTCCTAACTCGATATGAACTGCGTGAGATGTTTTGTGCTCGCTCCCGTCCTGACTGGACCTGTTGAAAATTTTACAGAGGATGATGAGGCACCCTGCACCCTTACTTGGAGTTTGTCTAGTTGACACTCGCGACCTGGACCCCAGGGGAGGTTCAGGCAGCTGCTGAGGACGATACCTTGCTTAGTATAGATAGTTTAGACTGTTTTCCTTTTATGTTTAGTTGTTGTTCTTGATTCAGAGTTTGTATATTGTAGAGATGTTGAGACTTGTATTTCATTTCTGTTGTACCTCGGTTGAGGATTCTCTTATCTATTTTATCGTGCCATATTCTATCTCTAGATTGTGATTGAGTTGTACCTCTGTGTTGGCCTCCTTATGGAGAGCATTCATATTATGTTAGTTATAGTTCATGACCTAGAACAGCGTTCTACCGCCGACACTGCGGCGTAGGCTGGGCGTTGTTACGCTCTCGTACCCTCACAGTGGGTGCGGGTCGTGACACGTTTTTAGTGGTGGCCCATGCAGGTCGAGTTTATGTAGTGATGTTCGAACTAGAGTATCACTACAGCCTGCAGTAGGATTAGGATATTTTGGAGGTACTCAATCACATTAGGAAAAACTCTTAATCGGATTCCTTTTGTCAAAAATTGTTGCTTATTGACTTCCCTTGAATATAAACTGTCCTCCTTTGAATTTTCGCTTCATTCTCAGAAATTGCTCCTTGTTTTGATCTGTTTTCATGATGGTTATGAAGACATGATCTCATCACTTCGGTTCGGTGGATACTATCGAGAGGCTGGCCACCTCTCGTCCTGTTCATCAGGGCCTCGAGACCGCAGCTCCTGTTGTGCCGACTCAGGTTGGCATATCTGCTACATTGGAGGTGCACCTCTATCTGTATAGAGATTTTCTCCCGTCATTTCTGATTTCTCTCAGCAGCGATGATTCATGCAGCATCAGCAGCAGACCAGAGAAAACCAGCAGGGCGAGCTATCGTCAGGCCAGTCGAGGATGCACAGACCATTGGAGATCTTGCAGTAAGTTCCGTTTTTCTCAATTCTATTCCCGCAATTGTCTTTTATAATTACCTTGAAATTCGATTCCATTTGTTCCTTGTTGATTGATTAATTTTGTCATGTTACTCTTTTGTTGTGTTTGTTTTTTTTCTTCTGAGAAAATCATATGGGTTAGGTCGCCTAAATCATGGGATCTAGAATCCTCGATAGTCATGTTAGTTGGCATAGTGAGGACATGTAGTCAGACTTCAGATGTATTTCTTGGGTATGGGAATTTAAGGTTTTTGTCGTCGCATGCGACTATACGAAAATTTTAAATACCATGAACCTAGAGGTACGTACCTTAGTCAAGGACTCTGTGATTATCGTAGCCTTGCTCACTTGCATGATGAAGACTCTGGACAACATGATTTTGGACAGACGCATATGATTAGCAGATTGTATCTTGAGAAGGTTTAAAACATCATACCCTTTTTGTTGTTATAAATGACTTAGGAGTAGGGATATTTAGATTGTAGAGCTTGTTCATAGGTAGTTCCTTCATAGTATATAGATATGGTGACTTGTAGAGTGTCTATACCCTAGAGGTGATAGTTAGCATTGGTGCTAGAATAGTAACCCATTGCAGATAATTCCCTGTTATTATGATACCAACCAGTTACGTATAGGATGTTAGTATGCCATACAACCTTGATGATTATTTATTATTTTCCTTTACCCTTCCAGTAAGGCACCCAGTAACCAGAGCCTGCCCTTGAGCATAGTTGTAGTTTCACCTAGGACTAAGAGGTCTATATATATATATGATATACTTAGGATATATGTGATGGATTGTTGTTCTTGAGCATATATATATGTGGTATTTGGGATTGGTGTGCTTAGCTTGTGGGTAATTAGTTATGGGTGACTTGATAGGATTTGGAAGTTAAGAGCTAGTCTATTATAGAGTTTTCTTTGCTAATCTCTAGTTGCCAACACTAGGTAGCTAGCATAGGTAAAAGTCCTAAGAAGTTGACCAGCTGATGACCAAGTACTAGGATGTTGAGAAAATTAACTAGTGATTGACCCTTGTCTATGTTCGGCCTAGAAAAGGGTGCGATCATCTTAATTTCGAGGACGAAATTTTTATAAGGTGGGTAGGATTGTAACACCCAGTTTTTCAGATGAGGGTAATTTTAAAATTTTATAATTATAATTATTATTTAATGATATTTATTTCATATTATGATTTTTAGTGATTTTTAAATTATTTTAAACTATTTAAATTCATGACTTGTGGTTTTGACGTTTTGCTAGTGAAACCCTAGAGACTGTTTGACCTAGAGCCTAACCATGTGATTATGATATTTTAATGTCATTGTTGGCCTAAGGATATTTTTGCATTTGACATCTTTGAATTATTTTGATATCATTTTATTATTTATGATATTATTTTGGGGTTATTTGAGTCGGGTTCGAATTTCAACTCAATCCGACTTGAAACGGAGACCCGGGGGTAGTTTGACTCTAGTGGGACCCACACACTAGTTAGGCATGGCCCACATGATATTAAATTTAGTCCACATGATATAAATATTTTAGTTAGAGGTTAGACTAATTATTATGGATAAGGTTAGTGTGATTAGAGACTTTAGAATGACTAATTTAGCCCCCACCAATTAGCCCTTTCCTAATACTCATAGAATAGGTTAGTGGGGGCATTTTGGACCTTACCATAATAGGACAAATAGCCCCATATGGCCAGCAACTTTGGGAGAGGATAGGCTCAAGTTCATTTCATTATTCTCATCCACACTCTCTCTCTTGTTCTTCCCCAAATTTCTAGAGAGCAATCCCTAGCAATTTCTCCACCAAATCCTTCCATTTCGCCACCAAATCTTCTTCTTTCCTTCTCCATTCTAGCCAAGGAGGAAGCTACCCAAGTTTGGGAGGATTCGGAGCTCGTTCGTGTCCTTTTGGAATCTCTACGTGTCGGTGTCGCTCCGGGAAGGCTTTTCTTCGATTCGATCTACCGGGAGGTATAAATCCCTTTTCCTTTTCATTTTCTCATGCATATAGGTCTATTTTGAATCCATAGGAATGACCCCCATGGTTGTATCTCCATTTGTGTCCATTTCGTGTCTATTTGGAGGTCATAGGAGTGTCCTTTGTGTTGTGGTTGTGTCCATGTGGGAAACTCCCAAATTTGGACACACTATGTGTTGTTGTTATGTATGAATGAATTATTACATGTTTAATCTCATATTTTTGTATTGGAGATGTGTTCTATAGTGTCTCATATATATATATATATATATTAGTGTAGAGAGTGAGTTCTTGATATATTATGTTATATACTTGTGTTCTTTTGTCTCAAACTACCCAAATCCGTCATGATTTTTATCCACGTTTTTAATTTCAGCCCTAACTTAGAAATATCATAACTTCTAGCTCAAAGCTCGGTTTAATCTCCTATTTTTTTTAAAAGAAGCGTATTGAAGTTAACTTTCCAAAAACATGTATTAATAGGCCTAATTCTTTATGTAACTTTCTGGAGAATTATTTGACTGTCAGCTGTACGAAAGACAAACGCGTTCTCGGTGTTTTCGCGATTCCGAGAGTTTCCGGAAACGAAAATGCGATCCGTTTGAAGTTTCGGAAAGCTAACACATAGATCTATAAATATTTTAATCCTAGATTTTAATTCATGCTGAGATGGTATAGTATTGATTATTAGTAGGAGTTACTATTCGGCATATGCATTTTGTGCACCCTTGTGTGTAATATAATGTTCTATTTGATTTTAACCCATGTTAATGTATATACATTATGTAATTAAATAGAGAATGCAAGCATGAGTAAATGTTTAAATAAATGATGTATGAGGTGTAAGTATCCTATCTAATGTAAGCATGTATAAGTATGGCTTGTAATGAATATGTAGGTTCCATAGTATGTAATGTATGGTGCATATAGTGGTGCAAGAGAATAAATGAATGATAAATGAATGCAAGCATGAATGTAATGTAATAATAGATGTAATATATGTAGCCTTATTAGGAATAAAACTGGAATTTAGTTTTGTTTCACTAAATAAAAGATACATGAGAACTCATATATGTGAATGTTAACTTCCTATTGACACTTTGCTACACAACTGTCATGCCTCACTATCACTCCACACACAATGACACTACACTATATAACCCTCACACCCTCACTCATTGACACTCTCACTCACACATTGCCTAACACTCATTCCATGATAACACACACATGTTCTTGTGCACTTTCATGACACACACACACACACCCATGAACACATACACATGCTTTTCTCTCTCTCTCTCTCTCTCTCTCTATATATATATATATATATATATATATATATATATATATATACTATACATGGCTAAATGTGTTAATATGGTAAATAGAGTTTTCCTATAGTTATATATACATATATGTGATATAGGGCCTAGTGTTGAATTCTCTTTTCATGTACACCTCCATGTTCACACACACACATAGCTTTACATGTTAGCTTCCTTTCTCTTATGTATAATATTGAATGTGATGGCTTGTGTTTGGCTTGTATAGCCTTATGATTGGTGTGTGATTGCTAGACTAGGCTTGGTTAGGCCAAGTGAGACTTATTAGACTTGTTGGGCTAGGATTTGACCCAGTTGACCTAGCTTTGACTAGATAGTTGACTAGAGTTGACCAAGTGTTGACTTTAGCCTAGTTTGACCTAGACAGCATGTAGATGCATTGTAGCAGTCTATTTTCTTATTTTAGACATGTTGTAACTTGTGTTGCTCTGATTAGGAGACAGACACCTCTCCTCAGGCATTACACCCTCTTCGGACATTCAGTTATCAGGCGAGCACATTCTCTGACCGTTTTATACTTGTCTGGATTTACATTCTTGCTCTAGATTACTGTACTTGATGCTGACACGATTGTTATCACGGACTGGTACTATATGGATCTCCTTTTGGGATGTTATCCCCTTGTATTCACTAGATACATATTGTGATGTACGTTTCACTTCCATATTGTATTTATTGAATACCTATATCCTTGTATACTCCTTGTGTATATTGTACTCTCAGTATCACATGAGTCCCAGGGATAGACCATTGTACTCTATTGTATAACATTGTACAACTATTGTATAACATTGTACATCTATTGTATAATATTGTACATCCATTGTATAACATTGTACACTATTGTGCAAGATAACGTAACAGGAGTGGATCCTTGTGTATTGATTGGGGAGGGGGAGTAGAATTGGTTATGTACTCAAATCCTATTGTACAACATTGTATAACTATTGTATATGTCTATTGTACACCCACGTACAATGGAGTTACCATTGCATTTACCTAGCCCGTTTACATAATCAGATTGTACTCTAAATCACATGTTCCTTACAGTTCTTACTTATCATATTTAGATATTTTCTGTTATCAAATCTCTACTGTTTTTTATATACCTTCTTCTTTTAGCGTTTTATGTACTTTACTCTATTGCATGCTTTATATTTCCTAACTCGATATGAACTGCGTGAGATGTTTTGTGCTCGCTCCCGTCCTGACTGGACCTGTTGAAAATTTTACAGAGGATGATGAGGCACCCTACACCCTTACTTGGAGTTTGTCTAGTTGACACTCGCGACCTGGACCCCAGGGGAGGTTCAGGCAGCTGCTGAGGACGATACCTTGCTTAGTATAGATAGTTTAGACTGTTTTCCTTTTATGTTTAGTTGTTGTTCTTGATTCAGAGTTTGTATATTGTAGAGATGTTGAGACTTGTATTTTATTTCTGTTGTACCTCGGTTGAGGATTCTCTTATCTATTTTATCGTGCCATATTCTATCTCTAGATTGTGATTGAGTTGTACCTCTGTGTTGGCCTCCTTATGGAGAGCATTCATATTATGTTAGTTATAGTTCAAGACCTAGAACAGCGTTCTACCGCTAACACTGCGGCATAGGCTGGGCGTTGTTACGCTCTCGTACCCTCACAGTGGGTGCGGGTCGTGACATAGGGTGCCGGTATCGCGCCGTATCAGTGCGTATCTTGAAATATTCAAGATATCTGCAACGGGCCGTATGGTGGACTAGACGTCCACTTTATCTAGGTATTTTGGTAGGTAACGAACCTATAGGCTAGTACACTACTACCCTAGGGAGGACGGGTCAAAATACTAAGCGTAGGTAGGCTAACTAGGTTTCCACCTAGGGTAGAAATTTACCCTAAAAAGGGTAAATTAAGGAATTAGCCTACGGCCGAGAATTTGAGTTTGAAGTCCAAGATGGACTTGGATATAGGTTGTAGAGGTTGGTAATGAGTAGAATTAGCCGTCTCAACCTAGTCTTGACCCCGGTTGACCACGGTTGACTTTTTAGACTAAAAGTCAACTATGGGTCAACACTTTACCCAATTTAGTTCCAAATTCCATTTAACTTGGACAGTTGACTAAAAGTCAACTATTAGTCACCAGTGACCTAGGGTTGACCTAGAGTTGACCTAGAGTTGACCAGAGTTGACCCGTTGACCAAAAGTCAACGGTAAACCGGTTTTCGACCTAGTTTGATTCGGATTAACTTCCAATGTTCTTCCATGACCAAGATTGACCCGACTAGACATGTCTTGACCTAGAATGACTAAATAGGATTTAATTTGATTTAACTTTACTTCCTAAACTTAGTATTGATACGTCTTGTTCTCTATAGGTCCTCGAGACACTGTAGTTGATCCGGTCGACATATTTTATCATCTTACAGGCGAGTACATTCTCTGATACTTATTCCCAATTTATGATAACTGTTATGATTCATGTACTTAGTGTTGATATGCTTATTCCCGAAACATGGTTCTCACGGATTGGTATTCTTGGATCCCGACGAGAGATGATTTCTCCTTCTTAGGTTGGGATGTATTGTGCAAGCTCCCTTGTAGCTCTTGCTTAATATGTGGTCACTGATTCTAGAGAAGGCTAGCTACCTTCTCATTAGAATCCCGTGCAGTGACATGTCCTGTTTGGATCCATTCTACCAGTTGGGGTAGGGGGAGTAGTAGCGTATGCCTGTGATCAGATCCATCCCGCATTCCCGAACAGTGTGAGTCATATACCGCACTTATGACTTGCCAGGCCAGTTCTTGACAGGTACCCAAGCCGATCACAAGCTGAAACTACTACTCACACACATTGGATATATAGCTTACCTTGATTTGTGTACATACCATGATCCCGTTCTATTTTCTTGTTCTAGCTTAGCTCTACAGCTTACCATGCCATGATACATACATGTACACTCCATGATTCATTGTATATGCTCTATTTACAGTCTTATAGCTTTTATTCTATCTTGAGATATGTTATGAGATATATGTACTCGTTCCATCCTGACTGGAATGTTGATAAAATATTACAGATGCCGATGAGGGAGATTGCAGTACCTACTACGGTCCGGACGACGTAGTGGGCCTAGACTTGGTCCCGCAGGACGTAGCTCCGCCTGACGAGACTATACCACTTGTTTAGTTAGAGTAGGTCTTTGTACTGGACTTAGTTTCCAATTACTTTTGAGACTGTATTATATTTGGACTGTATTAGAGACTGGACTTGTATATTATTTGTATTTGGACTTGACAGGTTATATTTTATCGTCTTGTTGTCTTTATCTTTCAGTCTTTACTTTATCATCTTAGAGTTGTGATTGAGCACTTATATATATTTATTGCTTGTCCTCCGTTCGGAGTTGACTATATTCTCGACAGGTTTTGTTATATATATAAACTGTTGTCAGACTAGAAAATCCACAGCGTTCCACGCCATTTTTCCGGTGAGGGCTGGGTGTTGTCGCGTCACGTGCCCTTTTAGCGGGTGCGGGTCGTGATACGTTTTAGTGGTAGCCCACGCAGGTCCTGAAGTCGCAATTAGTGCGATGTCGTAGCGGCACTCGTCTTAGAGTGTTGACTACGAGCCTGTGTTACACATAAGAGGTAGTAGGCTAAGAGTGCTCAATCACAGTAGGATCTTTCCTTGCTTATCTTGCTTACCGTCTTTGATATTGATTTACTGTTTTCTAGCTGTCCTCCTTTGATATTGCCTTCATGTGCCATATTGATATATTCTTTTCAATTTGTCTTCAGGATAGTGATGACTCATTCTCCTGGCAAGGAGCACGGGGAGACGGAGAGGTCTGCCACCTCTGGCGGACAGGCTCCGGTCACTTTCCCGGTTGATGGGACTTTTGTTGGGGCTCTCGGAGGTACTCCTCCAGCGCTCTCGATGACCGTCCCTGGGGCCATTGCGGGTGCTCTTCCCGTAGTGCCGGGGGCTACAGCGGGAGCTGCCGGGGGCGTTCTTCCTCCTCAGCAGGGGACTCCTCCGGTGATGATGGGAGCTATTCCTCCATTGCCTTCTCTGCCCACAGACATGGGGCAGATGCTAGCGTTCTTTCACCAGGTGCTGGAGTCCCAGCGGGCCCAGTACGAGGCTCAGTTGAGGCAGACAGAGGCCATGCGCCAGGGCATGGAGGATGCACACAGGTTGGCTATGACGGCAGTGGAGCGTGGGGCTCCATAGAGGGAGGTTCAGTAGCAGTTGCAGCCGAAGATCGGGGATATCCAGGCTTTCAAGAAGCTTGGTTCGAGGGATTTCAAGGGGACTGAGGGCATTATTTATGCTGATGACTGGCTCGAGGATATCGAGCGTCAGATGAGGGCCTGCCGCCTGGCAGACGACCTGAAGGTCGAGGCGGTTGGGTTGCAGTTGTTAGATATTGCCCGGACATGGTTCCGGAACGAGCCGGCCCTTGCAGGAGAGGGCCATACTTGGGCTGAGTTTTGGGCCCTGTTCAGAGAGAAGTTCTTTTCCCCCACGGATAAGATTGGCCTGGTGCGGCAGTTCCAGAACCTGCAGCAGGGCGGTATGACCGTAGAGGAGTATGCGGCGAAGTTCGGCCGGCTGAGCCGATACGCCGAGTACATGGTGAGTGACCCGGTGATCCGAGCGGAGCGCTTCCGGGAGGGATTGTCATGGGATATCAAGATCCTGATCCCTTCCTTCTATGCGACATATGCGGAGGTTTATGCGGAGGTTTATGCGGAGGCTCGGAAGGTGGAGAGGGAGTGGGGCTTGAAGCTGAAGAGGGATCGAGATTTGTTTTCGGGGGCCAGTAGCAGCACAGGGGCTGCTAAGCGCCCTCAGCTTCAGCATCAGCCGTTCCAGCATCACCAGTAGCAGGGGCAAGCCAGAGCGTCTGTCCAGAAGGGTCAGCAGCGTCCGGGGCAGGATGATCCGCCGTGCCACTTCTGCAAGAAGCCTGGTCACCTCTTCGAGTTATGTAGGAGGAGACTGGGGTTGTGTCTCTTTTCCGGTGCCGCTGGACATCAGATGCGGGAGTGTCCCAAGAACCTCCGTGTTACTGGAGCTGCTCAGAGGGCACCTGTTCAGAGGGTACCAGCTAGTGTGCCGGTAGTTCAGCAGCGAGGTCCACTTCCGACTCAGCAGCAGCAATTTGTTCAGCACCGCCAGCAGAGGGGTGGTCAGGGTAGAGCCTTTGCTCTTGCAGCCGAGGAGATGGAGCCTATCGCGGATGTTGTCGCAGGTTCTATTCTGCTCGATTCTTTTCCAGCTTTGGCCTTATTTGATTCTGGTGCTACGCACAGTTTTGTGTCTGTTTCTTTTGCTCTTAGGCACAATATTATTGCTGAATATCTTGGTAGGACTTGCAAGATTATGACTGGGAATGGCATCATCCTAGTTAATAATTTTTGTAAGGGGCGGAGAGTTTCTTTGAGAGGCCGGGAGCTGAGTACGTGTTTGCTCGTAATGCCACTTCCGAGTTATGATGTGGTACTCGGTATGGACTGGTTGAGTATGCACCACACCAGCATCGACTGCAGAGGGGGCAGGATTCTGTTTAGGCCGCCGGAAGAGCCGGAGTATGAGTTCACCAGGGGTGCAGCGGAGCAGGGAGATGGATTCTGCGGAGCGTTATTGGCGGGGCCGGTGTTGCCACATCCACTTATTGCTGAGTTCTTGGATGTCTTTCCCGAGGAGCTGCCCGGGATACCGCCAGATCGTGATGTTGAGTTTTCTATAGATCTAGTGCCGGGTGCTGAGCCTATCTCCCAGCACGTTTATAGAATCAACAACAGTGAGTTAGCGAAGCTGAAGAGACAGGTCGACGAGCTGGAGGACAAGGGCTTTATTCGATCTAGTTCTTCACCTTGGGGCGCGCCAGTTCTTTTCGTCCCCAAGAAGGATGGTACGGTACGTCTGTGCATTGATTACAGGGCGCTCAACAACCTTACCATCAAGAACAAGTATCCTCTGCCAAGGATTGATGACTTGTTCGACCAGTTGAGCGGCGCGAGGGTGTTCTCGAAGATTGACTTGCGTACCGGGTACCATCAGCTGAAGGTGAAGCAGGATGATATTCCGAAGACTGCCTTTCGGACCCGCTATGGCCAGTATGAGTATACCGTCATGCCGTTTGGGTTGACCAACGCCCCGACGGTATTCATGAACTTGATGAACAAGGTATTTCACCAGTACCTTGACAAGTTCGTGGTGGTCTTCGTTGATGACATTCTCATCTATTCGAAGACACCAGAGGAGCACGAGGAGCACCTGAGGATTGTGTTGGACACTCTCAGGAGGGAGCAGCTGTATGGGAAGCTGTCCAAGTGCGAGTTCTTCTTGGATCGCGTGGAGTTCCTAGGCCATGTTGTCTCTGGCGAGGGAATTTCAGTGGATCTAAAGAAGATTTCTGCAGTGGAGTCCTGGTCTACGCTGAGCTCAGTAGCAGAGGTTTGGAGTTTTCTGGGTCTGGTAGGTTACTACCGGAGGTTCGTGCAGGACTTTTCCAGGATTGCCCAGCCGATGACCCGCCTTACCAGGAAGGACGAGGAGTTTGTTTGGTCCGATGAGTGCCAGGCCGCCTTCGAGGAGCTAAAGGCGAGGTTGACTACAGCTCCTATCTTGACACTGCCATCTGGATCTGGTGGTTATACGATCTACAGTGATGCTTCAAGACGGGGTTTAGGTTGTGTGCTTCAGCAGCACAGGAAGGTAATTGCCTATGCGTCTAGGTAGTTACGTCCTCATGAGAGGAATTACCCTACCCACGATCTGGAGCTGGCAGCGGTCATCTTTGCTTTAAAGCTGTAGAAATACTATCTGTACGGAGAGCGTGTGGAGATCTATACTGACCACAAGAGCTTGAAGTACGTGTTTACCCAGAAGGAGCTGAATATGAGGCAGAGGCGATGGTTAGAGCTGATGAAGGATTTTGATATATCCTTGCAGTACCATCCGGAGAAGGCCAACATGGTCGCGGATGCTTTGAGCAGGTATCCCGTGGCCATGTGTTTGACGATGGATCGTCACCTTCTGGCAGATCTGGAGAGCTTGGGCATAGAGGTGATAGTTCCTGGGTTCGAGGCACAGATGTGGGGTCTGCAGGTACAGTCGGAGCTGATGGAGAGAGTCAGGGCAGCTCAGTTTGAGGATGAGGCTCTGAGAGTCGTCAGGAAGCAGGTCAAGATAGGGCTGTTGGATGAGTTCTCTTTAGCAGGGGATGGGTCGTTGAGGCATGGTACCAGATTGTGCGTGCCGAGCGGAGGACTTCGGGAGGAGGTTCTTCAGGAGGCGCATCGTTCTCAGTACTCTATGCATCCCGGAGCCAACAAGATGTATAGAGACTTGAGACAGCATGTTTGGTGGTATGGCATGAAACGAGAGGTGGCTCAGTTCGTTTCGAGATGCTTGGTGTGCCAGCAGGTGAAGGCCGGGAGGCAGAGACCCGGTGGATTGCTCCAGCCACTACCCATTCTTGAGTGGAAGTGGGAGCATATCACTATGGACTTTGTATCTGGGCTTCCGCGCTCTCCAGGAGGGAAGGATGCGATTTGGGTCATTGTTGATCGATTGACCAAATCGGTCCACTTTTTGCCTTTTAAAGTGGGTTTGTCGACGGAGAGGTTGGCCGAGATGTATGTACGGCAGATAGTCCGATTACACGGGGTGCTAGTGAGTATAGTCTCGGATCGGGATAGCCGATTCATTTCCCACTTCTGGCAGAGTTTGCAGCTTAGCTTGGGCACATCGCTCAAGTTCAGTACAGCATACCACCCTCAGACAGACGGGCAGTCGGAGAGGACGATTCAGACCCTCGAGGATATGCTGCACACTTGTGTCTTGGACTTCGGGGGATCTTGGGAGGACCACCTTCACTTGGTAGAGTTTGCTTACAACAACAGCTACCAAGCCAGTATAGAGATGTCACCTTTCGAGGCTCTATACGGACGGAGGTGCCGTACTCCCTTATCGTGGGATGATGTCGGTGAGAGGGTTTTGCTTGGCCCTGAGATGGTGGTGGATGCTGCAGAGAAGGTCAGGGTTATCAGGGATAGACTTCGGGTGGCGCAGGATAGGCAGCGGCATTGGGCCGATAGCCACTGGAGGCCGTTATAGTTTGAGGTATAATTTAGATTTTTCTAGTATTTGAGTCTGATTGTGATTGTTGTAGATCAAGCTCTAAGTCTTGTGTTTTGTTTTAGGTTGATGATCTTGTCTTTCTGCGAATTTCTCCGACGCGTGGCACGATTCGTTTTGGTGGCGGCGGGAAGCTTAGTCCACGATACATCGGACCATTCTGTATCCTGGGCAGGGTCGGTGCAGTGGCTTACCGACTAGAGTTACCGCCTGCACTAGAGGGAGTACACAGTGTGTTCCACGTGTCGCAACTGAGACGGTACATGGCAGATCCCAGTCACGTCTTAGACCACTCCGAGATCGAGGTGGGACCGACACTCAGCTATCCAGAAAAGCCGGTAGAGATCTTGGACCGAAGAGAGAAGGTGCTCCGGAACCAGGTCATTCCCTTGGTTCGCGTTGCATGGAGACACCACTCTCCAGGTGAGTCCACTTGGGAGAGGGAGGACGACATGCGGGAGCGATTCCCATATCTCTTCGATCCTTGAGGTAAAACTCTTTCTTTTTCTTCCTTGTTCAGTTCATGATTGCAGTGTTAGTCCTCATTCAATTTCGAGGACGAAATTTTTTAAGGAGGGTAGATTTGTCACCTCCAGTTTTCAAATTAGGGGTATTTTCATCATTTTCAAGTTTTATAATATTTTAGGAATTTTATTTGATTTTATATGATTTTTAGGAATTTATTTGGGTTGGTTTGGATTTTATCCAATTCGGACTCAATTTGGAGACCCGGGTAGCCTGGACCCTAGTGGGACCCACATACTAGCTGGGCTTGGCCCACATACCATCCAAATTAGGCTAGAAACCATAAACCCAATATTTCCATGACTTAATTAGTCTTTTTAGAGGCTTAATTTGTATTTAGGAATAAACCGAACCAAACCGAATTCAAATTGGACCAAACCAAGTCTAATGGGTTGGGGGCTTATTGGATCCCCAACCCAAACCCATTTCCTCACCTCTTGGCCGGCCAAGACTAGGCATCCCCCCCTTTGCTTCTTCATTAAGTCAACATCTCTTTCTTTCTCAAATTTTCTTTCTTTCTCTCTAACTCTCTTCTTCCCTACAAGAACCCATTATTAGGTATGAGATTTCTCCCCAAATTAATATTCTTTTCCATTTATTGCTTTTACAATAAATGATGAGTAGGGAATTCTCCACCAATTGCCCATGAATTTATAGGTATTCCCTAGAAAATCTAGGTTAGGAATAATTAGGGGTTTTATATTGAATGGTATATATATATATATATATATATATATATGTATATATGTATTTGTGTGTGTGTGTAGAGAGTGGTGGGGATGTGTCATGAGAATGGTAGTGGTGGTGTTTGTGTGTGGAGGTGAGAGTGTGTGTGGTTGTGTATATATATATATATATATATATATATATATATATGGAAATAAGGAGATGTGTATGTGTATTCATATATATATATATATATATATATATATATATATATATATATATATATATATATATATATATATATATATATATATATATATATATATATATATATGTGTGTAGATATATATATGTATATGGAGGTGTGTATGTATATAGATATATGGAGATGTGTGTGTGTTTATATATATATATATATATATAGTGGGATGGATAGATATATAGATATCTAAGTAGCTATATATATATATATATATATATATATATATATATATATATATATATATATATATATATATATATATATATATATGGAGGAGATTAGAAGAAGAAAAGAGGGAGGAGAAGAAGAAGAATGGGAGGCAGTAGCAGCAGCAGAAAAGAGGGCAGCAGCAGCTGCAGTAGAGTAGCAGCAGCAGCTGCAGCAAAATGCAGCAGTGGCAGCAGCAGGGAGCTGCATTGGCAGCCCCTTTTTCCCCCCTTTACACCCCCAATTCACCTATAAACCCCCCCATAAAGTATATATATGTAGGTATATATATATAGATGTATATGTTTATATATATATAGATAGATGGATAGGAAGTTAGGATGAAAGAAGAAGGAAAAGAAATAAGAAGAAGTAGAAGGGAAGAGAAGTAAAAAGAAAGAATAGAGGAGAGAATAGGAAGAAATGATAAGGAATTAAGAGAAGTTAGAAATTAGAAGGAGAGAGTGAGGAAGAGGCCAAGAAGAAGAATTAGAGTTAGAAGAATTAGGAGAAGAAGTTAAGAAGAAGAAGAATTAGAATTTAGAGCTAAAGAGGATATTTGGAATGAGAGCAAAAAAGGGGATTTTTAGTAGAAGTCGAGTTAGAGGGCGAAATCGAGTTCCGAGTATCGGATCGCGACGAAACTTGATGTAGGCCTAGGTTATGTGAATTAGATTTTGCGGGTAAGCTCCCGAGTGGAAATCGGGGTCGTAGGGCGCCGGTATCGCGCCATATCAGTGCGTATCTTGAAATATTCAAGATATCTGCAACGGGCCGTAAGGTGGACTAGACGTCCACTTTATCTAGGTATTTTGGTAGGTAACGAACCTATAGGCTAGTACCCTACTACCCTAGGGAGCACGGATCAAAATACTAAGCGTAGGTAGGCTAACTAGGTTTCCACCTAGGCTAGAAATTTACCCTAAAAGGGTAAATTAAGGAATTGGCCTACGGCCGAGAATTTGAGTTTGAAGTCCAAGATGGACTTGGATATAGGTTGTAGAGGTTGGTAATGAGTAGAATTAGCCGTCTCAACCTAGTCTTGACCCCGGTTGACCATGGTTGACTTTTTAGACTAAAAGTCAACTATGGGTCAACACTTTACCCAATTTAGTTCCAAATTCCATTTAACTTGGACAGTTGACTAAAAGTCAACTATTAGTCACCAGTGACCTAGGGTTGACCTAGAGTTGACCTAGAGTTGACCAGAGTTGATCCGTTGACCAAAAGTCAACGGTAAGCCGATTTTCGACCTAGTTTAATTCGGATTAACTTCCAATGTTCTTCCATGACCAAGATTAATCCGACTAGACATGTCTTGACCTAGAATGACTAAATAGGATTTAATTTGATTTAACTTTACTTCCTAAACTTAGTATTGATATGTCTTGTTCTCTATAGGTCCTCGAGATACTGCAGTTGATCCGGTCGACATATTTTATCATCTTACAGGCGAGTACATTCTCTGATACTTATTCCCAATTTATGATAACTGTTATGATTCATGTACTTAGTATTGATATGCTTATTTCCGACACATGGTTCTCACGGATTGGTATTCTTGGATCCCGACGAGAGATGTTTTCTCCTTCTTAGGTTGGGATGTATTGTGCAAGCTCCCTTGTAGCTCTTGCTCAATATGTGGTCACTGATTCTAGAGAAGGCTAGCTACCTTCTCATTAGAATCCCGTGCAGTGACGTGTCCTGTTTGGATCCATTCTACCAGTTGGGGTAGGGGGAGTAGTAGCGTATGCCTGTGATCAGATCCATCCCGCATTCCCGAACAGTGTGAGTCATATACCGCACTTATGACTTGCCAGGCCAGTTCTTGACAGGTACCCAAGCCGATCACAAGCTGAAACTACTACTCACACACATTGGATATATAGCTTACCTTGATTTGTGTACATACCATGGCCCCGTTCTATTTTCTTGTTCTAGCTTAGCTCTACAGCTTACCATGCCATGATACATACATGTACACTCCATGATTCATTGTATATGCTCTATTTACAGTCTTATAGCTTTTATTCTATCTTGAGATATGTTATGAGATATATATACTCGTTCCATCCTGACTGGACTGTTGATAAAATATTACAGATGCCGATGAGGGAGATTACAGTACCTACTACGGTCCGGACGACGTAGTGGGCCTAGACTTGGTCCCGCAGGGCGTAGCTCCGCCTGACGAGACTATACCACTTGTTTAGTTAGAGTAGGTCTTTGTACTGGACTTAGTTTCCAGTTACTTTTGAGACTGTATTATATTTGGACTGTATTAGAGACTGGACTTGTATATTATTTGTATTTGGACTTGACAGGTTATATTTTATCGTCTTGTTGTCTTTATCTTTCAGTCTTTACTTTATCATCTTAGAGTTGTGATTGAGCACTTATATATATTCATTGCTTGTCCTCCGTTCGGAGTTGACTATATTCTCGACAGGTTTTGTTATATATATAAACTGTTGTCAGACTAGAAAATCTACAGCGTTCCACGCCATTTTTTTGGTGAGGGCTGGGCGTTGTCGCGTCACGTGCCCTTTTAGCGGGTGCGGGTCGTGACACGAAGGCACGGTATGGTTCGTGCACTAAGGCACTCGCCGAGTACAGTTATCCCATGCTCTTGCGGCTTGCGCACCGATGCGCTCGCCTTTGCAATATCCAATATTCCGTAGCGACTCGTGCAATTGATGCACGTTTCATCTCAATTGTTCTAATTTAGTGTTCGACTCACACTACGATTTATCTTCCGATCGGACCGTGCCCGTGGCGTCGATAGGTTAACTTTTAGCATACAATGATATATTTGACTTATCGCATAAAGGAGTAAAAAGAAGTCAATCCTCCCACCTTGAGTCGATATGACTTCGTCGTTTCGCCGAGCCGATGCGGCTCAATTCCCTAACTTTGTTGCACGGCCACTCTCCTGACTTAGCCATTCGAGCACTTCGTGCTTCATTGAATCATACGTCCGATTTTCCTTAGCGTGCCCAAGTCTCAGCCCGTCGCAAGGCGACGATTTGATTTCGCGGACCCCTTACTAAATATGGCAAAAGATCGACCTCTAATATTTTCGCGTCAACGTATAACCTGCACACGAAAACAACTAAAATCAATACTTGCATCGATTCGGACTTGCGCCTTGGTCGATTCGATTTCTTAGAATCTTCGAGCCGATTCAACGCACTCATCCTTCGGGGCAACGCGGCGCTTCGCATCGATTCACTCGATGCATTCTTTGGGACAAGGCAACTCTTCGCATCGACTTAGTTTGATGCGTTGCTCGGGACAACTTAACTCTCGTATCGTTTTGCTTCGATACATTTCCTTGGGTCAACGCGACTCGTTGAGTCCATGCTTCAGCGTAATGCGCCGTACGGAGCGGGGCATTACAGGTTAGGCCAGGAGTTCGACCATGGGCGGTGGTGTTGGTTGACTGATCTGTGGCGACAAGGGTGGTGTTGTCGTCCGAAAGAGTGGCGGTGGATGGCTACTGCGGTGGTTATGTCTTGGTGGTGGAGGAAGACTCGGGTGTCAGTAACCGCGGTGGCGGCTGTGGTTGCAGGCTGTGCGGTGACGGTGATGAGGTTGGGTCGGAGAAGACGGGTTGGAGTGGCGACACAAGAGAGGCAAGGTGTTGCGGCAATGGTGGATGTAGGCTAAGATTGGGTGTATTGGGTTTCGTATCGTCGTGTCGGGGACTGTCCGACACGACAGAGAAAGGATCGGGTGGTTTGTCTATGTGATGCGGATGGTGTCGAGGCTCGGCTTGTCGGGTGGGACGAAAATATTGTATATGTAAAAATAATCAGTGGATGGAAGGGAGACACGGACACGATGCACACTTTGGTTGTGGAACTGGTTTGGTAAAATTATGGAGGAGTACCTCTCCATTTATAGGAGGTGGGAATTCCTATTAGGATAAGGATTGTGATTGTTTAAATCCCCCCATTAGATAATTCATAATTAAATTCAAATTCATTTAAACTCGTTTAAAACCATTTTAGATTTAAAGCTATAAGTCAATAAAAAAAATCTTTTCAAACATACTTTATCATAATCAATTAAATTTAAATCAAAACACCATAATAAAATACTTTTCGAAAAGTAAAATATTAATATTAAATAAATTTCGAAAATAGAATTATATATAAAATCTAAATTTATGTACCTCGTATGCAATGAATATTACATAAATCTCATTTTCAAAATTACTATTTATATAACCTTAATGATGTAAAATAAAGAATTGAAAATTCCAATATAACGTCTTTTACAACCTTACGAAATCGAAAATATTTATTATTTATTATTAAAAAAAATAAGCCTTTTTAAAATAAAATGTCTTTACAAAATTATGTACCTCGCACATGTTCGCACTCGACGAGACATACGAAAATGCGAACTCATATGCGACGTCACATACGACAAATTCGTACACGACGTATAATACGACTATGCGACGTACAAATACCAAGTAAAAATTTTAAATACTCAATTTATAAAAAAAAATTAAAGTAGAAATTTAGGGGGTTTACACCCAATAATTTGGGATCGAGTCGTGACAATTATAGTTCAAAACTCATAGACATTATTATAGTTTAATCTGTGAAATAACATTAAGTAACCTTGATGAAATTAAAAACATATATTATAATCCGGATGAACAAAACAACTGAAACCAAACAATCGAAGCTGTAACAACATGGAGTAAAATAGATTTTTTTTTCATGCAACCACATAACAAGTAATATGAAAGAACAAAACTATAACAACTAACATTTCAATCTCTATCCTCTTCGAGCCATATAAAAATAATTTTGTTTGGATGGTTATTTAAAAATATTAGTTCAAAGGATAAATATCACTAACTTAAAAAGATTACAAGTTTAACAAATACTACTTACATAGCGCAAAAAGATAATGATAAAATATTAAATCAATGTTAAGTCAAAACATAATGAATTATGCTATGTTGGATCATTGGAAGCAAAAAAAAAAAAAAATTCGTGCTAAATATTTATGTACACCATGTCGATATAAAAGTTAAAAATTCTCAATGTTGGTAGGAGCATATTATTTAGTATGTTAATCCTTAACAGAAGAACCATTTCTTAATTAGAAACAATTGTTATCATAAAGGCTAAAGTTATTTGGAACCCACAAACGTTTATCCCAAACATGAATAATCTCCCATGCTGGTGCATCACAAAAAACAACAGGCTTCTAGTCTTCTATTAATTAATACTATAGATCAGATGAGCACCTATTAGCAACATCACAGCCGACTAACTGATTTGAACAGAAGGAAGAAAAATAATCTATCGGTGTTCTACACCATTTCAAATGATACGTGTTTCTAAATTTGAGAAACGAATACAAACATATTTTGATGAATAACAAATTATCAAGCGATCTTTCTTTTTATGGATAAAATTAAAAATCTCCGGAAAACATGCAAAAATAATTTCTTCGATTTCAATTAGACATGGCGTAAGTATCTCATTATTAGCTAAATGATCATATCTCATTATTTATTACCAGTGCTCTATAGTGTATCTTTCTAGCAATGGGACGGAATAAGTCGGTGAACATGCAAGACTCACTATTACAAATGTAAAACTTTATGATGAATATATGTAAAAGAATGAACAAGAATTTCCTACCTGTTGTGAAAAGAAGAGAGAAAGAGAAGAAATGGGTAGCCGGTATGGATAAGGACATCCATATTTGGATTTATCCAAATCACAACAAAGCTAACTTTCTCTCATTTTTTAGGCACAAATATCTATATTTAAGAATAAAATTAAAAATATTTAAAAACTAATTTAAAATTTAATTTAAACTAAAAAAGTATTGAAAATTTTAAATTATTTAACAAATTTAAATTTGAATATATTTAAAATTCTGAACTATTTTGAACTATATTATAAACAGATTATTTTAGTACAATGCACCTGAATTTACCTAGAAATTCTAGAGAATAGATTAAAAAAAAAAAACGTAATTAGAAATATTACATTCCTTATCAGTTTCCACGTGTCTTGCGTGCTCCCCTCTTTCTATCCTTGTTGGCCTTGGGTTTTATCCCCACCAAAACCTAACCCAAAGTCGCGCAACCCTTCCTCCCTCTCTGCCCCTCTCTATAGCCGAAGGAGAAGGGAAATAAAGAGAGCCGTACTCCTCGCAAATCAGAGGTAATTATCACACCCCCTCTCCAAACTCTTTAAACATTTGTCTATTTTCATTTCTGTCCCCCCACAAAACCCTAATATAGAGTTTGTTTGTTTGGTCTTTATTCAGATTTTTTTTTTTTCAATTATTGACTAATTATTTTAACTCAATAAATCTCATTTTAGGCCGTTTATTGATTTGTTGTGGAGGTAGGGCTTTCGATATGCACATTGTTTAGGAAGCAAAAAAAAAAAATAAAAATAAAAAAAAATTGTCGAGAGCGGTTGCTCGGTGTCGATTTCTGTTGTTATAAACCTATCCTGCACGGGCAAGAGTATGACACGGACATGATATGGACTGCCTGCTCTTGTGTCCGGTACACAAACATGCCCGCCGCTTTTGGAGTGTCCGCGCTCCGTTGAAGTAGTGAGGATCCTCTTATCTCCTTCTGTTTGTCGGTTCGTTTGGCATGGGCATGGCAGTTGCAGTTGGCTCAACTCGTGGAAACTTAGGTTTAGATGGGTTATGCTATTTCTTAGTAGCTATATTTGCTTGAGCCCCTATCAAGATAATACTTGGATACATACGAAGAAGAATCGAATGCAACCTCCGGTTCCGTTCCGTTTGTGGTGAAGGGAAACACGGTTGGAAAGACGGTTCACAAGGCAGTTGACAACTTAAAGGAAGAGGAGATGTAAGAAAGGGTAATTATGTCAAGGCCAACTACAATTGAGTTCGTCGGGCCTCTATTTTCTTCATTGCCATGTCACACTTCCTTTTTTGGAGGTGGCGAGAGTCGAGAGACAAATGGCGAGGAAGAAAATAGACAAAATAAATAAATGGAAATACTAACCTGATCCTCACTTGAGCTATGTGGATCAGATTCATTTAGACTAAAAAAAATAAAGAAATCCTTACTTGATCTATAATTTCACCTATAACTTAAATTAGGGCCGGGCTAGAGACAAAGCGAGATGGGAGGGAAGGATGAAGGGCACATGTGTCTGATTTGCTATATAAAGAGTACTAGACGACACTCTCTTGAGCTACGTGTAAGGTTACGACATTTGTTTAAATTCTACTTAGCACCTAATTTAAGTTAGGGTTTATATAAGAGAAGCAACCACCCCTCCCCCCTTTCTCTCAGTTCCCTCTCTCTATTTTCTCTATGGTGAAGGCATGCCACTAGTTATGACAGAATGTGGAAGTATATTCATTTTTCCACTTTCCTATTTGGCTTAAATATTATTCGCCACTACCTGGGCTCCTATTTGACCTTAGGTATCCAACCTAGTTCGTAAAAGTGGGCTAGCTGCCAAAGTTGGCTGCTCAGGCCTTGGGTGACAAGAGAATAGGTGGCGTTTGCCTATTCAACTCCCTTTTCCCTCAATTTAATGAAGAGGACCTAATCTACCAAAAGTTCATATAAATGCATAATAACTACTAAAAAAGTAATAGGCTTATCAAATACTCTATCTAGGGGTGAGCATTTGGTTGGTTCGGTTCAACCGAACCCCACTTCTTCCATACTGAATTAAAACCGAACCATTTTGATACAAGACTGAACCAAACTGAAAAATTGAGAAACCAAACTAAACCGAACCGAACCAAAACGGTCCAGTTTCCGGTTAATTTGGTTTGAGTGGGCCTTGGTATTTAGTGGGCCGGGCCTGTAAGTATCAGAATAAAAATATTCAAAATGTAAACTTTGCTCCTCTCTTTGCCCTTTGGGCCTGGCATGTTTTGCCAAGAAAAATTATGATCTCATTAGTTACAACCAATAAATACAACATAACAACAACAACAAAGCCAAAATTTTGAATCAGTTTCTTAGTTATAAGTTTACAACCAATAAATGCAACAACAACAAAAAAAACATATCTTTAATCATTTACATATACCAAAAGAAATTTGTAACTTGCAACCAAGTGACCAACACCAACCGATGCATCATACGCGTGTCCAAGTTCCAACATAAAAAAATTACAAAGAGTTGTCACTAGAGAAGAATGTTAAGATGGCATACACTAAACTCCAAAGAGTTCAAAAATCAAACCGACAGCATTAGTATAGGCTGTGTAGCCAAGCAACATAGCTCTTTCATGAAATCGTTCAAAACATATTCCAATAGCATTATAGCAATCCAAACTCCATAGCTGTACCCCTAATGAGGAGGCAACCACTGGTTGCCAACCAACAATAACATCAGCAAGGCAAGGCACCACTGAACAAAAGAGAGCCACCTAGTCTGAGCAAGCCCCAATCTGCCCAACTGAAAGATAGAGATGAAAAGTGGTAGAAGGCTAAGATTGGCTATTTTTGCATCACTAAGATGCTTTGTAATATCATTTTTCCCACTTCATCATTGCCGGCTTTCAAACACAGAGATTTTGAGATTCCAAACAAGTATAGAGGCTCTGTTCTTATCAGTTAAAAAACTGAGATACTGAGGTGCAGAGAAAATGAATAGACCAACACACAAGCATCTTAAGAGAATTAAACATAAGCGTAGCAGTTTAAAACTCCAAATAATGCAAAAACTAAAACAACAACTAGCATTTCTCAGCAAGCAAAGCACTGAACAAGAGAATGTTAGAGCAACTAAATTCTCATTTCTCAGGAAGCAACCAAATTCTCAGCCCAAGTTGCCAAGTATCCAAGTAACCCAACATTGAAATAGTTCAAAACTGAGACAACAATATGCCAATAGCAACATAAGCAACATACCTCATTGCCAATAGCAGCCAACATAACTCAAGTAATTAAATATCTTTGTTTAATAAAAGAAAAACAAAGATATAAACTTACCAGAACAAAAAGAGACAGCAATATGCCAATAGTATAATAGCAGTCCAAACTCCATAGCAGTACCCCAAACGAGGAGGCAACCACTGGTTGCCAACCAAAAATAACATTCAAAAGGCTGCTAGCTGCTAAACAAAAGAGCCACTGAGTCTGAGCAAGCCTAAGCTACCAAACTGAAAGAATGAAGTGAGTGGTAGAAAACTCAGATTGACTCTTTTTGTATCACATTAAGATGCTTTGTAGTATCAATTTTCCCACTTCATCATTGCCAATTTTCGTGAGAAAAAGATGTTAGTAAACAGAGAGAAAATGAGATAACCAACATATATAGAGGCTTTTTTTTCATTTTAAGTACTGAGATACTGAGGTGCAGAGAAAATCCAAACTCCAAATAGTTCAAAAATTGAACTGACAACACTACTGCATTAGTAGGCTGTGTAGCCAAGCAGCATAGCTCTCTCCATCCAACATGAAGTCGTTCAAACTGAAGGTAATAAAACCAGAGCAATGGTGAAGATAACTGACAAGAAATAATATTAGCATAAAATAAGAGACTTATTGAACTTATATAGAGCCTGCAAAGTACCCCAAATGAGGAGCAACCAACCATAACATTCAACAAGGCAAGACTATGAGCCACTAAACAAAAGAGGGACACTGAGTCTGAGCAAGGAAAGGCTCGTATTGGAGATTTTTGCATCGGATTAAGATACTTTATAATATAATTTTTTCAGTTTTTCAAGTGTCACGTCCCAGAACCAGAATACTGGAGAGTGGAGGGCAGTACTAGGCTCAGTACCCCAAGATACGGTCACAGTTGTATAAGACATGTGGGTTACTCTAAAATCCAACAGTCTAATCTAGGTCAAGCAAATCCTAGGTGTCTCAATCACAGACTGACAAGTAATCAACAAGAAATATGACCATCACAATATAATAGTAAAGCATCCCAAACTATCAATATATGGATGATCATGAAGCTAGTAATACAAAATGGAATAATAGCATGACTATACAATCATACATGATCATGTCTAACTGCAGTCCAGAATATATACAACCATGTTGACCGTAGATGGGTACAAGATTCCAGAACATGAGCTAACAGTTGCTCGGTGGTTAAATACCTCAAGAAAATATACATAATATACATGCGGGAGATGAGAAAGAAACCCACTCAGGTGCTCGGCAGGTGGTCCTTCAGGTGATGACCATCAAGTGGAAGGAACGGAAGATCCTCTGGCTCTGCTACGAGATCTGATCATACAAAACTAGTGGGGTCAACTCTAGATAGCAAGTACCACAAGGAAACTAAGTCTATCCTCCGTCCTCAAACGAGAACGTCAAGAAAGATGGAAAAGGTCGATCGAAATCCCAAAACCTCCGTTCTTAGAACTCAGAAGAAAGAAGAAGAGAATGTCGACCGAAACCCCAAACCCTCTATTCTCAAAACTTAGAAGCGAAGAGAAGAGGGGGTCTATCGAAACCCCAAACCCTCTGTTCTAAGAAATCGGAGCAACTGATCGATATACAATCAAATTACTCAGAGTAACCAATTAAGAGAGATTCATGAGATTTAGGATTAGGGTTTCGAGATATGCTCAACCCTAGTTGAGACTCGAGATTGAGAGTGACGACAACAAAGACCAAGATTTTAGTGTTAGGGGACTCGTGCACCCCTTTGAAGGGAATATATAGGGGGAGGGTAAAAATGTAATTTCAGATTTCTAAATCGGTTTTTGTTCGTGTCGGAAACCGAATCTCAAACTTAATCCCCAAACTGAAAACCGATTTTTAGAATTTCAAAATCAAAACCCGACCGAATGATTTAAAACCGACCCATATTGTAATCGGTTCGGTTATCGGTTTCAAACCGCGATATGCTCAACCCTACTCTATCAAGTAATATACTAATTAAGGACTGAACTCTGAGTTCATAACTAACTTGAATACCTACCTATTCACCTTTTCAGACTAAAACATTTTCACCAGGCCAAAGATAAAAATGGGATAAAATTGTCGATAAGAACTGGTAGTACTCAAAGAAACCTTCAAAAGAAGTACTAAATGCACATAATTGACTTCTTAACTCAGGTTATCACTCTCTCAGATTGCTCATTTTTCATCCTGGATTTATATCCTTTTACTTAGAACTTCTAATTCCAGTTGGACAATGGCAATGCCTATTGAATCATTCCTTCTTCGATAGAGACTTTTCCTCATCTTAGATTTAACTTTGACTCCCTAAAGTCTTTCGCTCAATTTTGATCAATGTAAATCTTCTTGCCACGACGAAACAATCCTATAGGATGTTCTGTTGATCGATATCCTTTTCTTCATCACCCCCAAGAAGAAAAATAATTGTGTGACTACATGAATATGCTCTTGAAATTCACCATAGAAAGTCAAAATGTACTTAAATATTGATCAGTGTTTTTAACTTTTCATGAAGTATCTGATAATGGATATTTATTGAACATGTATGCATGATCAACAGATCTCCAACATCTTTGTTGATATTTGGATATATTATCCTATAGAATCTCCTTTTTCTTGAAGAATAGACAAGCCTAAGTTGTTGAGAGGCATCATCCGCTAATGTAGTTTGTGGTTGGGAAGTTTTAAGTTTGTTGTCTATAAGGCTGCACGAGGCCATGAGGCGGCAAGGACCAAAAAACTTAGGTGGGGGCCACTTAGGATTGTGTGCGTTGCTTCCTTGCTTGCCAGTTGCTTCCTTGCTTGCCAGTCACATGATACTAGAAAATATCTAGGAGAAGACAAACACTTTTAACTTACCAATTACCATACAAGAAATGCAAGTTAAATGTTTTTCTTTATATTATTATGATCCATACAATATATTCATAGTTACAATTCTACTATTTGTGGGTCCAGAGGATCCAAACAACACAAGTATCACAGCCAAGTGGTGGATATTTATTTGACTTCAAAATTGGTGTACATAGTACATAATGAAAGTTTACAACTCCCAAATCCCAACTAATCCATATTTTGAGAAACCGAGTAGAAATGGATGCAACACACTCGCACCATTTTGTCTATTGACACTGTAGTTTACTTATGCAAGTAACCTCTTTATTTTTGAGAACTTTGTAATATTTGAAGTTCTGATGTACTTTCTTAGAACAGGAATTGGCCTCTTGGCTTCTGGTGCCTGTCAATGGATTAGAACAAGATCACAATTTCTTTGACTCACCTTTTGTTTTAAAGTTTTCCCCTTCATCTTTCTATTATTTTGTAGAAAATTAGATGTTTGTTATTTATGAACAAACAATTAGTACACTGCAAAAAGATGCATACTTTTGGAAAGATATATGATGATAAGGCTCTTCATAATCTTCATACACTTTTTGCTTCTAATACAATGCACCCTTTATATGAGCAAGGACCAAAAAACTTAGGTGGGGGCCACTTAGGATTGTGTGCGTTGCTTCCTTGCTTGCCAGTCACATGATACTAGAAAATATCTAGGAGAAGACGAACATTTTTAACTTACCATACAAGAAATGCAAGTTAAATGTTTTTCTTTGAATTATTATGATCCATACAACATATTCATTGTTACAATTCTACTATTTGTGGGTCCAGAGGATCCAAACAAAACAAGTATCACAGACAAGTGGTGGATATTTATTTGACTTCAAAATTGGTGTACATAGTACAGAATTAAAGTTTACAACTCCCAAATCCCAACTAATCCATATTTTGAGAAACCGAGTAGAAATGGATGCAACACACTCGCACCATTTTGTCTATTGACCACTGTAGTTTACTTATGCAAGTAACCTCATTATTTTTTGAGAACTTTGAAATATTTGAAGTTCTGATGTACTTTCTTAGAACAGGAATTGGCCTCTTGGCTTCTGGTGCCTGTCAATGGATTAGAACAAGATCACAATTTCTTTGAGTCACCTTTTGTTTTAAAGTTTTCCCCTTCATCTTTCTATTATTTTGTAGAAAATTAGATGTTTGTTATTTATGAACAAACAATTAGTACACTGCAAAAAGATACATACTTTTGGAAAGATATATGATGATAAGTCTCTTCATAATCTTCATACACTTTTTGCTTCTAATACAATGCACCCTTTATATGAGCAACTAGTTATTATATTTTCTATTGGTTCCAAGCATCAACTTTCAGTATTCCATTATTGTAGAGCTCGACATAAATGTCATTCTAACCACTTGATAAAGTTTTTTCATATTTGTTAATAGAAGTTCCTTTTCATTCAGTATTCTGAGTCCTGGAAGCTTTCTGATAGCTGCACAATGGATGATGAGAAGTCATTGTCTCATGGGAAAAGCAGATCTGGTAGTTTCAAGAAAAGATCTCATAACCAATTTGACAATGGCAACAGGAAGCGCCGGAATCCTTATCCTAGCCATGATCAGAGTTCTGTGACTTCCAAAGCTATTGATACAATGTATCGCATCCTTTGCCCTGGCAAAAAAATTGGTAGTGTTCTTGGCAAAGGTGGTGACATTGTTAATGCCCTTAGAGATGAGACTCGGGCAAAGATACTGGTTTCTGATGCTATTCCTGGTGCAGAGGAGAGAGTAATTATAATATTTAACTACCCATTAAAACAACAAGAGGAATTGGACAACGATGAAAATCCTAAGAATGATGATTTTGCTGGTATTGACTTTGACAATATGACGCCACAATGCCCTGCTCAGGATGCGCTTTTGAAGGTCCATAATAGGATTGCTGCTGACGAGTATCTACGAGGTGGAGTAGTGCATGAAAAGTCTGATCCTGATGAAGTTACTGCTCGTATTTTAGTTCCTAGTAATCAAGTTGGTTGCCTTATTGGCAAAGGTGGAACTGTCATACAGAAACTGCGAAACGACTATATAGGTGCAAGTATTCGCGTGTTGCCTGCAGAGCACCTTCCTGCTTGTGCTATGAGCACTGATGAGTTAGTTCAGGTAATTCATGTTGCAGAGTTTCATTTGGCTTACAAATTAAGTAATCAACATGGAGTTTGTGAAGTTGGTAAAGCATGTCAACATCTTAATATCTCAAATATTTTAGCAAGGTAGTACCCCAATAAATGTGTCCCTGATCCTGTGAAACCGAACACGGTGGGTTACCAACCCAGATTACCAAAGTGGCGATTGAGGGGTCTGGATCTTAGAAAGATGCAAGTTCAAAATTTTCAAAAATTATCTGTCAAATGGAATTAGAAAGATAATAAAATCAATTATTTTCAAGGGACAAGCAGAAAAAAAGACTAAAGAAAGATTTAACTTTTATTAGTTAGTTATTTGAGTCTCTTAGGGTCTGCTTGGCAATTGTAAGGGTAGCGGTTATGATGTGTTTTTAGAGTACCGGTTATGAGCGGTTATGAGGGGTCTGGTTTTGAGTGATTTTTAAGTAGCGGCTTTTAAATCAGTCCAATCCATGCTTGGTAATTCACTAACGAGCGGCTCTGAATTTTTTTTACACGAATAAAATTAAATAGGGAAGGGTATTATTAGTTACAATTATATATTCTTGGTGAGGATATAAATGGAATAAAATAATAAAGCCGCTCAAAACCCACCGATTTTGGGTGTTTATAAAGCCACCCAAAATTGCATAACACCGGTTTTAGAGGGTTTTTGAGCCGATCAAAATCAGTGCCTCAAAAAAATTAACAAGTAGGGATTTTCATAAACGGTCGGTTCAAAAACACCCAAGAACGGGTGAAAATACCGTTAGAAAGCAGACCGTTAGAGTTGTTCATGATGGATGTTTTAGGCTTTCTTTATTTCCTTTGAGATTAGTTACTAGACCAAAAAGTATTAGTAAGTGGAGTTATTTTAAAAAATTTAACAAGACAACCTTGAAAAGTTTAATCTAGAGAGATAATTTGGGATAGGTCATATTGCTATCGTCATAAAATCATAACTTTGAAGTGAAGGATGCTTTCAAGAAATTGTAAAATAGAAAAGCGATATGGGCACAATATATTAGTACCAGCTTTGTTAGACCAAAAAGTATTAGTAAGTGGAGTTATTTTAAAAAATTTAACAAGACAACCTTGAAAAGTTTAATCTAGAGATATAATTTGGGATAGGTCATATTGCTATCATCATAAAATCATAACTTTGAAGTGAAGGATGCTTTCAAGAAATTATAAAATAGAAAAGCGATATGGGCACAATATGTTCGTACCAGCTTTGTTAATCTTACTAGAACTTATCTTTCTAAGGAATAAAAGTATAAACTAGATAGATGACTTTACTAAAACGATAAAAAAGCTTTATACCAAATTTTGGTTCGGCTATTTGAATCTTTTTCTTCCATTCAGCTCTATTAAGGGCTTTCTCTTCCATAACATTAGATATCCCTCTTTGAAGCCTCAATCCAAGTTGGTTACCTGCCCTTAGTTTTTGCAGCTTTAACTAAAATGTGCACTTATTGGTCGCAATCGCACATTTCCAACTTCCCAAAAAGTATATTCATTTTTTATATATGCTACGTGCTCAACGGTCTGATCCATTGAACGTTGCTGGTTTATAGCTGTCTTATAGAACTATTCTTTATGAACTATCCCCTCGTATCTTGAAAGTATATTTCATATATTGTGTTCTGTTTTAATTCTAGGTCTTTTGATTCTAAAGTTTCTTTCACCGAATAAATGATATATAGAACAATCTAGACTTTGAAAAAAGATCACTTGAGAAATAAACAGGAGAAGATGATGAAGAAAGCACCCTAGAGCTGTCTTAGTCTAATACACCAAGGTTCTAAATGGTGGTAGATGGGTGCGCGGCGGAGAGGGTTTGCCTGCCGTCTAGGCGTTTGATACATTTTGGGCATTTTTATTATCTTGTTACTTCTTCTTTTTTGTGTGCATAATATGCATATTATAAGTGTGTTTTATGCACAATTAAGCTGTAGAACAAAGATTTATGAAGTTTCAGTCTTGTAAAAGTGAACCATAGGTCCATAATGCTTGTAAAACTGTTTTACCACTGCCTAGACCTCCCGCCTATACTGTCTCACCTTCGTCTCCACCGTCTTATCTCTGCCTGTGCGCCACCTATTGTACCACGAACGACAAAAGTGGTGCGACCTAGGCGGCCGCCTCGACTGCCATTTAGAACACTGAAATACACATAACACTTTACGTACTGGTTTAATGATCTTTTGGTCTCTGTGTCATGTGGTATGCCATAGGCTGGTCAAAATCTACATTATACCTTGTATTCATCAGCTAAAGGACCTTTGTAAGCATTATTCATGTGACTTTAGTTTTAAGCCAAAGGGGCAATACTAGGTCTTGGGTTTCGTCGACTTTCTTGCTGTGGAAAATATGAGTGGCTGTTTAGATTTAAGTTTGTATAGCATTTGTGACTGACAGTAAAATTTAGAAGGTTGAAGGGGTCACTTCCTCTTGAATGGGAGAAACCAAACTGGTGGTGGCTGTTATTTCTCAAGACTAGCATTCAAGAAGCGAAAATTTGGTCACATGTGCCCTTCCACTTGGCTGCGAAAACAATACAAATTTGCACGGTCCACTGTGATACATATATAGGGATTGGTCTAATGCGATTGCGAGAATATATAAGCATCTCCTTAATCATCGCTTAGTATAAGTTCTTATTCGGTTTATGTCACCAATGCTTGTTGGATGTTAAATGAGTACTTAATTGTAGGCCCTTTAGAAGGAGCTAGTTGCAATTTAATAATTGTATATACAGCTAGCAAGTACACCCCAGAGGACACATTGGGGGCAACTCTCTCTCTCTCTCTCTCTCTCCCCCCACATTTTTCTTCTCTCCAAGACTTTCCATAAACCAATACTAGTGGGGTATTGTGGACGCGGTTGAGGATTTGCACCGGAAGAATATACAAGTTATCTTTTCCCTCAACTTTTATAGATATATATATATAGGTGGGTAAGTCTAATATCATGTGAAGTCTCTATATCTGATTATCGTAGAGAGCTATAGTTACCTCACAAGCACATCATTTTGCTAATTCTTTGTTACTATTTAATATGTTCTCTGTATAATCATTCTACTTACCTTTAATGATCTTTTTATTTATGTTAAAACTTTTTTTTATCGTGTCATGCACTGTGCACATACTTATATGCAGGAATGTGTTCTTTGCTTCATGTGTTTCATCATCCCCATGAACTTAATTATGGACTGCTTTTCCAGATATCTGGAACACCAGCTATTGTGAAGAAGGCTTTGTATGATGTGTCCACTCGGTTGCATCAACATCCTCGTAAAGAGAACCCTTCTATTGATGAACTTGTATCTGCCAGTACTCGAGGCTCATCTCATCCTGGTGCTTTCATGCCTCCACCACCTCGAGGACCTCCTATGTATCCTGATGGTTATGGTACAACACCGCCATTGTATGGTCGACATAGAGATGAACAGTATGGATACCCTCCAAATAGTTATAGTAGTAGCCGCAATGGAAATGATGAGGAAGTACCAGAAGAGTTTTGCATACGAATTCTATGCCCTACTGGGAAGATTGGTGGTGTTATTGGCAAGAGTGGTGCCAATGTCAGACAATTAGAGCACCAGACACGAGCCAAAATTAAAGTTGAGGATACTTCTCCAGAGTGTGAAGAACGTATCATTAATGTTTCTTCGATGGAGGTAATTACATATTTCTATGATATCCTAACATACTTTTTTATCCCTTATTAACGATAAATGAAAATAACCTGGGCTCTAACTGGATGCCTTAGGCTCCTTGGGATCCGATTTCTCCGACGATTGATGCTGTTCTTCAACTTCAAGTTCGAACAACTGCAACTTCTGAAGATGGTACAATCACAACAAGGCTTCTTGTTCCATCAAGTAAGGTTGGCTGCCTCCTTGGACAAAGAGGCTCCATAATCAATGAAATGAGAACGCGGACTAGAGCGGACATTAAGGTGAACTCCAAGGAAGAAAAACCAAGCTACGCATCGGCAAATGAAGAGCTTGTGCTGGTGATGTCATAAGTCTTATTTCTAATACCACTCTACCATCGCTTGCATTCTGTCACACTTCATTTGGTCTAGGAGTTGAAACTTGTACGGAAGGCTTTTGATTTTGATATTCTACTTTGTTATATAGATATCTGGAAACCATGATGCGGCTAGGGAGGCACTTTTAGAGATTGCGTCACGGCTTAGAACGAGGACTTTCCGAAGTGGGAATCCTGGGCCTGTGTTTCCAGACCGTAGATTTGCTCCTCCTGGTAGCATGTCTGGCAGAGGACTTCCATCATCCGGCATGATTGGAGATGCTGAACATCCTCCCCCGTTATATTCTACACATGGATTTGCTCCCCCAGAAAACATGTCTAGTAGGGGACCACGATCATCTGGTACGACTAGAGGTGGGGATGCTGTTGGCTATGAATATTCAAAGGTATGATCATGGACCTCATTGATCTTCTGTTTGGCTTTATGTTGTTGCATAAAAATCTGGAATTATTTATGGTCTAAATATTTCTGTTTGCGTATAGGAAACATTTTTTTATCCATTTAAGTTATTATTCTAGCATTATGTACTTATGTGCATTACGTCAAAAGGTGATTGCCATGCAGCATGTATCCTTAAGTTATTATTTATGGTCAACTTTGTTTCTTTTTGGACAGCCCTTATCCATTTCAGATGTTGAGTGAACGATTTCTTTTGTAGGCATATGCAGCATGTATCCTTCCCTGCTTGGGGTAATTTTGCCTCCTCCTTGGTAAGAGAGATATTCTCCCAGCTCGGGATTACGATCTCTTATGACTCTTGAATGAAGTTGTGTGGTGGACCGGACGGCCCAAATCCCGGTCAAAGCCCGAACCAAGCCCGAGCCTTGTCCGGGTTTTACAGACCTAGTCTTGTCCGGGTTTTAGCTTTGAAAACTGGCAGCCAGACCCGGCCCGGCTTTTAGCTTTGACAATCGGAGGCTGGCCCTGATCAATTGCCAACCCGGTCAAAAACCAGTCCAAGTTTGCGTTTTATTTGTGTATATACTATATACTATATATAATATATATATTTAGAAATATATATGCCACATTTATACACAAAATGAGATATACTATTTATATATAAATATATACTATGTATGGGTTCAACCCCGGTTGGGGTCAGGGCTGGGCTTGGCTTGGCTGCTGCAGCTAAAGCCCGGCCCGGAACGACTCACATCAATTTACCAGGATAGTCCAGCCTGAACCCTTCAAACCTGGTCCGGGTTGACCCGCGCCCGACACATTAAACACCTTGACTCTTGAATGGACCAAGCATCAAGTTTATAGAGAGCAACTTTTCGTATTCAGCTGGCGATGTTCTTACGTTTTCCTAAAACTATTATGTTTTTAAAAGAAACAAGAAAGTTGTTTGCTAACACCTGGTTTTTTGTGTAAGACGGTTCATTTTTGGGACAACTTTTGAAAGTAGGGGGAGGTTGCGTTCCGAAGCTGCTTCTACTTTTTGAAAAGCACAACGATGCCAAACTAGGTCTTAGGCTTGATCTTATTTAAAGTACTATCGTAAGTTGCTGTCAAAAATTGTCTTTGATAGATAATGACCAGAGCTGCTGTCAAAAGCAGCAAGGGTTTTGGTAAAACCTGCTTTTTAGTCATGAAATTATTGGAAATTCCAAAACTACACTTGTACAAGAATAGAGAAATATAACATCTTTCGACTCTGCTTGGCGGAAAAAAGGGACATGGTAATGGTAGAGAAAAACCTTTCGAAGAATTACTATTACAATGACTATATAAGCTAAATAGGAGATGAGTCTTCGGTGGGGATTTTTAAAAAACAATAATGGACATTTATGTAAAAATGGGTTTGATAAGCTGCAACGAATTTTTGGAAGCACTCCCTTTATTGCTTTCAAAATCGGCTCATCAACTTTTCAATTTTTTTTTTTGATAAGCTGTTGTTACCAAACAACCTTGGATCACTTTCCAAGAAAAAAAGCATAAACAGACACCAATAAACAAAATCCCAAACCCATCCTAAATCTTCTTTTCCCTACTTTTTTCATCATTCTCTAAACCAGTCTCCTATTTCTCATCAGATCCACTCATGAGCCACCTCACTACATCGATTACCCCATCTATCCACCAACATCTTAGACCCGACTAGACATTCCCATCCCCTCACCGGCTATGTATTCCTTCTTACTGCTCAAGCTGATGCTAGCTTGTGTAGGCTTAGGTCTTGGTTAGGGGTGCATTCAGAGCCGTATTATCCGGTTTGGATCTGGATCCGTCTGATAACAAGCGGATATGTATATATATTAATTTTAGATATGGTCATATCCAAATTCGGATTTAATTTATCCTGATCCGAATTTAATTTATTCGGTTGCTGATATGAATTTCACTCTATTATCTGGATCTGAACATCCAGATTCCTATAAAATGTATTTATGATATTAATATATCTACTTTTCTAAAACTATGGATCATTATAATCATAACTAAACCTATTATGTCTAAAGTATATATAACAAATACTACATAAGTTACTAATTAATATGCAATTAAGCCATCACTTGTCTGACGAATCTAAACTCAATTTTTTTGAAAACCCTATTGTATCTTATTCGTATTTTTATTCATTTTTTCGTATCCGTTTCTTAGTATATCTGATCAAGATCCATTTTGTCCTGGATATGGTTATTTATTTTTGTATCCAAATAATATCTGTATCCGTATTATTAGAAAACAAATAAGTATATGGTAATACCCATATCCGATCCGTATCCACTCCGAATGCACCCCTAGTCTAGGATGTTAGAAAACACCAGAAGGATAGAAATTAAGGCAAAGTATGGGATGCGTTTATGAAGTTTATAGTTAATTTCAAAGTAAATCTTTACATAGGTCATGGAATTTGTACGAATTCCCACAATTCTCTTCCATGTTTTTTATATTCTCTGGCATCTGTGTGAAGCTGTGGTTATTTGCAAAATTATTTATCACTATTAAATTTCTTGTTATCAGGGCCATGGACCTACATATGAAGCACCAAGCTATCATACTGGGACTACATATGAAGCATCGAGCTACCGTACTAGACCTACATATGAAGCACCGAGCTATCATACTGGACCTACATATGAAGCAACGAGCTATCGTTCTGGACCTACATATGAAGCACAGGGCTATCATGGTCCACCATCAGCTGCATCTGGGTAGAGTAAACTACATTTCTCCAGTACCCATCTTTCCTAGTATAAATGAGCTCTCTATAGTCCAAGGGTTCCAAAAGTTTTTAAGTTTTATCCTGTACTCCCAGGTATGCTAGCATGAATGGCTCTACGGAGGTGAAGATTCCGAACAGTGCTGTATCATCCGTTCTTGGGGTGAGTGGGAGTAATATTTCTGAGCTCTCTCAGGTACATCACTTCGTTTTGCATACTTACGAAAATAGTTAATAAATCTAGTCAATTTAATTATATTAAACATTGTTGCTCATGGTCTAAAGATTTTGGAAATTGTAAACAATCTTCGGCATGCAAATCCTCTTAATAAATATACTGGCAAATAAAAATGGTTTCTTCTCTAATAAGCTTATGTATGTTAACATATATATTCTGTTCTCTTGAGCATATACATATTTGTATTGATGTTTTGTGGAAACTTTTTTTCCCTCTTTTTTTTTTCAATATGGATCTACTCAACTGTTCATAATTATTATTTTATTTAATACAAGATCTCTGGAGCAAGATTGAAGTTACAGGATCCTTTACTTGGTGCTTCCGAACGTGTCATTGAGATTCACGGGTCTTCTGAGCAGATGAAGGCAGCACAGAGCCTTCTTCAGGCTTTCATATCATCCAGCGGACAAAATGCACCCCGACCTCCCCCACAACAACCAATGTCAGCTTCGCTGCGTCGCCCGTATTGATCTTTACATCTTTGACCTTGTAAGGAATTTGTGTTTGACCAATTGCTTATCGTGCTTTGGTCCTTTTCGATCACGAGGGCCCCTCCTGTTTTAACTCACTGGAAGTTGTGGATGATGTCAGGGACTAAAACTCGAGTTGAAGAATGTGTTCTCTTTGTTGTTCTATTTGTAGTTGTAGCATCGAGGGCTTTTGCACACCAAGTATCAGTTAAGTGTGTGCTTTTATGGTGTCAGTTGCACAATTAGGATGTTGTTACATTTTACTAAACCATTATCATTATAAAAGATTATCTTCTTGTTCCTTTTGAAGTGAATATGGTTATTGATCTTGCTTTAACAGTAGGGTTAGCTAATGTTTAGCTGGGCAATCTTGGGAGCACTTGGTGCGCATGATATTTTTGTTTGAGATCTATTAACGCAAAAGGTCACACTGTTTCGATGTCATATATCTTCATCATCTTTGGTGCACAAGGTGATTCTTCATTCTATTATTTATTTATTTTATTTTGGAAATGAAGAAATATCTATCAATTTCCTTGGATTGACTATTTAATTTGGTCTAGAAGGTACTTTTGCATGCCCAAACTTGTTCAATTAATAGTGACATCTTGGAGAATAGTTAAACAAATTACGAGGTGTAATGAATTATAAAACAATCTAAAGTTCCATCTAGTGTTTTGATTGAACAGAAAAGTTGGAAATGTTTACTTCTTGTATCATAAAGTTTTTATCTGAGCGAAGTTGTATTCATGCATTGCATTGGTTTAGACAACTCGTGTATAAGGTAAAGTCGCTCGATTGGTTCATGTGAGACTGGTTTAGACAACTCATGTATAAGATATAGTCTCTCGACCGGTTCATGGGACACAAGAAATCGTTCGGCTTAGAAGAGAACATGACACCTCGAGACTTGTACGTCCTCGATCATGGAAGTGTAAGTCCATTAGTGAAGAGCCAAACCATGAGTCATAGCTGCTAATAGTTGCGCCTACTAGTGAAGAGCTGAACCAGTGATCACAGTATGCCGAACAAGGATCTAAAAGAAGAAAAACTAAGGGGGCGTTTGGTATGCGGAATACTATATAGCCGGGAATTCTATATTCCCGGGAATCAAATTCCAAGGAATTAAATTTCCTGAAAAATTACATTGCCATGTTTGGTGACAATATAAATATTTCCGGGAAAAAATAAAAAATTTTAATAACGAAAAAAAATGAACAAATATAAAAAAACAAGTAAAAACGAAAAAAATCGGTAAAAACGAAAAAAATGGTAAAAACGACAAAAAATCGGTAAAAATGACAAAATAACAAAAACGATGAAAAACGACAAAAAATCGGTTAAAACGACAAAAATGATCAAAAAGCGACAAAAAATGTATAAACGACAAAAAATAACAAAAAAGGGTAAAAACGACAAAAATAACCAAAACACGACAAAAACGACATAAAATCGGTAAAAACGACAAAAAAATCAAAATGCGGCAAAAACGACAAAAAACAACAAAAAATCGGTTAAAACGACAAAAAATGACAAACAATCGGTTAAAAACGACAAAAAATCGGCTTAGGAGAGAACATGACACCTCGAGACTTGTACGTCCTCGATCATGGAAGTGCAAGTCCATTAGTGAAGAGCTAGACCATGAGTCATAGCTGCTAATAGTTGTGCCTACTAGTGAAGAGCTGAACCAGTGATCACAGTACGCTGAACAAGGATCTAAAAGAAGAAAAACTAAAAGTCATAATTATGAGAGAGGAGCACATTGACTTGTATACCACATTGTGCAACTATGCCAGCCAACAACTTTTGCTTACATATGTATCAATGAATGCAACCAACACGATAAGTGTGTCTAATTACTCTGTCGAATCCCATTAAGTATTTTCGTTACGGAATTCACATTTAGCCTTCACAAACATAAACTTTATGAAATTTTATACATTTGTTGATCTATCAAGTGTACGTAAGCCTTTATTTTTTTTGGGTTCATATTTTAATAGCCACGCCATATGGATTCATGCTCATGCTGCTCCTGTTGTAGGCCTTGACCCATGAAAGAGTTTGATATATTGGCTGTTTCCATATTTCCGGACTGATAGCCGTTCAATGGCAATGGCTTGAGAAGCGACGGGCCAGCCGTTAGCCATGGAAGCAAAGCTGCAGGATGATGACTCGAAGCAGCAGCAGCTTCTTTGGTCAGCATCCAGTTCATGTACAAGTTCATGTCCATCCTGTTGTTGCTGCTGCTGCCCCCCTCGTGATTAGTCTGCATGGAGCTGAAAGAAGCTGAAGCAGTGCTTACTAGATTGTTTATGATCGACGAGCTGTCGAGCTCCCCTAGCTCAGTCACCGAAGTAGTAGTGTTGCATGGCGACTCCAGCGCTGAACACATGGATACTGGCGCGTCGGACTGAGGTTTCTTGCTGCTGGAGCTCTTCTTGAACACTCTGCACACTACCCATTCCTCCTGCGAATCATAATTTAACGTTGTGTCAGTATCGTCATGTTCATATTTATTATGTCCATACCGTGCCATGTTTGACCAATGTAGAACAAATGTCCATATCTTATCATGTCCATACTGTACCATGTTTGACCAATGTAGAACAATGTCTAACGTGCTTAAAAAAAGGGAAACATGACAAAAAAAATTTAGTTTGTCAGGTAGACTCTTTTAAGCATGAACTCGAACACTAAGAGCCTTAAGTATCATCTTTCACCATCAACAGAGGATCTGCGATGTGACAGATGTGGTAAACTCGTCGATGGTGCAGGAATTCAGACGACAAGAAAAGTGTCGGCAATGGGACTTGATGACGACGATGGTACGGTCTCGGTTATGATGTCAGTTCTCGATTGAAGATTAAGCGGAGAGGAGAAGTTGAGTTATATATATATATATATATATATATATATAGAGAGAGAGAGAGAGAGAGAGAGAGAGAGAGAGAGAGAGGGGGGGGGGGGGGGGGGGAGGAGGTAGACATTTTAAAAAAGAACTGAAATGATGGAGTGTGGGCTGCTGTGGGCTAGAATTTTGGGTGGAAACTGAATGTTAATTGACACGTATAAAAAAATTGAGTAGACTAGAGCCTACCCCAGTCCACCAGTGGTTCCGTCCTTGATCATAGCCATCTAGACTGAAATATCTTTTTAAGTCCTATTTTCTACATTATATAATAAAAATTATATCGTTGCACAAATCCAACCGATGACACAAAATATGCATTTAACCCAAAAGTTCAAGTTTTGACGCAATGGTATGGACTTTTTCGATATTATACTTTGATATTTATACAATCTGAATATATATATATATATATATATATATATATATATATATATATATATATATATATATTTTTTTTTTTTTATTTTTTTATTTTTTTTATTTTTATATATATATATATATGTATATATATATATATAACATATATATATATATATATACATATATATATATATGTATATATGTATATATATATATATATATAACGTTGCCCGAGGCAGCGCGGGGCTCGAGGCGTCCCGCTGTCCAAGGCAGCGCGTGGATCGAGGTGCACGAAAAATATATATATATATATATATATTATATATATATGTGTGTGTGTGTGTGTGTGTGTAGGTAATTATGTAGTGTTACCTTTCTGGGTTTGTAAGGGAACTTGTTTTGGAGCCTGTATTCATGCATCACCCAATTGGTTTTCTCACCCTTGGGAGCTCTACCTTTGTAGAACACAAGCGTCTTCTTCATCCCTACCATGACAGTACTACTGCACTGGAATATCTCCTTGTCCTTGCCCGTCGTCTTCCAGTACCCGGCCTCCGTCGCTCGGTTCGTGCGGAGGCCGGTTGGGTACTTCCGGTCTCTCATGCTGAAGAAGTACCACTCCTTCCCTCCCATGCTCGCTTTTGCTGAAGTTTTATCCAAGCAAATATGTCATCATAAGCATGCATGGTGAAAAATTGCAAGAGTATATAAAGCCAAACAATTTAAATTAGCAATTGATCATACTCATGATATCTAGCATATATATATATATATATATATATATATATATATATATATATATATATATATATATATGAAACTCATGTTGAACATTTGTAGAAGAGTACCTGGGAGATCCCATGGCTCACACTTGTTGAGGTCGACGTCGGCGATCGCCCTCGTCGCAAAGCCGAGATCCAACACCTTCCTGGTGAGATAGTGAGTGATGAGCTCCTCATCAGTTGGATGAAATCTGAATCCAGGAGGAAGGTTGTGATCCTCCATATTGAATTAACAAGATGTTACAACACTACTATATGTGCAAATATATATGTAATTAAGAACAAGAAGATTATATCAATTGGCAAGTCTCCTTCCTTTCTATACTGCTAACAGTGACTTGTTCATATATAAGCAATGGATCTCTTTATAAAACTCAGCAACTCCTTTGGGGAAAAAAAATTGTGCCTAGGTGTGGCACATAATTAATTAATGAAATTTGATGAAATGGGAAGATTGTTCGAGCTTATTACGGAATTGCCGGGGACTTGCTATATGGTTGGTTGGTAAATTTGAGGTAATTGGAGGTGTTTCTGGAGAATGGAGGGATTGAGAGTAGTACTGGTCACACTCAGTAGGGATCCCATATATCCAACCAACTCCAACTGTTTCTACCCACCAGGGCCTTGGCCAACTGTGAAGTGAGGAAAAAAAAGCTCCAAATGAAACACATCTCATCAAGAAGGCTCATTGGCAAGCTAGCCTGAGTTTGGAGCTTAAAATGTAAACAAGCTTGTCTCTCTCAACAAATAATAGCTCTCTTTTTTATTTGAAACAATATTTCAATTTGCTCGACTATTGGAGTAAATTAAGGAATTAAATATATAATCTTCATGATCTCGCGTTGCAACATGGAGTAAAGTAAATATGTAATCTTCGGCATCGATCTCACATTGCAACTCTTAAAGTTTTGGTACAATAACACGAACAACACATTTTTCTTTCTTTCTTTTTTCACCTCCAAAAAGTATATTTGGCTATATATTAAAGAATACGGTGTTCTATGAAGATTGATTTTGCTTTAGATGTTTTATATAAGGAAGCTACTATTTGGGTACCGTCATTGGCGTGCCCGCAATCCATATGGCAACTCCCCATTGGCATCCTAACCCGGGTTTTAAGGGGGTGAGCTCCGGTGCTAACGGAGGAGCCAATGGGCCACTGCCACTAGGTGCGGTCACTGTGCAGGCACGCACCAAATTGTATTTCCGTAATTATAATTTAGATTTTTGAAAGAGTACTTATCGACTAGCAATAGTCCCAGGGCTTCTCTTATGCACCCGGATTGCCACTCGTCATTAATTGTCTTATTGATCTTCAACATATAAACCAGCCTATGAACAATTACAATATAATCAAGTAAAACTGAGATAATAGTCCTATTGAAAAAAATTCAAGTAAAAAAAAAAAATCGAGACCATGATAATATCTATTTATGGAACATGCAACTTAACAAGCAAAACCTTTTGTACAAGATAAATAGTCCTATCGTACAAATTTACAAAATGAACTATATATGTATATATTCCTTTTCCTCTTCTAGTAATCAACCAAACAACATAAGTTTGCTACTTATAATCTTGATAGGCATGCATGACCTAAGCTAAGAGTACTCACTCACTCACTTGCATGAGTTAACTATGATCAAGTTGCATTGGTTGTACTACCACTTGTACATAACATAGTATCCAAATTAATTAGCTAATATATAGCACAGAATCAAAATCTTAATTGTACTTAACATGTAGCAAGCAACAGTGGTTAAAAGAGCTCAGCTCACCAACCAATGAGAGGGAGGCTATTTTCCCACTCGTGGGTTGGAAATATATATACACACATATATTAGTATTTATATGTTTGTCTCTTGATTGCTTCATTAATATTAATTAACTAATCTAGAAGAAATGTGGCTATCAAAGCTCATATAGCTAGCGCTAGGTTCGAGTATTCGTTCCTAACAAACTTACTTTTGTGCACAATGATAGGGATGGCTTCTGGAAAGTCGGTGTCCATATCAAGTTGTGAATCGGGCCGGGCCGGGCCGGCCCGCAGCCCACATTGGGCGGTTCGAACCGGGCTCGGGCCAAGCCCGGACCGGACCGGAGCTGACAGCGGGCCGGGCCTGGCCCGGCCCGGTCGGGAAAATCCAAGCCCAGCCCGGCCCACAGGACCGGCGGAGGAGGGGCTGGGCCGGGCCGGTTCGGGCCAGCGGGCCGGGCCGGGTCCGGGCTTCGGTCGGGCCGGTCCGGGCTTGGGTTGGGTTTTGAATGTTTTTTTTTTTTTTTTTGAAAAATTTGATAAAAAGTTTATGTTAAAATTTCATAGTAAATAATTGATGTTAAAATATATTGTAAGTGTATTAAGTGTTAAAATTTCATTATAAATTATTTATCCTAATATATTATTTTAGTTTACATTTATGTATAAATATATTGTAAGTGTATTAAGTGTTTTAAAGTTTACAAATTTATTTTACATTTTTTTAAAGTATAAATTTATAAAGTTTAAATTTATAAAGTTTAAATTTATAAAGTTTATTAAATTTTATATAAAATTTATAAAGTATATAAAATTATTTATAAAGTTTATTCTAAGTGTATAAAGTTTTTTTAAAGTTTAAATTTAGTAATATTTGTATAAATTTTAAACATTTTTCCCTCCTTCTTTTTCCGGGCTTGGGACCGGCATAGGCGAAGTTAAAAAATGTTTTTTTTATATTTTTAATTTATTTAGTTTGTTTTAGTTGTTAATTTAAATTATTTATATTTTACTTACTTTCTTTTAAGTAATAAAATTTATAATTTATTTTAGTTGTTAATTTAAATTATTTATATTTTACTTACTTTCTTTTAATTAATATGATTTATAATTTATTTAGTTTTTTAAATTATTTATATTTTACTTACTTTCTTGTAAAATATTTACTTTCTTTGTTTGTTTTTTTTGAAAGTATAATTTTTTAAAGTATAAATTATTTACTTTTAAAAATTATTTACTTACTTTCTTTGTTTGTTAAAATATACATTGAAAGTATAAATTAGAAAATTTTAAAGTATACATTGAAAGTATAAATTTTTAAAGTACAAATTCCGAAAGTGTAAATATCAAAGTTTTTTTTTTTTTTTTTTTTTTTTTTTTTGGAGAAAAAAATATCAAAGTTAGTATTCATACCTTTGCCTCATTCATCTTGCACCGCTCTAGATGATTCACCAATTCTAAGCGATTCGAAGTCTAGCTCGTTGATGTCGGCACTTTCATCTACTTTGTCTTGAGTTCTTTTCTCGGCATGGACCCAGTCTTGGACACATACACATGCTTCCAAGATATCTGGCAGCAACCGGCTTCTCTTCTTGCTCAAAATTCTTGAACCTGAACTAAAACATGACTCCGATGCTACCGTGGACACCGGAACCATTAGTAGATCACGTGCTATCATAGAAAGTACAGGATATCTTTTCTCGTGTTTTTTCCACCATTCTAAAATGGTGAAGTGAGTGGAAGAATCGTCTTCTTCCTCATAAGAACTAAGGTATAAAGACAACTCTTGGGTCGGTTGGGAAGATTGTCTTTGTTTCTTCCGTTGTAGTATACGTTTGGCGTGTGTCAACTTAGACACCAAACCAGAGCTACTACTACCACTAGGCCCTTGAGTTGGGCGGGGAGTTGGTGCTTTGTCTTCATAATGAATAACTAATCTATCCAAAGTTGCCTTAACTTCTACTTTTATGCCACTAACATCAACATTCATGTTCTGTCCAAAGTCATCTAACAATGTATCTACACCATCTAATTTAATTCTAGGATCAAAAATTGAAGACAAGCAATACAATAAAGGTACATCGCCCCAATATTTTTTGAATTTTGCTTCCATTTTCTGTACAACATAAGCAAAATTGTGGTTAGTTCTATATTTAGAAAATAAGAAAGAAATGTTACAAAGTTCTTGTAAAGCTAGGCAAGAAGTTGGATAGTAAACACCGGAAAGAGTACGTGTAGCATTGTAAAAAGTTTCTAAAAAATCATAAATTGAACTAGCAACTTCCCAATCATCCTCAGTTACTTGAAATTCAAAATTGAGATCCGTGTTACAATAATATGTAATAGGATCTTTAAAGGGAATTGCGGACTTCAACATTAAGTAAGTTGAGTTCCATCTATGTGGAACATCCTTTACAAATCTTCTAAAACGAATACTAAAATGTAAGCATGTGGCCTTGAACTGTTGTTGCCGTGCAGGAGACGTGTTTAAACTGTGTAAACATTGTCTAAGAGTATCTAAATGTGAGCTAAAATAATCAAGACATTCTTTTACTACTAAGTTAATAATATGACAAGCACATCTAACATGCATTAATCTACCTTCTAAAATGGGTTGAAATAATAGTTGTAATGAAGAGATGGCAGAAGTATTATTACTAGCATTATCAAAAGAAACAGAAAATATTTTTTGGTGAATATCATATTCACGCACGTGTTCTATAATAGCGCTTGCTATTATGGAGCCTGTGTGTGGAAATTCTAATATCTTTAGACAGATGATGCGTTTTTGCAACACCCATTGTGAATCTATGTAATGTGTTGTGATACAAATGTAAGCATAATTTTGCTTACTTGTCCAAATATCAGAAGTAATGGCTATTTGACTAACATGCAAAAAACTTTCTTTTAAAGCCTCTTTTTTTTCATGAAAAAGTCTAATAGCCTCTTTTCTAGCGGCGCCTCTAGGCACTTTACTAAAACAAGGATTTAAAGAAGATGTGACATAATCATATAAATTATCACTTTCACCCGCAGTGAAAGGAAGTTCATCAGAAATCAAATATTTTGTAAACTCAGTTTTATGCCGAGCGGCAGAATAAGAAAACGTACCCATGTTCGATCCCGTGCTACCTCCACCAAAATTTATTTGAGTTTGAGATGCAGAAATTGTGTCCCTCCCGTAACAGGTCTCGTAGTGTCTTGAAATTGTACCCGTGCCACCTCCAGTCTTCCATTTGTATATGTTGGCACATTTCTTGCACTGTGCCGCGTACGCAATTGGATTTCCTTTCGGATCTAAAACAAGAGAATTATCGGGATTAGTTTGATAAAGAATAGTAAAAAATTCCCAATACTTTGATTTCTTCTTTCTTTTTGGCACATTCTGATTGGAACTCGCAATTTCTGGAGGGGATCCTACTAAATCTTCAGGAATATCATCAGGAATAGGATTTTGCTCAAAATAAGTATGAAAATATTCATAAGAATTTCCGGCATCACCGGTAGGTGGGTTAGAACCTTCTCCGGCCATTATAAAAAATTAATATAAAAGAGAGGGAGAGAAGAAAAATACACCGGAAAAAAAATTCCCGAAAAAAAAAGAGCAAGTAAAAGAGAGGGAGAGAGAGTAAGAAAAATACAAACAAATTTTGTTCAAACAATATAAATTTTTTTTGAATTTTTAAGAGAGAAAGAGAAGAAAAAATATTAAATCGGACGCCGGATTTCGGAGTTGAGCCTTGAGCGGGGTTGGGAGCTTCTTCGCAAATTGATGGAAATTTAATGAAAATTGTATGAAGATTGAATGAGTGAGTTGTGTTAGAAATATGGATTTTATGGGCTATTTATAGAATTTTTTTCATGCCAAATGACCCCCTCTACCCTCAAAATATAGTTGTTGGAGTGGTTTTTTGGTCATTTTCTTGAAAAATGACCAAAATACCCCTCTAACGTTATTATAACAGCTATATTATGGGGGTATTTTGGTAAAATACCCCCCTGAAATTCAAAAAAAAAAAAAAAAAAAAAAAAATCAGTCAGCCGGTTCAGACCGGGCCAGACCGGGCCGGGCCGGTTCGGGCCAACCGGGCCGGGCCAACCGGGCCGACCGTTAAAAAAAAAAAAAAAAAAAAAAATTCCAGCCGGTCCGGGCCGGGCCGGGCTTGGGCTCGAAGGGGGGGGGCCCGACCCGGACCACTTGGCTCTTCGGGCTGGGCCGGTCCGGGTTTTTGGGCGGGCCGGGCCGGGCTAACAGGAGGTCGGGCCGGGCGGGCTCGGGCCGGGCACCGGGCCGCCCGGCCCATTTTACACCTTGATGTCCATAGTAGTAGTGACCAAGAACCTTATGGGTTACCAAACCTTAAGCTCATCAGTCTCAATGAATTAAACCCTAATTTCAGATTCCTAGGAAGTACACTCATCTAGTCGGAAAGTTAGCTACTATAAGGTCTATATAAAACTATTTAATGGTGATATTATAAAACTTCTATAAAATTCAAACCAACATACAAATCGCCAAAACTATTTAATGGAGATATATATTGCACGGACCGCCAAACCTAATGGCGCCATAGCATCCATACCGACGAACATAATGGTGAGATATCCAAAAAAATGCCGAACATAATGGTGGCATAGCAGCAATTGTAATGACCCGTTCCGCACGGTGCACTACTATGAGTCGTCGACTCGAAAAGTTGTGTTGACCCGAAATATGTATCGATGCGAATCGATGCAAATAATTACGTTGGCCCAAACGAGAAAGTATTGAGTCTGTTCGAAAATTCTAAGAAATCGAATTGATACAACGCACAAGTCCGATTCGAACGAATATTGATTTTAGTTGGTTTCCTGTGCAGGCTATACGTTTACGCTGAAATATAAGAGGTCGACTTTATTTGCAATGGTGTCCGCAAAACTAAATCACCGCCTCGCAACGGACTGAGGCATAGGCACGGTAAGCCAAATCGGTCAGATAATTCAATGAAGCACGAAGTACTCAAATGGCTAAGTCAGAAGAGTTGACCGTGCAATAAAGTTATGAAATCGAGTCGCATCGGCTCGACGAAACGATAAGGCGTATCGGCTTAAGGTGGAAGGACTTTGACCCTTTTTTTCCTACTCCTTCATGCCTAAGTAAAATGAACCATTGTATGCTAAGTTAACCTATCGAGACCACGGGTGTGGCTCGAAGGAAGGAAATCGTAGTGCGTGTTGAACACTAGATAGAACAATTGAAATGAAACATGCATCAAATGCAAGAGTCACTATTGAACATCGAAACACCGCAATGGCGAGCACTTCGACGCGCAAGCCATAAGAATATGTGATAACAGTATCGACGAGTGCCTCAGTGCACAAGTCATTCATACCCCCGTGCACGAGTTAGAGGGCTAGCACATTGAAAGACTATATCGACGTGAGTGCCTCAGTGCACGAGCTATAGAACATTGAATGTCCTATCGAGACGTGCCTCAGTGCACGCACTACACCAAAAAGAACGATTTGTGACAGTTAGAGTTGTCCAACAACGACGTACTAAAACTATCGTTGCATTTTTGACAGATAAAAACTGTCGTGTACCATCAAACCTATTTCACCAACTTACAGTAGATTTGGATTTGACAAATAAAAACTGTTGTTTCTATCTAAAATTTGGCTCCACATACTATTCTAATGAAAATTTTGCTGTTTGCTTTTACCAAAACCCCGCTAACATACTCCCCCCAAAATTTTCATATTTGCGCTCAAACTCTTCTTCTCCTTCGCACCCAAACAAAAACCGCCGCCAACACCAGATAACAAAAACCCTTTACTTTCTCTAAGAACCCACCGTGCTCAAATAAAAACTGCCGCCAACACCAGGTAACATCCATTATACTTTCTCAAATCCTTTTGTCCGTTCGAATCTCCTTCGACAAGGAACCCCCACGCCGCAATCTCCTTCGACAAGGAACCCCCGAGTGATTCTGCGGAATTTGTTCTTGTTAATTTTACTCCTTCGACAAGGAACCCCCGTGTGATTTGTTCCACGGCTGTGGCAATATAGTATTCTACATATCGGGAAGGGGGATTTCCTTGTTGAGGGAGCGACAAAAGTCGATTTGTTTTTTATTTTTATTTTCTAGGGTTTATTTTGTAGGATTTGTTATTGTTTATTTTCTATGCTCCATACTTGAGAATATTGATCATTTTCAGGATTTGTACTTATTTATTTTCTAGGGTTTAAGCTTTTTGTATTTTCTCAATTCTCTATTATTTCGAAAATTATTCACCATTTTCGGATCTCCCTTTCTCTTTAGGTCAGCAGTGGAAGAAGGGGCTTCTAAAGCTAGGGCTTATTGTTTACATAAGAACTTCCAATCTATCAAGCAAGTATTTTGAGGTACAAATCTAGTTACTAAGCATATTCTCTGTTGTATCAGAACTTCTAATGACCTCACAACAGTTTCGCAAGTAACATATATAAAACATCTGAAGAAGAAGTTCTATTGTCAAGTTCAAGATATTCATGGTGTAATCATTGATAATTAAAGTTAGATCCAGCTTATACACATTTGGAACGACAAAAATACCTTTTTTTTCCTTCACGGCTGCATTGAAATTTAGCTCGATGAGTTAATTAAATCATTATACCAACTTATTATATCAATCTATATGAAATAGTCTGTCATTTGGAAGATCGATAGCAGCAGAAGAACAAACGGAAGACGCATCGACATTACTATTTTTCGGATAATAAATCAACATAATTAGATTCTTGTAAAGAAATATAATGAGAGACAAAGGGCATCTAGAGTAAAGTTATAACCATCAGACCATGTGCATAGTTATTACAAATACTAGGAGATACGTAGTTCATATCGAAGGAGAACTAGCACACTTGGAACAGTCGGCAATAGAAGTTTATTAATATAAAACTTGTATACAAGATGATAATCGCTCTAAATAACGCTCATAAAAAGAACTACTAGCAAACACTCACTTAAGGACACTCACAATAGGAACTCATAAAAGGCTAACACTCACACTAGCTCCTTTATACTTTGATTGCTTTTGACGTTTCCTAATGAGATAGATCACGCCTATTTATACACAGGCTAACACTCACTCACATATTCTCTGGCTTATTGTCAAAACATACCTTAATGTTCACAAAAGAAACAAGAAATATACGTACAACTGAAACTAATCAAAAAGAAGAAGAGACCTAGGAATTCTTTGATCAATCAAGTTTTATATTGTCAATGCAGTTGCAAGAAAAAAACCAACTCACACCAACAATTGACCACATATCGACAACTCACACAAGCAACTCCACACCTTGATTTTCTCGAAGAAGTTGATACTAAACTATGTCAATAACAACTTTAATTGAGCTCGAAAGAACAAGTTTAACAACTTCTAAAGTTTCTGTTTGACTTGTTGATGGAGCCATTTCCCCTTCCCTACCCCTTATAAACAACAAAGTTGACTATACTAAATGTTCACATTCAAGAAACTTCTTATTTCATTTGATTGCATTATTTCCTGGTACGTTTGTGTGTATGATATGTTTCCTGGTACCTTTTATGTATCATTTGTATCAAATTGAGATGTCATTTGTAAAATGAATACTTTACAAATAACCTAGGTAACACTGAAAGCCTTGCAGACCCATGTTATTTGTATCAAACTGAGATGTCATTTTTTTAATTGGCAACTAACCTAGGTAATACTGAAAGCCTACATATCTGATTTGTATCGCAATTTTTTTCAAGTCATATGTAACCAACAAATGCAGAAACTAGAATACGACGGAAGACATTTGGATGATTTTGTTACTCTTGCAGAATGTGGCATTGCTGGCGGATATGCACATATTTTCGATTTGAGTATCTCAGGGCAAGTCTCATATCCGATAGGGATATTAATCGTCCCAATATATTCTGAATATTCCATGAGTGTATGTTAGGGCAAATCTCAGGGCAAGTCTGAATATATTCTGATATTAATCGTCCCAATATATTCTGAATATATTCTCATATTTTCGATTTTGAGTATCTCAGGGCAAGTCTCAAATCAGACTTAGCCTTTCTGGGAGACTGTTGGAGGATGGTATACTTCCTTTACAGGAATTTTCTAAGGAAGTGTTGTTTAACTTCATGACTTTTGAGGACTGTAAAGTAGAGAACGGAAGCATTATATATTTTGATTCGGTAATTATAATTAGTTAGAAAATCATCTCAGGGAAAGAGCTGGAGCCTGTCTTTTTTTTGCATTATGATCATCAATTACTTTTCTATCAAGCCTTGTGGTACAATTGTTGGAAAAGAATGGGTGTTGAGACAACTGTTTTTCTTATTTGGAGTGATAAATATTTTATATTGTCATGCATCCTTGTTCAGGTTTAGCAGCTTAGTAATACTGAGATGTCATTTTTTTATTGGCAACTAACCTAGGTAAAATGAGTATGGACAAACTGAGATGTCATATGTTTCCTGGTACCTTTTCTTTGAAAAATGAATACTTCTAAGTCTTGCTGACCCATGTATATTGCAATTTTTTTCCAGATCAAACTGAGATGTCATTTTTTTTATTGGCAATTGAGATGTTATTTTGTATTGCAATTTTTTTTTAGCTTGTTGATGATTCCATTCAACAAGAAATAAGAAAGCCTACAGATCAGATTTGCTAACAGTGCCAGTCCAACCTTGAAATTATCCTGAAATAGTGAAATATAGAAAAGCTTTTTTGTTAACTCCTTTGCCAACTCTGATTGTATCTTCTGCAATGTTGCTATGAGTGCTATATGTACCATAATAAATAAAAATTCAGAACCTCACTACTGCATAAGCTATTTTTGTTTAAGATATATTTTTCTTCATGTTTTCTAGTTTTGGACTTGTATTGTATTAGAAAACATCAAATTTCTATCATATACGACATAAGATTTTTAGATGTATTTTTGTGATTTTTATAATCCTTATATTTATACATGTTTTAGCCTTGAATTAATTGTACATTCCATACAGTTTGGTACTTGTTTTGTTGAACGATCCAGCAACTTTGAAGATTGACAAATGGTTTAGCATATGCTTTAAGCCTTTTGTATGATGTTGGTGTCCTGTGGCTCCTCCACAAGTCCTCTCTAATTTATTCACTTTGCTAGCATGGACCAAGTTTTTCGTGTATGAAGCATGGAAACTTAAAAGCTTGCCCTGTCAGTGTTGGATATGAAATGGACATGGCTTTTTTTCAGTATAATTTAGTATAGCTTTTGTTTCAAGCTGCCAGGAAAAGAACATTGCCAAGTAAAACTAGTTACAGGCACTACAACATTACACACCACAATAGCTTATGCTTTTTTTCCCAGTACAATGTAGTATAGCTTCTGTGATGTTAACAGTTATCTCTAGATGTGATAAATCCTCATCTGCCTCCCACATCTCTTTTCTATCTCCCATCCTCACCTGCCAGGAATTTTTTGTGTTGAATTTTCAAAATTGTGCTCAAGAGATGCACAGTATCCATGGAAAGGAATTTTTTTATGGTTGCAACGAAATCAAATATTATATGTTGGGTGTCTTTGACACCCATGGCAAGGAATTTGCTTATGCCAGTTAAGTCTTCGCTTGGCATAGGCAAGTACAGCAATTGGCTAGCTTTGCTACATGTATTATCTTTTTCATTATTCTTTGACGGCATTTTATTTCGTTTTTATTGAGTAAATAGAGGACTTGGACATGTTCTGCTAAGTACAATATGCTAGTTGTTTAAGAGATGTAGTTATTCAAGCTTAATTCAGTAAAGTAGACACCTCATTTTTGTAATATAATAGATAACTTCCTGATTGTCTCTATGCATCACTCTTTTGTGTGTTATAGAGACGTATGCAATATCCTACGGTGTTATAGAGACGTATGCAATATCCTACAGACAATTGTATCGTCTTACCTCTTTGTCTTGACCCTTTATGTTTTATGGGACTTGGAGGGTGCTGTGTGGTTGTGTCATGTTCGTGCCCACATGAAACATGTTTTATTCATTTTTTGATACAAATTACTGGTTTATTGATCCAATTTTAGTTCAAAATTGCTATTTTGATGCTTATAATTGGTGTTGCAGAATGCTTATAATTGATCCCAGTAGCCAAGTTATTTGCCAATTTGTCTGACATTGTGCAGTCTGAGTAAACCTCAGTAATAGAACCCAACTAGAGTCACTGAAATCCTTGCAACAGATAGAAATTATTTTTCATATACATGGAAAAAACTGTAAAACATTATGTTCTTTACTTTGCCATTGGTTTCTACAAAATCGGTCATTTTACATAAACAAATCAGAGTATATTAGTATATTACATATTCTGGTGCCCAACTTCCTTGATATGAATGTAGTTTCAACAGTTGGCTCCTCCCCCATATTCCTTTCAATCTGGAAACTGCATAGAAAAGATTTTGGATGCAGGTTTAGCTTCCTAAGTTTAACAAATGTAGCGTCTACGACTATTCATGAGTGAAGATAAGGGATACCAATAATAAGAGACAATAAAGGCTATGGAGCTTACAGATGCTCAATAAAGGAATTAATGTAGTTTGTATGACCAAAATAACAAATTCTTACCAATGCATAATCCATATTCACAACCAATGAAATACCAGATCTAACTCTTTTTATGATGCTATACAGGACTTTTTCACAGTAAATTTGGACATGCATTCTCTAAGTGAGGTGTATCATGGAGGAACATTATCTTAGCATTAGCTTTGATTTGTGAGAAAAAGGAAATAAAGGAGCATTTGTGTTCCTTATTTGTTACAAGTTGTGCTTGTGAATCCGGTTGTTAGTTAAGCCTGTTATCTTTGCGCTTGTGAACCCAGTTGTGTTCCTTATTGGTTACGAGATTCATTTATTTGGTGATTGGGATGTCTTCAGATGCATACATGTATATGTTAAATAGGATTTTCACTTTAAACATTATTTCCGTGTTTCCATTACTGATGTGTTTCTAACATGTTAAATTTTGCCTCATTTTGTAACTAATTTTGATTTATTTTTGTGTGTATATATATATATATATATTTTTTTTTTGTGTGTGTATATATATATATATATATATATATATATATATATATATATATATATATATATATATATTTTTTTTTTTTTTTAAAAATATATATATATATATATATATATATATATATATATATATATATATATATATAAATATATATATATATATATATATATATATCTATATATATATATATATATATATATATATATATATATATATATAATTGTTATTGCAGATTTCATATCAAGTACCAGAAATTGATAAAGATAAATTTTGAAAAAAGCTAATAGGCTTGGAGAAATTGGAAGGGAGAACTCCGAAAGATTTGTGATAGGGCTAGAACTGTTACAGAGCGTAAAAATATTGTGGTAGAAGATATAAAGAAAGAAGATTGGGAAGCTTTTGTTGAATTACACTCTACAGAAGAAGATCAAGTTCGTCGTGATTGTGGAAGGAATACGAGGAAAAAAAGGTTAAGATATTACATACAACTGGTAGGAAAGGTTGTACGAGGGTAGCGCATGAACTGGTAAAGATGTTAATAATATATTATCTATCATTTTTTCATATTTCAATGCAATATGAAATTATGTTAATAACCTATTTCTTGTCTTGATGTAGAAAAAGGCAAGTCCTACAGGTGAAGTTAATAATCTGTGTTATACTTGGCCACACATCTAAACACTAGTAAAATGATCCTACCAGTCTACGATCGGGTTCGAATACTTAGTAAGCTTAACTTTTGACTTCTTTCTTCTCATTATATTTAGCAAATCTGAATACTTAATAGCTATATTTGTCTCCTGTTTATCTTGTAAGGAAAAATTAAAAGGCTTATAGATGAAGATCCCTACTTAGGAGAGAAAGATTTGGACAATGATGCTGTTGCAATGGTTTATAGGATTCTAATTAGTTTTCATGTTTGTTTATAATTATTTACAAGTTCATACTATATAATTAATCTCTTCTTCTAAAAATTGTTTAGGTATTGGGCCGTGATGGTAAGGGTTATGTGCATGGAATGGGTCAAGGTGTTTTAAAGACGGAGATTCGTGCTTCAGCTGCAAGTCGGGAGATTGCTCGTAGAGAAAAGCAAAAGAATGATGCTTTTCTAAATCGGATGGAGAATCTTGAACAAACAGTAGCCTCTATGCAGGCTGCAGTATCTAACACTCCTAGATCAAGTTAATCTTCATCACAATTTCACACTCCTAGTCCTTCTGAGGTGAGTAGTTTCTACATCAAGTCAATATTGCATATTACCTTGTCTGTTTGTTGTATATGACAATATGTATTCATATTACGTTCAGTCTTGCATATTACCTTGTCTGTTTCATTTTGTATAGTTCATGTTCTAGCTAGTTGAACAATTGATTGAGGCAACAAGAATACTTCTGAAGTTACACCCAATAGTACTATATATGTAATATGTGCACTGACATAGCTTCATTCCATATAGTTTTTGACCAGAATTTTGGCAGACATATATAAGTTACATGATGAGAATATGGAACATCCTGCAAACTAAAGCTGTAGTCTTCTGTAACTTTTTATCACAATCCACAGGCTGTAAACCACTGCTTGCATCAGCGGTATGCTACAATATTAATAAGATAAATTCTAAATTTTTTGCAAATCCAACTTTTCTCATCCATGTCTACAGTAAAGAACATTTTTCTTTCAGCACATTGTGGTATCAAACAAGATACAACACATTGTAGTATCAAACAAGATACAACACATACTCGTACTTCCTAATTGCATATATGAATGTATTTGTTCACACCAATTCGGTTGAAATACATAAGATACATGCATAAGTCATCTCACACACCATGAGGAAAACAATCCGATAAGGGGGAAAAAGTATTAAAGCAAGACGATGGTCAAACATGACCAGAACCCAGTTAGTCAAAAGTGGAACTTGCCACCACCAATCCAAAAGCCAGAAACTACATGAGACTCACACAGTGGAAAGGCTAAACTGTCAATTTTTGACTTTGAGTGCTTCACGAACCAATCTATAACTATATCGATGTTGGTTGAGTTCTTTCATGAGATCATGAAGCAACAAACTTCCCTGTCTGTGATGGATTTCAGCCCCCTGCAAAGCAGATAGTAGTAGTTAGTAGCAAATCAGTGAGGAAATAGAGGCATAACCTACCCTAATTTGACATGTTCCTGACCAAGGGTTAAGCACAAGCAGGTAAAACTTAATCTATATGTACCATACCCAAAGTAAAGCTGTAGTGCGTGTAGATCTAGAGTTGGGACCCAAACACCTAGTAGTGATGAAAAGGAAGTTGGCTGATAATCAATATTCTTTGGTCCGGATTTATTAGGTTCTGAAAAAACCCAAACAATTAGGATCAAGGCCCATCTCAATATTCTTTTGCACCTTTCATACCTGAAAGTTGGTAAAATAGCTAGGAGTAGCGATTTAAGCTATAATAACATATTTGGTAGATGCATGGAGAGCACATGTTCTTATCTTGTCAAAACAAAACTTTATCATAGCCCTAAATGGGCTGGTGTTTATTAGTACACATACGTCGAAGAAAAGAGCATGTGACTGCAATGTGATATCACAGGCTTCCATTTCTTGACATGGTTGCATGGCAATGGAAGAGATATGTTCATAAAGCAAACAAAAATAGTCAGTACCATTATCTAAGGTAGTTGACTTGATGAAGGCTCAAGTAACTTGACATGGTATCAGAACACCATTGTCAACTAGTATTGCACTCAACCTCATTAGAAACATGTACTCTACTTGTGAGGGTACTACATGTGACATAAGTGCAGTTTTGTCTTAATGCAAATTGCTGGCCTACTGCCCAACTACTTAATTAATATTTTGGATCAAAGTCCTCATCTGGCCGAAGTTGCAACTAATTTGGACTTTACAGAACCTTCAAGTTTTCAAAACTATAGGTATTTAAATAATGCAAACAAGAAACCTAGTATCCAAACCAAGACTTACTCTTCAATATATCATACAATTCAAAAGCCTTCTACTATTTCCTCCTGTAGTTTGTGTCTGATTTAACTATGAGAAGTAAATATACTAATTGTGTACAATTTGAAATACATGTAAAGTTAACATTTTTCATATTAAATAAAGTCATACCCCCAAATTATTTACAGATTTTCTGCACTTGTTGTAGCTAGGTTCAGTGCATAAATTGATGATTATAAACCTCATGTAATGGGAAAAACATTAGTTATTTCAAAATCATTACATGATTGTAAAGCTCATGTAATGGGAAGAGAGATGTCCATGAAGCAAACAAAAAATATGTCCAATCCACATGTGGATATATTTTCTGTTCTTTTCTCGCTACATGTGGATATATGCATGATCTCTCTCAGATTTGGATCCAAATACAACCCACATTTATGTTTCTTTTTGTCTAGTAGGTTCAACCCATATATTATAACATGTGGATAATATTTTTCCATATCACAAAATAATTGGTTCAACCCATTCTTTCTTATTTAATGTTGATCTCTAAGTCAAGACTTGCTCCTTATATATGCATTAGCTTAATTCTATACTCATGTATTTTTATGTTTGTATATAGGGACATGATCAGTCTACCTTGCCCATAAAGACTTGTCTTTTGAAGAACTTTAGAAAGAAAGATGTTGCTATTGGACGTGTGAATACAGATGCACCGTTGAATGATGAAGCTTACAATATTATTATCGAAGACGTTTTTGACGGCAATGAGATGTTGTTCGATAGAGATGGAAAGTTTGATGATATTACTATCGGGAAAATGACCAATTGGCCAAAATATTCGGTTCAGTTTGTGAGATTTTAAAATTCTTTTTTTTGTAGTGCACTTGTAAGCTAGCAATATCATTGTCTTCTTTTTGTTCATCATGAGAATGAAATAATTGTGAGCTAGCAATATTGGAGTTACTTTTTATGTTTTGATAGATTGGTGCTATGTAAACTTGATACATTTATTACTTAATGCTATTTGGATTAAGTTTTTCCATTGTTGATGGTTGTTGATGTCGATATAAAATTTTATTTTCAGATGTGTTTCAATTTATGTAGAAGATGAACAGGTTTAAATAGATTTGATATGAATGATTTGAGATTCTTTATTATTAGATTTCCAGAAAAACGACAGACGTGAACTATTGAAAAAGCAAAAGTAGTATCCAACCAATTCACACGTTATTTGACAGTTTTAATCCGTTGTTTTTATTTGACAGATAAGAACTATCATTTTATTCAAGTATTAAATGACAGTCCAAAACTGTCGTTTAAATTTTGGGACGCGCTAGTAACGACGGATCGTCTGACAGACCAAAACTGTCGTTAAATGTGATTTACGACAGTTTTGGTCTGTCGAAAAATGCATGTTTTGGCGTAGTGACGAGTCGGAGGAAAGGAACATACATCGTGAACACTAAGGCATAGAATATGGAAATGGGAATTCGAGGCGTGCATCAAATGCACGACTGGAAGGAAAGAGAATAAATGTGTCAAAGCGTGCGTACGTGCACGAGAATCATAAATGATGGCTTCGTTGTGAAGAAAATAGTTATGGCATGAATATGACAGAACTGTCGAAGGTGACATGTTGCCTCAAAATGTTTATGGCCTTCGGGACGTTCGTTGATGAACATTGAGTTGGGGCATTGTGCCAATAGAAATAGAGATAGGCGAATTGCTTGGTTGTATGAGTTTGACGCATTGCATGGTCACGGACAACTTGTGCATAAGTTTTATCCCTCGAACGTGGTAGGCCGGTTGCCGGGACCGTTCGATCTAGAAAGGAAATTTGAGATGGGTATTGTGTGGGGTATTTTAATCTGTTAGGCTTGCGTCCTACCATTGAAATAGAGCGTCACAAATACCGGTATCATTCGGAAGTACTTTAGGGCGTGAGATTAGCACCCCAGGTTGAAGTAGTCACCGTTCGTACCTTGATGTCAATTATGGCTGCAAAGCCAGTGACCTTTATATAGTTAAGGAACGATGGGTTAAAAGTGCAGGCACACAGAGATCACTTATATCATGAAAGAGAAGGATGATAGGCGTATTCCCCTTGCGTCAGTGCAAGGGCGAGTGCGTCGAGTTGGTAAGAAGTTGTGCCACAAAACATTTACGAGATTGCTATATGTTGCTTGACTGTTTGCTTACAAGATTCAAACATAATATGCTTGCCATGATAACATGATTTACTGCTTCGAATATGCCATGAAACATATCCTAAGGCAATATAGAAAGATCACTAAATTATATGCTGCGTGAATCAATATATCTACTTAATGTGGGTTTAGTAAAGTGGGTCTCTGATTAGTATGTGAGAGGATTAGTACTGATCTCCCACCAGATTGCTTGTAAGTTCAGGGTATGATCTACTCGCGGTGGAGCTTCGTTTGATCGTGCTGAGGCATATGGAATGCCGTAGCGTATTGAGGCGTGCGACCGCATTGACGCTCGGACTTGCAACGAAATAATGTGGTCGAGATATAGAAGACATGATGTATGGAACAGTAAAATCCTTTGTGGACAAGAGAGAACCTAAGTGTTGTAGCCAATCTGGCAAATTCAGTTGGGTTATTGAAAGCCTTTGTAACCTCAGTTCATTTATCGAATAAAGAGAATTGTTTCGTATACTCTGTTTCTTCCGCTGCTAAATAACAATATCAAAGATAACCATTTGAGAACTTGTCATCTTGCCTTGTACGAGTGCAACTCCAGACTCGTACGATATCACGTCCCAACGAGGATGATGATTCAGATAAATCGATACGAGGACGATGGTGTGACAAATTGGTATCAGAGCTCTAGGTTCAATTTCCTCAGGACGCTTGCTTCGTTTCAATTTTAAAAGTTGCCTACCACAATCAAATCACTCTTAACTCTACTCGATGCTACACTGGATGTTCCATGAAATAAGTCTAATATAAGTCGTGTAATTTTTCCGCATGTATTTTGAAAATTATATGATATTTGCTGTGAAAGTCTTGAAAGGTTTATTGCATTGAGTGCAACAAGCCGTAAAATATTTGTTGCTGCAAGTGCAACAAGTCGTGAGATGTCAATTGAGATGTTTGCTACTGCAAATGCAACAAGTTGTAAAATATGAATCGAGATGTTTGTTGTTTCAATACAACAGTCGATTTAAGAAATGTTGGTTGCATCGATACAATGAAAGTTGTGGAATGTTGCTGCATCAATTGCAACGAGTTGATTGTGAATGATGCGTCGTAATAAAAATCAAAGTTGATATCGAATGTGTTGAACGGATTCGAGTATTTGCTTTGGATGTCGAAAATAAAACGTTGCACAAGGTGCAAAGGAGGTCAGAAATAAATGACGAAAATGAATCGTTGTACGAGGTGCAATGGATGCAAAAATAAATTATTGCACGAGGTGCAAAGGATGAAATAAAAATCATAAATCGATATAAACGAATTGGTTTGAATGTGCACCAAACTTGTGTTGGCAAATGAATACATTAGCCGAGTTGTGTCGGATTCTGATTAATCAAAAGTTACGATTGTGATCAGCATGATCACTGCAGAAATCGTGAGACGGAATAGACTGTTGGTTCATACCGAGTATGATGCGAGAAAGGTTTATTCGCAACGAACGGGAGAGTATCGAGACTCGATTGGAAATTTGTATGACGGTATGTTGGTGCAAGTGTTCTTCGATAATCGGTTGGAACGATAGGGCGGGGAGTCGTATCAATAAATGATACGTCGAACGAAAATTTATAAGTCGAGTCGAATGACGGAGGCTAACGAAATGGTTTTGCTTCGAGATAATAATCGGATCGACAAAATAAAAAACTCAACGTTATAATCATATCGCATAACTTGCGAACTCGATAAAATGTTAGTCTATGCGAATTGAAATCGAATCGCACGACTTGCAAATTCAATAAAAATGTTGGTCGATGCGACTTGTAATCGGGTCGCACGACTTGCGGTCTCAACAAAAATGTTGGGCGATACGAATTGTAATCGGATCGCACGAACTGCGACTCGGTGAAAAAGTCGGTTGATACGGATAAATCGTGTCTAAGAGAAAGTTGGTTCTGTTGCGACGAAACTCATTTGAGTACGACTGAAACATGCGAAACTTAGAAGGCATGATCGTATAACTCGAGTGTTCAATGTTGGATAATCGATAACTCAGTTATGCGATCAAAGTATGTCATGACCCGCACCCGGTTTAGGGGCACGAGTACGTGGGTACGTCCAGCCTACGCCGTAGAGTCGGTGGTAGAACGTTGTTCTAGGTCACAACCACAACTAAACACAATATAATAAACCTGTCCAGAATAGAGTCTCCAATCGGAGGACATCTCAGAAGATGCAACTCAATCACATAAACTAGAAGTAAATAAATGACACGATAACATAGATATAAAATCTACAGAATAAGAAACAACCAGAAATAAAATAAGTCTAAGTGTTGTCAACACTTCAACATAACATCTGAATAATACAAACTCAAGACAACACAAATAAGTAAGATAAAACCCTAGCAACCTAGCCTAGGAACTAGGGTAGTCCCCTCAGTGCAAGCTGGATCCTCCTGAGGGTCCAAGTCATAAGTGTCGTCTATGTCAGCTCCATAAGGTAGTACCAAGGTCCTCCAGGTTATCTGTAATATTTGTCAACGGGTCCAATCAGGACATGAACGAACACAAATCTCCAAAACAGATCCAAAACATGACAAGAAATAGAGAACAAGCAGTAGAATAAAATACATGGCATACTGTAAAGAAGTACAGAAAATACAGGAGATATGGATAAGTAAACTGAATCATAAAATATAGTAAGAAACTATGAACTATACTAAATATAGGTGTTTTTTAGCACAAGATGATCATGTGATTGGCATAGGTTTGCATACGATGTATACTACGAGTCTCCATTATACGTGAAGGTATAATAGACATGTACACGAGTTGCACTAGAGGGGTTTTAATCACATTACCACTTCTACTCCCCCCGCCCCGATCAATACACAAGGATCCGATCAAGTTATATTACGTACACAATGGTTAGTTTTGCACAAGAAACATGTGTGAGCACATGAGAGTACATGAGAGCACATAATTTGTACCTGAATAATACGAATACAAGGAGTACACGATGCACACGGTAAAGTACATGAACATGAAATACTCGATATATCCGCTGAGGGGATAACATCGCACGACAAGATCCATAGAGTACTGGTCCGTGATAACAACATGTCAGCATCAAGTAAAGTAGTCTAAAGCATGCAATATAGATACTATCATGAATGAAAATGATCAGAGAATGTACTCGCCTGATAACCTGAACAACCGATATGTATAGATGTCCAAACTGGAGTCACAAAGTCCTATTAGAGCAATACAGGTTATAAAGAGTTCAAATTATATAACAATTAAAATTTACAATGTAATCCACATGATTCTAGGTCATTCTAGGTCAAAGTCAACTCTTAGTCAACTCTTGTCAACCTTCTAGTCAAACTAGGTCAACATCTAAGCTAACTTGGTCAATTGTCTAGGGTTTTGGTCAAACTCTAGTCAACAAGCTCAATTAGGCCTATTGGGTCCATTCTAGATTAATCTACAGGCTAAGATACCAAGTCACTTATATATACCATATATATACAATACCACACACACACACACACACACACACACACACACACACACACGCACACACACACATATATATATATATATATATATATATATATATATATATATATATATATATATATATATATATATATATACTCACAATACATAACATATATATAGGCCTAACCTATATTATATACATACCCTCACACACACACACACACACACACATATATATATATACACACACACACACACACCAAAATACAGACTTCTGATGCCCACCGGGTGGGGTCTCTCTGGGAGGGGGGCTCTCCCGAGGGGTGACAATCGCTGTTGAGGAGAGGATGTAGTACTTGTGGCTGAGGAGGATGGTCGGGGACTTGAGTGGGGTGATGGTTGTAGCCGGTTGGGGGGTGGGTCGGGGGCTAGGAGAACCGTCGCTGTCCGCAAAGTGGGAGTGTGAGTAGAGGGGGGAGGATGGGGGCTAATGAGGAGGATTGGGTCGCCTTCTGGGGATGCGTCTTGCGGGTGGCTTTCTTCTTCAGCTCAATCCGTCGGTCCTCGAAGACCCCCCGGTGCCCGGCGGAGAGAACCAGATGGCCTTGATCATCCAAATAAGATCGACCCAACAGTGCAGGGCTCCATCCTAGCGGACATGTTTCAGCAGGCCAAGGAAGCAGGCTTCTTTGACCTAGGCAATCTCCTCAGCGCGCTAGGCGACATTGACACAGAAGTTGACTCCCCTCCGTCAATAGGCACCGTAAGCTCAGATCGCGGACAGACAACATCAGCCCACGCCGACGTAGCGAAGAGCTCGAAAGCCAATAAAACCTCCCACAATAAGAAGTACAAACAAGCCAGAGAGCCCACGACCAGGACCACCCGGTCAGCCACGAAGCTCAACACCCTCCCCCACAACCTCTCTAATGTTTAACATTCTCTCGTGGAATGTGAGAGGGCTGGCCAATAAACCAACCTTGAGGAGAATAATTAGCCTCAAGAAAACCCACCGGGTCGATATTTTAGTTATCATCGAGCCCAAAATCTCCCCAAGAAAGCTCAAATCCATCTAGCTCCAACTCAGCTTCCTTTTCGCGGTCGCCCGATGTCACGACATCTGGATCTTCTAAAACGCCGAATGTAAAGTCGACATTGTTAATAACTCAAGTCAGGCACTATCTTGCTGGGTAGAGCACCCCTCTCTGCCGTCTCGTTCCCTCATCTCCGCCGTCCACGGCAACCTTCCGTGGCTCTGTCTTGGAGACTTCAACACCATTTCGCGAAGAGAGGAGAAGTCCGGTGGCCGCCCTCCACCCCAGCCGGCCATGAACGATTTCAACACATTCCTCTTCAGCGCTCATTTATCTCCCCCCCCGTTCACCGGCAACGCTTTCACCTGGTGTAACATACATGAAGGCGCACGAAGACAATACTCGCGCCTGGATCGGGCATTGGTTGACAACCGATGGTCCGATATGGACCTCATATCTAACCTCTCCCACCTCAACACCACCGAGTCGGATCACTCCCCTCTCCTAATCTAGATTCGCAACAACTCCAGCATGGTCAAGAAACCATTCAGCTTTCTGGATTTCTAGAGTTATCACCTTCAATTCAAGAACATCGTAGCTGCAGCCTGGAGGTCGACGAACAACCCCAACCCCCTAGCAAGAGTGGCTGCCAAGCTCAAAGCCACTAGGGGTGCTCTTTTGAGTTGGAGCAAAGTCACATTCGACAATATTTTCCAAGCGATCAAGACGGCAGAAGATGATGTCACCCGTGCCGAGATCATCTTCGCCTCAGACAGATCGTCGGAGTCACGCGCCGCCCCGAACCTAGCTAAAGCCATTCTCAAGTCTTAAATCAAGATCGAGATAGAATTCTGGAAGCAGAAAGCCAGATTGACTTGGGACACCGATGGTGACAGAAATTCTGGCTTCTTCCATGCTTGCGTCAAAGGCTGCAGGAATCACACTACAAAAATTTGTCAGATTAGCGACGTTACAAAACGTCGCTAAACTCGATGAAAACGTCGCTAAGTGAATTTAGCGACGTTTTGGAAACGACGGAAAAAAATGTGTCGCTAAACGAGAAAACGTCGCAAAACGTCGCTAGGGCGACGTTATTAACGTCGCTAACTAGCGACGTTATTTGCGACGTTTGATCGTTGAAGGCTAATTAGCGACGTATAAGGTGACGTTATCGTGTGGTCGCCGTTTAGCTACACTGTTACAACGTATTGGCGACGACGAGCTGACATCAGATTATGGTGCCACGTGTTGCCACATCAGCATTTAGCGACGCTTTTGGCGACATTTATTAACGTCGCTAAAATGTAGCGACGAATAGTAACGTCGCTAACAACGTCGCTAAGTTAAAAAATATAAAAAAATAGGTTCCAGAATGCAAATGGAGCTGGAGCCTGAGCCAAAATACAGAATACAAAACACAAAATACAGAATCCAATCCCTGGGTTCGCCGACCCCCTCGGTGGAACACTCAACACCGGCACGCACAATACATTCCAGAATATACAAAAAATATAAAGAAAAAAATACTATCCGCAACAAACAATGTCAATATATAATATCCTGAACAAACCAAATCAATATTCGCAAATACGTACAAACTCGATATCCTCAACGAAAAAAATAAATATCCCCAAATACGTACAAAGTCAAAAATATACTACAGTCCAAAAATGCAAAAACAAAACTACTGATCGCCTGGAGCTGGAGCTGGACCCGGTGCTAGAGGAGGAGCGCCACCAGATGACTGTCGTCGCAACGTCAGGATCATCTGATACTCCTTCGGTGACAACAGGTGGACGAGCATATCCTTCCGTGTACCGCCGGATGTAGACGATGCTCCCCGCGTACCAGCAGACGGTCGCTCCGCTGCCATCTCCTGGAAATGCTGCATTTGCTCGACCAACCACTGCGTAGCCTCCTGCGTAGCACGGGTCATCTGTTGCAGTGCCTCCGTAGTCTCCTCCAGCCTCTCAAAGCGTGAGATGAGCGCAGAATCATCTGTATGCGGTGCCCCCATCCTCTGCAGCATCTCGTCACGCAGAGCTGCGATCTGCGCAAGGACGTCACTCTACTGGTGGCGGAACGACTCCTCAGTCTGTGCGGGGCCGGGCACACTAGTGGCGGTCGCAGAGGCCTGTAACGCAATGAAGGCACCATAGGAGCCCGTACCATAGTACGTACCCCTATGCATGCCACCAACGGCCCTCATCCACAGCTCGTCATCTGACTGAGCTGCGGCAGCCGGGGGCTGCTGGGAAGTACTAGCACCAGCTCCCACTGACCGTGTCGGCCCGGCCTCCCTAAGCCTCAAAAACTTGGCCTAGAAATAACATCTATATAAATTCTCACGTGGTCGCTAAAAATTAATACTAATGCACTAGCATTAAGTAAAACTTCTAAAACTCGGCTTAGAAATAACATCTATATGAATTTTCTACGTAACTAAAAATTAATATTAATGAACTAGCATTAAGTAAAACTTACGTAGGTGTCCCGGGCCTTGTCGTCAACGAACCGCTCCCCCTTCGTGTGCGTGGCGCGGAACAAGGTCACCATATTCGGGTCTTCTCCCGATTCAACCTGTTATGAAATTATTATATGATTTGTTAGTTAAGTTGAAAGAAATATATTACTATAAAGTATTAATTATGGGTATACGGCGAGATACGTACCATATGGGTGAAGAAATCCATAATGGATCTTGATCCACCACACCACTGCGACCCCGCCTGTCGTGCTCTTTTAGACTTCGTGAACTTCTCCTGGTAGGCTTCCTCCTCGAATCTCCTCTTCATTACCGCCCAGTCGGCGGCAGAGATCAAACCCTGAATAGGCTCTCCCCGGCGGTCGCGATCCTTTTGGTCTATGATCGCGTCCCTAATGAGCTTGCTGGCGACGCTGGAAAATATAGCCTCGACAGCAACGACGCGGTGGGGAGGGAAGAAGTAAGTCCGCTAAAAAAATTATAGAAGTACATAAGTTATAACATAACATACTAAATGTTAAAAGGAAATAAACTTTTACGTACCGAAAAGTGCTCAAACCAGAAGGCCTTCCTGTCGGCCGGGACATCCCTCCAGTTGATCCAGGGCCCCCCATAGTTCTGTCGCAGGAATGTACCCAGCGACTGGTGTACGGAGGAGGGATAATACCTGTAGAATGGAAATTAAAATTTATTAAACAAGTTTATAATAAATTTAAACAAATTAAATGCAAACATTTTACTTATCGCCTGGTCCGAGTACAGGCCCAAATCTCCAACCTCAGATCCCCCTCCGGGCGACACGGAGGATCTGTCATCTCGAATGCGGTTGTACATCCACGAACAGTCTAGCAGATACATGGATATAGCCATTTCTAGATACCTACAAATATGAATAAACTTCAAACAAAAACGAATATACGACATACTACATACTACGGCCGTGACTCGGGACCATTCCTATGAGTCGGGACCATTCCTACTACATACTACATACTAAAACGAATAAACTTCAAAACTAAAACTTCAAAACTAAAACGAATATACTACAAACTAAAACGAATATACTACATACTACGGCCATGACTCGGGACCATTCCTATGAGTATCGGGATCAAGGAAACTACGTGTTACAAATATCGACACTATCGGTACGTGTTACAAATATCGGCACTATCGTGTTATAAATTAACCAACCAATAAAACTACGTGTTACAAATATCGGCACTATCGGTATGTGGTTTCGAATCGGAGTATCACATTTTTTGGTGTCGGAAAACAAGTAACTATTACTAAATTATCAGTTTTTTTCGGCACTATCGGTGCCCCTGACCCAGCCCCCCCGCACCCCTCCCCCCTCCCCCCTACACCACCCCTAACCCTAACCCTATCCCTAACCCCTCCCCTACCAGCCCCCCTCCCCTCTCCAGCCCCACAACCCCTACACAACCCCTAACCCTAACCCGAACCCTATCCCCAACCCCTCCCCCACCATCCTCCCTCCCCTCCCAAGCCCCCCGCCCTCACCCCCCGGCCCCTCCCCCCTAACCCGAACCCAGCCCCCCTCCTCACCCCCAGCCGCCCTCACCCCCCTGCCCCACCCCCCCAGCCACCCCCCAACCATTCCTCACCTCCAACCACCCGTACCCCCTGCCCCTCCCCCCGAGCCACCAGCACCCCCAACCACCAACAACAAATAGAGAGAGAGAGAGAGAGGGAGGGAGTCACATACCAGAGGAGAGTCGCCGGAGAGAGTGAAGTCGCCGGAGAGAGTGAGAGCGAGAGCGAGAGCACCGAAGAGAGTGAGAGAGAGAGAGAGCACCGGAGGAAGAGAGTAAGAGAGTAAAATGGATGGAGAAAAATGAATCGGAGGGGGAGAATTTAATTTAGTTAGAATTTAGTGACATTATTATTAACGTCGCTAAATCAGTCGCAATTAGCGACGTTGTAGCGACGTTTTGCGACGACTAGCTCACGTAACTAGTATACGTCATTGTCACGTCGCTATTTGCGTCGCTAGTAGCGACGGTTACCGACGTTTCATTTATACGTCCCTAATGTCCACAATTTAGCGACGTTTTTGTAACGTTGCTAAATTTACGTCGCCAATTAAGCAGATTTTAGTAGTGTTAACTCAACCTACATCAGATCTCCGATGAGTATGACACCCTAATCAAAGACTAGAGGAGCATCAACGTCGCCGCCGCCAACTTCTATACCAAACTCTTCTCCAAAGAGGTCATCATTCAAGACAACTCGTTCTTGGTGAAGGTCCCTAGCCTAATCAACGAGCAAGAGAACGTACAGCTCTTGACCCCCCCTCTACGGAGGAAGTCAAGTCAGCAGTATGGGCCCTTAACGAGCACAGTGCCCCCGGGCCTGATGGCTTCTCCGGCGTTTTATTCCGATCTTTCTAGGACATCATCGAACCTGACCTTCACGAAGCCGCGGTGGCTTTCTTCCTTGGCGACACCTACCGAAATCCATTTCCTGCGCCTACCTCATCCTAATTCCTAAAAAAGATAACCCGGAGACCTTCAAAGACTTTAGACCAATCAGCCTGTGCACCTTCACGAACAAAATCATCTCCAAGATCATTGTAGCCCGAATGTCCATGCTCCTTCCCAAAATTATCTCTGTGGAACAAAGCGGCTTCGTTCTGGGGCGGAACATCACAGACAATATCCTGCTAGCTTAGGAGATGATTACTTGCATGAAGTTCCCGTCCAGAGGGGGGAACGTAGCCATCAAGTTTGACATGGAAAAAGCTTATGACCGCCTTGACTGGCAATTCAGGATCTGGGTTTTCAGGGTTTCGGGTTCTCAGAGAAGTGGATAGACATCATCTTCAGATCCATTAGCAACTCTTGGTTCTCCACTGTCATCAATGGTCATGTCGACGGTTTCTTCAAATTCAGCCGTGGGGTACGACAGGAAGACCCTTTATCCTCCACCATCTTCATCATAGCAGCCGACGTGCTCAGCAGAAACCTTAACTGCATGGCTAACACCCCAAGATTCCACCACTTTCATGCCACCACAGGATGCCCCTTGATCACTCATCTAGCTTACGCCGACGACATCCTAATCTTCTCGTCGGGCAAAATTGGATCGGTGGAGGTGGTCTAATGCACGCTTGACAAATACACCAGATGTTCAGGCCAGAGAATCAACTCAGACAAAAGCGTCATCTATACCCATCACAATGCAGACAGGAGCCACTCAACTTTCCTCGCCAACCTGTCCTCCTTCTCCATCGCTTACCCACCGTTCTCCTACCTCGGGTGCTCGATGGTGTACGTGAAGTCTAATTCGGGCATCTTCGCGGACCTAGTGAACAAAATCAAAAAGAAGATCGCGGGATGGCACAACGCGACCCTATCTCCGAACAGAAAGATGATCCTTATCAAACACGTCCTAGCCTCTATTCCCATCAACACCTTGGCCATCTGCTCCTCTCCAAGAAGGTCCTTGCCATGTTAGAATCCTTCTTCGCGTACTTCTTTTGGGGGCACCTCGACGGCAAGGACAAGCATCATTGGACGAGCTGGGACTCGATGGCCAAACCAACCATAGAGGGAGGCCTAGGATTCTCCAGGCTTGCGCACATCATGGAGCTTGCTCCATGAAGCTTTGGTGGAAAGTCTGATCCAAGAACACCTTTTGGACCAGATTCATGAAGGCCAGATACGTCCGCCAGGCTCATCCCGCGATGGCCGTGGCCAACAATCGATCGTTAGTTTCCTGGCGCCGTATCCTTCACGGTAGATCCCTCGCTGAACCCTTTATCCACCTGCAGCTTGGTAACGGCTGCTTGTCTCTGCATCATGAATGCTGGCTTACCTATGTCGCCCTTCAGCCTACCTCAAGTGCCCCCCCAACGGCACCATTCGAGACTTATGGGACAACGAGACTGGGCGAAGATGGGCCCGGATCAGAGACTGGCTGGGACTGGCTGCTGCGGCCGTCCTCGCCGAAGTAGACGTCCGGCTTGTGCAGACACCTGACGCACTGACATGGGCCCCAACGCCCGATGGTTCCTTCACGATGACCTCTGCCAGGTCAGTGTTAAGAGGACCAGACGCCCCATCGTCGCCGATCGCTCCTTTCTGGCAATCCTGCATCCCCAACAAGTGGTCCATTCTCATCTGAAGAGCCTACCGAAGGAAGCTCCCCACCGACGACTCCCTTACCGCCATCGGCTACAGCCTTGCCTCAAAATGCCATTGCTGCACTAAGCACCACTCAAAAACCGCCAAGCACATCCTTCTCTCCAGCGACCTCGCCATCCGGTTGTGGTCCAACCTCTCCCGCTGCTGCGATCATCTTCATCGAGTTGGGGGCTTCAACGATCTCCTCGTCACCTGGGGAAACTTTCATGGCCATCAGATCGTCGCAGCCGTCGGAATCTGGGTTCTCTGGAAAAATCAAAATAAACACAGATACGAAGGACACCAATATAACCCCTCCCGGCTGCACAAGGAAGTTATCCGTCAGTGTCTCAAAATTAGGAGACGCTGCTCACACTTGACGGACCATTTTTGGCAGGCGTTGTCCTAACCCCCGACCTCTTTCCGGCAGCGTCAGGCATCCGTTTGGTTTCTGTTTTCTTAGCGCTTGGCGCTTTTACTTGTATAGGCTTCGACATTTTGCACCTAATACATCAATAAAGTTCCTTCCTTTTGCTAATATATATATATATATATATATATATATATATATATATATATATATATATATATATATATATATATAACACATACAAAAAAAAAAAATATATATATATATATATATAACACATACCCTAACTATATACCTATATATATATATATATTTTTTTTTTTATACCTATATATATATATATAAATATATATATATATATATATATATATATATATATATATATATATATATATATATATATATATATATATATATATATATATATATATATAACACATATATATATAACACATGCCCTAACTATATACCTATATATCCTCAAAACTCATATGTATATCAATAAAGTTTCTTCCTTTTGCTAATATATACCTATATATATATATATATATATATATATATATATATATATATATATATATATATATATATATATATATATATATATATATATAACACATACCCTAACTATATATATATATATATATATATATATATATATATATATATAATATATATATATATATATATATATATATATATATATATATAGATATATAACACATATATATATAACACATGCCCTAACTATATACCTATATATCCTCAAAACTCATATGTATATCAATAAAGTTCCTTCCTTTTGCTAATATATACCTATATATATATATATATATATATATATATATATATATATATATATATATATATAGATATATATATATATATATATATATATATATATATATATATATATATATATATATATAACACATACCCTAACTATATATATATATATATATATATATATATATATATATATATATATATATATATATATATATATATATATATATATATATAACACATATATATATAACACATGCCCTAACTATATACCTATATATCTTCAAACTCATATGTATATCTATATAGGCCTAACATATATATATATATATATATATATATATATATATATATATATATATATATATATATATATATATATATATATATATATATATATATATATATATATATATATATATATCGTATACATATACCCAAATAGCATATATATATATATATATATATATATATATATATATATATATATATATATATATATATATATATATATATATATATATATACTAGTCATAACCCGTGCCCATAGGGCATGGTTCATTTAAGGTATTCCCCCTCAAAATCTTGGACACCCAATTTTAAACGAACAATAATAATTTTGAGGCCCCCATCGAAATATTAAATCCCAACCACTGCTGGATGTGAATTTTCTTTGGATTCCCCATAAAACCCCACTCTCAATAATGCTCATCCACAACCATTATGAGGCCCCCATCAAAATATTAAATCCCAACCATCAAAATATTAAATCCTTATCTTTGGATTTCCTATAAAACCCCACTCCCAATAATGCTCTTCCCCATAAAATCCCACTTCCAATAATGCTCTTCCCCATAAAACCCCACAACCGTTGATTCACCAAGATTAAATCCCAACCACTCTTTATCTTGGCACAGTCAGCCCTAGGATTCAAAAACCTTTGTGTTTTGTATAATATATATATATATATATATATATATATATATATATATATATATATATATATATAGCCTCATCTCAAATATCTAGCCAAAACCTGAAAATCCCAAACTGCTACCTATAACTGACCTTCCTATATATATAACATATAAGCAACCCACATACTCTCATGTATACATATATGTATTACTCCCTCATAAATTAGTATAGCAACCTCTCTTATGCAGATCTAAAACTCTGAAATACAACTTGCATTCACTCAATCTAACCCACACTTATAGCTAATAACCTATAATAGGTAACATGTACATCATAGATATAGCCTAACAATAACATGCACACTACCAATCCCACATATATTCACATCTGATCAGCCACTCACAGTAACAAACCCAAATCCAATACATGTGTTATACTCAAAACATATCAAATCTTCTTTATTACCTAATGTATATATATACCCATATATATACATCTCAGTTTACAGAACTTACATCCCTATACAAGCAAACCCTATCAATATACATACAAATGTGATACAGATAGGCAAACCCAATCAATATCCTCACTCATATACTGAAACATATATATAACATAGATATATAGCAAATTCTAAGTTGGAAAGCCATAGAACATGTGGGGGTTCAACCTAGACAAAACCTGGACAAGAGGGGGTCTGATCTGAACAATGAAGATTGCAGGATGTATAACAGTGTGTCAAATGAGTGGGTGTGTGTGTATGTGATGTGATTCAGTAAAGCAAGTGCAGCATTCAACATAGTAGGTAACTGAACTTATGCTCAACTACAGTGTGTCACGATGATCCTGGGATTTAATCATGACTGTTGCACACGGGTTGATCCTATGTTGCTCAGTCACACACATCACACATTGCATTCACTAGCTCGACATCGCAATATCTGATATGCTAGGACACACTATTGACACCTGGACACACTTGACATTACACTTGCCATGACATACTGTACTTTGGATACTGGTATACTCACATTCACATCAAAACTGACTCCTACAGGAGCTGGAACACTCGGAGCTGTGATAGCGACGGTTATAGAATTTGTCAAAGGAAGTGGAATATGAGGTTGCGGAAGCACTCTCATCGATGGTGAAACAAGATCAGTGGAGGCAGCTGAAGTAGGCCTACTTTTGCTGCTTCCCGCGTCAGAGCCACCGGAAGTAAAGCGAATGTCTCCAGCTTTCGAATCACCGAAGTGCGTCAGAGTCGACGATCCGCAGCATCCCAGGATGGCGAGGTGGCTGAGCTGTGGCAGGTGGAGCGACGATGGCCTTCCCCTTCGCGATGATGGATTTTTGTGGAGCCATTGAAAGCTTCGAAGTTCGGCTTGGAAGAAGTTTGGAGAAGAAGAGGAAAGGAAAAAGCTCCTCTCTCTTCTTAAGTGGCCTATTTATAGGCGCTTACGATGACTGGACTCCACTTCGGTTTCCGAGCCAATCTCGCGAAAATCGAAACAAAAAAAATTTGTTCGAATTCTGTGCAGATTTTACTGCATTTAATACGTACCGTCATTCAAAGTATTTTAAACGTTTGGGCGCCCAAAGTTTGAAAACTTTGGTGGTGAGACCTATGCATAATCTTTCTACAACTATCACGACGATCCTGGGATTTAATTAAGGTAGAAGTGAACCCCTGGGGAAGATTCACCTGAAAGTTCAAATCGGCAATCTTCACACAAAGGTTACTTTCTATGTGATCGACAATCACTGCTCCTATAATGCTTTGCTAGGAAAACCATTTCTGCATGAGCATAACATTGTGCCATCCACTCTCCACCAATGCTTCAAGTATGTTGATGTCAATGGAGAAGTCCAGAAGGAAGTAGATGATCTAAATCCTTTCAGAGGAATCGAAGCATATTGTACTGATTCTCGGATGTACAAGGATTAGTTCATGAAGGTTGTACTGGCTTTGGATACTGAAGAAGATCAGAGAGACACCTCAGATGAGATTCTCGTGATTCCAGTCAAAGGACGTACTTCTCGTCCTCAGTTTTCTCAGATGTTAACGATCCATCTTTCCTCTCATAAGAAGTCTCTTCCTGCTGAAAAGATGGAACAAAAGGAACTCACTTCTTCTGAGCCTCTTGTTATCGACCTCCATCGAAATAGGCCTTCTCCTTCTCTTTCTCCTTCTCCTCCTCTGGTTATCAACCTTAGCAAGCCATTGGCTAAGGTCAAAAGCCCTGTTGTAAATGAGAATGTACAAATCAATAAAATAACATCTCCTTTGCAGTATACTGATGTTATTTATTATACTCAACGTTACTTAGAAATGTTAGATAACTTCGAACTAATCACAATAGGAGCAGTTCAACCTCTCCAAGACGAAGTATCATTTGAATCAGCTCAAGATTCCTTCTTCTTAGTTCCTTCTAGGAAGAAAGATGAACTTCATATACTTTTTAGTAAAGAAACAGAGCAATAGATCACGCTCGATAGTTATAGTCAACAATTAAAATAAATCATTCGAAAGATGGGCTATAATTTTAAAACTGGTCTTAATGGTGGTAGAGAAAGACGAACTCCCATTCATACGCCTGCTCCAAAAGGAAAGGCATTGCAATATTACAGCAAGACGATGCGTGGGTTGGGTTATATTTCGCCGGTTATAACTCCAGAAGCCTCCGAGTTTGACAAAGAAGAGCGATCTAATTCTTCTGACTCCATGTCGTAGGATTCTGACACTAGCGTCGGACACGTACATCGAGTTACACTATCTTCTAATATAGTGTCTGCCGAGTTCTCAGAGGATGACGAAGATGACGTTGTTGAAGCTCCTGAAGTAGATCCTTGGACACAAAGGATGGACACTCAGTGGGAACTTCATTTCAAACAACGAGAACCACCTACAGAAGATCAATTAATTCAGGTCGATGTTGGAGAAGAAGGTTCGCTTTGGCCAATCTTCAACAGCAAAAGCCTCCAAGAGGCGGATAATCAAAAACTAATTCAGCTTATCCAGGAATATATTGATGTCTTCGCTTGGAGTTATGAATATATGCCAGGATTGGATCATCAGATAGCTACCCATAGACTCCACATTCGGCCTAATGCAAGGCCAGTCAAACAACAACAACGTTGATTCAAACCTGACATGATGAATGCCATAGAGACTAAAGTTAGGAAACTTATCGCTTGTGGCTTTGTTAGAGAAGAACAACATCCCGACTGGGTCGCCAATGTTGTCCCAGTTTGAAAAAATGGGAAAGGTCAGAGTCTGCATTAACTTTAGAGACCTCAACGACGCTTGTCCTAAGGATGAGTTTCCTTTTCCGATCACTGATGTCATGATCGATAACACTTGTGGATTCGAACATATGTCTTTCATGGACGGTTTTTTTGGTTATAATCAAATCCGAATGCACCTTGAAGACGAGAGACATACATATTTCCGTACTCCTTTGGGAGTCTATTGCTACACCTTCATGCCATTCAGTCTTAAAAATGCTGGTGCAACCTATCAGCAGGCTATAAGTACCATCTTCCGTGATTATCTTCGAAAGACAGTTGAATGCTATGTCGACGATATTGCTGTCAAAAGGCTGGATTGATGCAATTATGGACTATACATGATGTTAATGCAACTCAACTAACCTCTCTGTGATACCACATGGTATCTGGATACTCAGGCAAGTATCAGAATTGTGCCTGCTCCTATGATGGACATATAGCGACGGATATATAGTGACGAATTCTGTCCGTCGCTATTAGCGACCGACTACCGACAAAGTTTCGACTAATTGCCATCGAAAAGTCGATAATTTTTTTTTTTAAGGGCGAGCAAAAGTCGCCAATCCATCGTTAAGTCGACGGAGATATAGCGACGGATGAAGAATCCGTCGCTATGCTGTTGCTTAGTTGGCAAAAGTTGGCAAAAAATGTTGAAAAAATTTGCCGTAAAATTTAACGACCACATAGCGACGGATATTCCGTCGGCCAGCTATGATATAGCGACCACATAGCGACGGAATATATCCGTCGCCAGTCCGTTGCTAAATATTCAGTCCTAACTTAAATTTAGCCGATGGGAGGGGAGCTTTTCATTCTCCCCCCAAATTTTCTCTCTCTCTTTCTCTCTCTTCGGCCGCAGTCTCTCTCTTTCCAGGTAATTTTTTCTCTCTCTCGGTTGTCGGGGCGACGGGGGCCGGTGGTGGGGGGGGTCGTTGGGGGGGGGTTTGGGTCGGGGCAGCGAAAAGAGGCGGGGACAGGTGGTGGTGGGGGTCGCGGTGGTGGCGGTGGGGGTCGCTGGGGGGGGGTGGCGTTCGGGTCGGGACGACCGGGGGAGGCGGGGCCTGGTGGTGGTGGGGGTGGGGGTCGCTGGGGGGGTTTCGGGTCGGGGCGGCAGGGGGAGGCTGGGGCCAGTGGTGGTGGGGGTGGAGGTCGCTGGGGGGGTTTCGGGTCCGGGCGGCGGGGGTCGACCGGGGCCGGTGGTGGTGGGGTGGGGGTCGTGGTGGTGGGGGTAGGGGTCACTGGGGGGGGTTTCGGGTCGGGGTGGAGGGTTTCAGGTCGGCGGTGGGGATGGCTGTCGGCGGTGGTGGGGGTGGGGTTTGGGTAGGTGTAGTGCCCCGTCCCGCAAAGTCAATCAGAGGAAATCGAAACGCCGACGGCGTTCGGACTTGGCCTTACAACGGCGACTCGAAGACATCGCTCAGGTGGGGTAGTTTCGGTGAATTTGCCTCATCTCAGCCTTCACTTAATAATTCGTCTGTTTTCAACTTGCACAAGTAGGCTAATATAAAAGCTACGAACGCACATAGCTAAGGGAATAATCCTGACCCGTCGGAATGTCTTAGAACATGGAAAATGGTCCCACGGTCTCAATAGAAGTCGGCTCAGCGTGCTTTTAAAATGACACTCGATCCTTCGTCCCGCGGCTTGGGAGAGGGAAATGTTGGTATTCGACACAAACGATGAGTTAGCCTAAGGCATAGGCGTCGCCCGCATAAATGCTCGTTAAAGCATGCACGTTTCTACTACGTAAGGCTTGGCATAGCCTTGGCTCGTCCCTCAGTTTAAGTTGTAGGCTTGAGTAAGTTAGGCAAAGTTATGTCGGTCGACCTAAAGTCGTTCCAAGTGCCGTCCCGTTCATTCTGCGATTGTCAAGTCAGATAGTCCTACGATCTCAAGGGGCCGTCAAGTAACATATGACTTGGGTGATAGCGTCGCGTAGGACGTAAGTCAGTTAAAGGCACGAGCCACGGTTGGCACGATGTAAAATTAGCCATGGTCCACGGTACTTAAGGAACACGTTTTGTTCAAGTTAAGTTGGAAGACTACGTAGTAGTCGTTCCCTCGAGTTCAAAGAAGTTCGAGGCGGTCCCTCGGTTGGGAGTCTCGCGTTCCTATCCACGTTAAGATGTTTCGAGGCGGTCCCTCGGTTGGGAGTCTCGCGTTCCTATCCACGTTAATGTTTCGAGGCGGTCCCTCGGTTGGAAGTCTCGCGTTCCTATCCACGTTAAGTATTCGAGGCGATCCCTCGGTTGGGAGTCTCGCGTTCCTATCCACGTTAAGTATTCGAGGCGGTCCCTCGGTTGGGAGTCTCGCGTTCCTATCTACGTTAAGAGTTTGAGGTGGTCCTTCGGTTGGGAGTCTCGCGGTCCCGAGGCACGTTATGCCAAGTATGATTCAGAGCACGAGTTGCTAAGTATAGTTCCGGTCGTACCAACAAGTAGGCCATTCATTTACGTGAGTTTAGATGTCTCGTAGGTGCGTGGTCATTGGACACCTTGTCGACAAGGATTTCTGCCTAGACTGGTTATACGCCGGGGCACCGGGCCCAGTCGTCCTAGGAGGTAGACGTTATAGCAGCGCATGCCTTTATTGCGTGGGTAGTCGGGGGCTTTCCATGGGGCTAGCTACCTTGCATCGAAGGACCCGCCACCTACCCGAGCTATGTCCGCGATGGCTTGTCATGCCAGTGGCCTTTCATATAGATAATTGGCATGCTAAGCGGCGAATCCGCATGCACGGTGTCGGTCATAACAAAGGAAGTGTAAGCACGGTATGCGTTGAATGGTGAAATATGTGCTCGGTTGCACCTAAAGTATTATAAATGCTACGATTTGGCTATACGTAAAGACACGTGCTTTAGCACGAGATGTGGCATCGTACTTGAGTTCTCAACACCGGTTCCACAAGTTGGTTAGTCGTTGCGCGTTAAGTCGAGAAGGGCCGTAAGGCGAGTTTGGATAAGTCAGGTTATGCTGCGAGGCACGGCCTCGATGTTTGAGGCACGGGCAAGTATTTGACACGACCTAGTCGTTACGTCCAAGAGTATGGTACGAAAGACAAGTATGAGTTGGTACGTTGACAATACAAGCACGAGAAAGGTCTAGAGGCAAAGTATGGGTACGTTATTAGTGCAAGGCACGAAGATGGTCTAAAGACACTAAATAGGCCGAGCGTCGGTCCCTAAAATCGATCCTAAGACAAGACTAGAAAGACAATCGTAAAGGGGCTTGTATTGCACAAAGTAAATAAAACATGTTGGTTTTGTATGGGTGAGCGAGAAGCTCACTCCACCAGTACAGTGGTACTGACACCCACACAGTTTCCATGTGCAGGCACAGGTAGAAGCTCGTGGCACGGAGCTCGCTTGGATGCGTCGAGGCACGGAGTTCCTTGGCGATTCGAAGCGTGTGGCCTCATGGATTCGAAGACTTATACGGGACATAATGTATGGACATCGCCTTCCGAAGCTTCCGCTGGATCGATAAATATGTATCGAGAGATGAGAGAGAGTTGAGCGATTTGTAATGTGAGACGAGTGTATTTGAGTGATTGTAATCTTGGCCTTGTGCCCCCAATGTTACCGTTGTTTCAACATCAATAAAAGAGCTTCTTTGAATAACTTGTGTTTGTTCTAAATTTCTGCTGCGTGTTCAATGTCTCTGCTTGGGACTTCTGTGCGACGACCCCGTCGCAGCCGCTGTAATCAGCCGTTATGGAACCCGCCTTGCACGAGCGCAATCTAGGTTCGTGCGGCGTCACGCCTTAGCGAGGACGATCGCTTCTACAGGAGCGGGGCATGACATAGTGGTATCAGAGCATGGCTTTACGTCCTTGGACTATCGATTGAATTCTTTAGCTTCGTTGTTCCGCGAACTCTGAAACGTTGCTTCCACAAAGTCGATATCGTTGGTGCGCTCTCTCTCAAACGTCCCTCGGTATGTCCATACAATAAGTCTAATATTTTCAAAAGCTCGTACATGTGTTCAGTCGAACGTATCGATAGGCGATGGCCTTTGGGCCGAACGGTGCCGACCTTGAGTTGATAGAAGATACGTGCTAAAGTTAGCAAGTTGCATGCGTGCCTAACGAGTCCTACGTCGGCATTAGCAAATGAGCGTGAAAACTCGGAGTATAGTCCATACGGGATGGTTATGCACACAGCCTTTTGGCTAAGTTGCGTCGCGTGTCGCGCACCTCGACCTTTTGGTGCAAACGAATTGCGAGTGATATCAAGTATCGCTCAATCGGGAACGGAAATACACATAGAGTGTCTATCGATAGGAACGCTATCGAGCTAACGCTTAGGCGTACACGAAGGATTGATTAGGATTTTGAGGATTGTGCAAACGACTTAGTGCGTCGATACGAACGTGATTGAGGACTAGATCGAATGGCTCGAACCCGAGTGGTGTATAAACGTTATATAATTATTCGAGCGGAACCAGAGGAATTACGGATAGTACGAGTGCGTCCACAAGCGATGATATCGCAAGGCCTTAGAACGAGTAACGCTTAGTTGGTCATGATTCGAGAGTCACAAACGAGATACCGTTCGGACGATTTGTAAACGATAGTGCGAGTTACGAAATGGTTGAATAGAAATTCTAAACGATAGAATAAATGGATGACTTGATTGAAGAAATTAATATTGTGAACGATTCGAGGAGATTATCCAGTCGGACGATAGCATTATTCGTATGACTCAAAATTCGTTGCAAAGGAAGATCGTCAGGTTACGCATATCGTCGATGGCATTAAGGCGTATCAAAGATCGATATGCGATAACTCGGGGGTACTCTGACATGGTGAATGATGATTGTACAAGAGTTATCATTCCGATGGATGCAATACTTAAGATTTTGATTTGGGACAAATGTTGGATGAAAGTGATCGTGTCTTGATGGTTACGCGAATAACCACAGCGTCGACGGTCTTGTCTTATGCGAGCGCAACTCTAGCCTCGCACATGCGTTGCATCAGATTTGGAGCAATCGTTCCGCGTGAGCGCTGACATGGTGATTCATGTCGCAGGAATGATCGAACTCGGAAAATTAAGATGCGGCAACTTCGATTGTCTCGACTTGTTGGTTTGATGCGAAGGATTGACGAATGAATAAAACATGAGGATTGTGTAGGTCCAATCTGTGCATCGAGAATGAATTTGTCTAGACACAAAATAAGAGTTACGTCCCGATGAGAATGATTATCTCGTAGGAGCGTGCATGGTGATTCGTGCCCACCGTGGATAATCTGACTTGCGTGAGATCGGGGCGCAACGTATTGTTAAGTCATACGACCTTGTGATCGATTACGTGAATTGGAATAGATGATTCGGAAACGTGAAATATGAATTACGATTTAGAGATGAATTGTGTCATAGCGTGCTTGATTTGAGAATGAATGATAGACAAACTAATATCGAACGTGTTCGAAGAGATAGACGATACGAAATGGCTTGATGAACGAGCGATATGTTCTTATCAAGGATTGGTTGAAACGTGAATTATCGTATGATGCTTTATCGATACGACTCGTACCCCGTGCGACGAATGTGGGGATGTGCGTAGGAAATCGATGCTCGATGTTTAGAAATCGGAGTGATGCGAGCTTGGGTAGAAAATCTCGTACCATCGATTTGGTTTGACCTTAGGATAGGGTCAGTGTTGATATCGTTGTTTGGAAACTATGATTCCAGTACTGACGAAAAGACATAGCCTAGCGGTTAGGCAGGCGTTCGAGCGCGAAGCGATAGGAGTTACGGAGGCACCACTCGCGAGTCTCGGCTGACATGTACGTATATCAGGAACGCCCGAATATGTGCATGATCCGACTCGAGTGGTGATGGCAAATTCTCTATCACGAGGCTTGGCTGAAATGCATGTATTTTGGAGACGCCTGGAATATGTGCACGATCCAACTAAGTGATACGTTGAATCAAGTAAGACTTGAGAAACGAGAAAGTGTCGAGGATATTGAGATCGTAAGTTTCGAAGAAATGTTAACGGTAACGCGATCATTGAATTAAAACGAATTCGAATGTTGGTTGATCGGTTGGTGTGCCTTACGACTAAGTTAGCGATAAGCACGAGCGTGGCTCGGAATCGAAGAAACGCGTAGGCGGAGTGTGTACGATTAATTCTTGGCCATAGAAATGGTAGGATGGTTTGCCTTCAGGAAAGTCTCGAGGACGAGACTTGTTCTGAGTGGTGTATGTTGTAGTGCCCCGTCCCGCAAAGTCAATCGGAGGAAATCGAAACGCCGACGGCGTTCGGACTTGGCCTTACAACGGCGACTCGAAGACATCGCTCAGGTGGGATAGTTTCGGTGAACTTGCCTCATCTCAGCCTTTACTTAATAATTCGTCTGTTTTCAACTTGCACAAGTAGGCTAATATAAAAGCTACGAATGCACATATCTAAGAGAATAATCCCGACCCGTCGGAATGTCTTAGAACATGGAAAATGGTCCCACGGTCTCAATAGAAGTCGGTTCAGCGTGCTTTTAAAATGACACTCGATCCTTCGTCCCGCGGCTTGGGAGAGGGAAATGTTGGTATTCGACACAAACGATGAGTTAGCCTAAGGCATAGGCGTCGCCCGCATAAATGCTCGTTAAAGCATGTACGTTTCCACTACGCAAGGCTTGGCATAGCCTTGGCTCGTCCCTCGGTTTAAGTTGTAGGCTTGAGTAAGTTAGGCAAAGTTATGCCGGTCGACCTAAAGTCGTTCCAAGTGCCGTCCCGTTCGTTCTGCGGTTGTCAAGTCAGATAGTCCCACGATCTCAAGGGGCCGTCAAGTAACATATGACTTGGGTGATAGCGTCGCGTAGGACGTAAGTCAGTTAAAGGTACGAGCCACGGTTGGTACGATGTAAAATTAGCCACGGTCCACGGCACTTAAGGAACACGTTTTGTTCAAGTTAAGTTGGAAGACTACGTAGTAGTCGTTCCCTCGAGTTCAAAGAAGTTCGAGGCGGTCCCTCGGTTGGGAGTCTCGCGTTCCTATCCACGTTAAGATGTTTCGAGGCGGTCCCTCGGTTGGGAGTCTCGCGTTCCTATCCACGTTAATGTTTCGAGGCGGTCCCTCGGTTGGGAGTCTCGCGTTCCTATCCACGTTAATGTTTTGAGGCGGTCCCTCAGTTGGGAGTCTCGCGTTCCTATCCACGTTAAGTATTCGAGGCGATCCCTCGGTTGGGAGTCTCGCGTTCCTATCCACGTTAAGTATTCGAGGCGGTCCCTCAGTTGGGAGTCTCGTGTTTCTATCTACGTTAAGAGTTTGAGGTGGTCCTTCGGTTGGGAGTCTCGCGGTCCCGAGGCACGTTATGCCAAGTATGATTCAGAGTACGAGTTGCTAAGTATAGTTCTGGTCGTACCAACAAGTAGGCCATGCATTTACGTGAGTTTAGATGTCTCGTAGGTGCGTGGTCATTGGACACCTTGTCGACAAGCATTTCTGCCTAGACTGGTTATACGCCGGGGCACCGGGCCCAGTCGTCCTAGGAGGTAGACGTTATAGCAGCGCATGCCTTTATTGCGTGGGTAGTCGGGGGCTTTCCATGGGGCTAGCTACCTTGCATCGAAGGACCCGCCGCTTACCCGAGCTATGTCCGCGATGGCTTGTCATGCCAGTGGCCTTTCATATAGATAATTGGCGTGCTAAGCGGCGAATCCGCATGCACGGTGTCGGTCATAACAAAGGAAGTGTAAGCACGGTATGCGTTGAATGGTGAAATGTGTGCTCGGTTGCACCTAAAGTATTATAAATGCTACGATTCGGCTATACGTAAAGACACATGCTTTGGCACGAGATGTGGCATCGTACTTGAGTTTTCAACACCGGTTCCACAAGTTGGTTAGTCGTTGAGCGTTAAGTCGAGAAGGGCCGTAAGGCGAGTTTGGATAAGTCAGGTTATGCTGCGAGGCACGGCCTCGATGTTTGAGGTACGGGCAAGTATTTGACACGACCTAGTCGTTACGTCCAAGAGTATGGTACGAAAGACAAGTATGAGTTGGTACGTTGACAATGCAAGCACGAGAAAGGTCTAGAGGTAAAGTATGGGTACGTTATTAGTGCAAGGCACGGAGATGGTCTAAAGACACTAAATAGGCCGAGCGTCGGTCCCTAAAATCGATCCTAAGGCAAGACTAGAAAGACAATCGTAAAGGGGCTTGTATTGCACAAAGTAAATAAAACGTGTTAGTTTTGTATGGGTGAGCGAGAAGCTCACTCCACCAGTACAGTGGTACTGACACCCATACAGTTTCCATGTGCAGGCACAGGTAGAAGCTCGTGGCGCGGAGCTCGCTTGGATGCGTCGAGGCACGGAGTTCCTTGGCGATTCGAAGCGTGCGGCCACATGGATTCGAAGACTTATACGGGACATAATGTATGGACATCGCCTTCCGAAGCTTCCGCTGGATCGACAAATATGTATCGAGAGATGAGAGAGAGCTGAGCGATTTGTAATGTGAGACGAGTGTATTTGAGTGATTGTAATCTTGGCCTTGTGCCCCTAATGTAACCGTTGTTTCAATATCAATAAAAGAGCTTCTTTGAATAACTTGTGTTTGTTCTAAATTTTCGCTGCGTGTTCAATGTCTCTGCTTGGGACTTCTGTGCGACGATCCCGTCGCAGCCGCTGTAATCGGCCGTTATGGAACCCGCCTTGCACGAGCGCAATCTAGGCTCGTGCGGCATCATGCCTTAGCGAGGACGATCGCTCCTACGGGAGCGGGGCGTGACAGTAGGGGTGGGTGTGGGGGTGGGGGTTGGGGCCGCCGGTAGTGTAACACACACACACACACACACACACACACACAAAGTACCAGTATCAGAATATAAACTTAGTATATAAATTAGTATATATATAAACTTAGTACCAACGTTCAAAGTATCGGTATCAGAATCGGTATCGGACTATTCCTATGAGTATTGGTATCGGTATATAAATTAGTATATATATATATATATATATATATATATATATATATATATATATATATATATATATATATATATATATAACCTTAGTATCAAGGTTGAAAGTATCGGTATCAGAATCGGGATCGGACTATTCCTATGAGTATTGGTATCAGCGATATCGCTAGTATCGACGGTTAAGGATCGGAGTATCGTAGAATAGTATAATATTGAAATTTAAGTTTACTTATGCCAAGTGTTTTGGGCCTATCATAGTTATAGATTTTTTCAGAAATCTAGTATAATGCTGATTACCTCAAAAGGCTTGCATAAGTAAGAGTGTATAGAGTGTATATTGTAGGCGAAATCGGTATCACCATGAATCTCATGGCTTGTTCTACCAGAGTATAATATAAAACCAAATGTGTGAAGCAGAGCTTCACATTCACAATATTAGAAGGAAAAAATTTGCGATGGGTGGTAGGACGAGATAGAATCCTTGTGATGGGTCCTATTTCCGGTCAGAAATATAGTGAGAAGCAGGATTCTGGCTCGCCCTACTACCTGCTGAGGAGGTTGAGAGAGTCGAATGAGAAGCAGGGAAGTATCAGTGTCATATTCTATATTTTTAATTGCAAATCTGTTTACTTTGTCTTACGAATCGGTATCGGTATCGAATATAGAGTGAGTATACCTGCGGTAGGTAAGTGTTGAAAATTAAATTTAAGATATCGGTATAGAGTGAGTATCCTAGAAGGATATATATATAAGATATCTTAGTAGTAGATAGGTAAGTGTTGAAAATTAAATTTACTTATGCCAAGTCTTTTGGGCCTATCAAAGTTATAGATTTTTTTTTAAAATCTAGTATAATGCTGGTTACCTCAAAAGGCTTGCATAAGTAAGAGTGTATAGAGTATATATCGTAGACGGATGAGTGTATAGAGCGAGCGTCCCTACTCTCCTTCTTCTCATTCGGGTCATGAGGCATCCTATTCCGCATCATATGATATACATCTCAACCAAAGCGTAGAAAGTGTGAAAATATTAATATTAACCAAGGATCAGTATCGAAATCAGCATCACCATGAATCTCATAGCTTGTTTTAACAGAGCATAATATAAAACCAAACGTGAAGCAGAGCTTCACATTCATAATATTAGAAGGAAATTTTTTTGATTGGTGGTAGGGCGAGCCAGAATACTTTCAAAGGATTCTGGCTCGCCCTACCACCAATCGCAAATTTTTTCCATCTAGTATTTTGAATGTGAAGCTCTGATTCACACGTTTGGTTTTATATTATGCTCTAGTAGAACAAGCCATGAGATTCATGGTGATACCGATTTCGATACCGATCCTTGGTTAATATTAATATTTTCACACTTCTCTACTTTTTGGTTGAGATGGATATCATATGATGCGGAATAGGAGGCTGAGAGAGTCGAATGAGAAGCAGGGAAGTAGAGGGGGCTTAGAGAGGGGGCCTTCTCTACTCCTCTATATCCTGGTTGTGAGACTCATTCCGTACTGTCAGGCTATGTCGTTAATGGCTTCAAGTTTAAGGAAAGACTGTTGGGGGCCATTCACCGTTGGAGGTTGAAGTATCCGAAGAGGTTGATGTATCCGAAGAGAAAAATGAAATAGATGAAAGCAAAGATGAGGAGGAAGAGGAAGATGAGGACGCAGAGGACGTCTAATACTATCATTTCCATACAATAATGAATCTTCTACATTACACGTCTAATATTGTCATTTTGTTTAATCCTTAATTAATCTCCATGTTTCCATCAATCTGACCTGATGGCACCCAAGACCCGAGGACGTCGCTTGAGAGAGGCACATATGGCTGCTGAGGAGATAGTGCCACCTCCTGCTGCTGAGTCGGTAGTGGTACCTACTGTTGAGTCGGTAGTGCCACCTCCTGCTGCTGAGGAGGTAATGCCACCTCCTGCTGTTGAGGAGGTGGCACCAGAGGGTAGTTGCACCGGGAATTCCAGTCATCTATCTCCTCTTGATATTGATCTTGCTGGCGTGGATCCTACTTATGCGCGCTGGCTGAGGGAGTTCTATCTACCCCAGCATAGACGACAATATATATATATATATATATATATATATATATATATATATATGATATATAAAATATATATATATATATATATATATATATATATATATATATATATATATATATATATATATATATATATATATATATATATATATATATATATATGTATATGATATAACTTTTGACTGGAATTGTTTCCAGTAGACTTATTAATTCTGACAACCGACTTGTATGGTTTTACAACTCTTCATGTTTCTCATTTTCTAAACATGGTTTTATTTTTAGATGCTATTATCTAGACTTGGTATATATATATATATATATATATATATATATATATATATATATATATATATATATATATATATATATATATATATATATATATATGGGGAAACAGCTCTCTGGCTTGGGAGATTCAGTAAAAATATATATATATATATATATATATATATATATATATATATATATATATATATATATATGGGGAAACAGCTCTCTGGCTTGGGAGATTCAGTGGAGATTTCCGGCGACTGAATTTTCGAGCTCCGGCAGCACCTGCCGGCGCGGTAGGGCGGCGCCCACCTCTGGCGTCAGGTCGCCTCCGTCCCGCCGTTCCTAGTCTCCGCTCGTGCGCCTCCTCCCTCCTTCTCCCCCTATGCCCCGCCCTCCCCCTTCGCACCCGCCCAGCTGGCTGATAGCTGCTGCGGAGGCCCAAGGCTACCAGATCGCGTTCTCCTCCCGCGAACGCCGACGTTTTCCTCGCCGTGCCAGGTCGGGACATCGTCCCCCCCTCCTCTGCTGTCTGGCGCCCGGTCGCCGACATCCCACTGCCACCCCCCTTTGGCTTTGGTTCCCGCATGGACAGCAGCGCAGCTCTGGCTAGTGGAGCGCAGCTGCGAGGCCACCGCCGCCGCTACCGTCGACGCTCCGCGCCCCTGGTCTGTCCTTCGCGCTAGCCGCGGGTCCTGTGTTCTTTTCCCGACCTCAGGAGCCCCTATCCCCTCCTCTTTCCCCTCCCCGCTTTCCTCGGGCTCGGCTCTGCCTGAGGGGCCCGAGGCTCCCACCGCGGGAGGCCCCCCTTCACTCTCGTCCCCTGGCCGAACTTTTGTCCCCGCCGGCTCAGTTCCTCCTCTCCCTAGCTCCGGGTCAGACCTCTACATCAGCGGCGGATCCGGCGCCCTACGTCTAGTACAGCAATGCCCATTCTCCGATCCCTCCCCGTCCTCCTCGAGTTGGGCACAGCTCCCGAGCTTTCCTATGTCGGCGGGATAAGAGGGCCACGTGACCCACGTGCCCCCTAGGGTAGTGGTCCAGCTTCGGGGGGTGCGCCATTCCTTCGTGCGGTCAACCGCGAGGTCTTGTGTACGCGGATTACTTTGGGGCGCTGTCCATCAGCCCCTTTCCTTTCACTTGAGGGCTCAGGGAGCCACGTGAACCCTCACCTGGTGCACCCGAATGGTGGCCCCACAATTGCCATTGGCTCAGGCCCCACTTTAGCCCTTGGCACAGCTCAGCTGCAGGACTCGGGCATCCCAACTTGCGCCCCACAGGCACAAATCTCCAGAGCGCGCCCGCTCGGCGCACTTCACAACTGCAGCTTCGCGCAACCAGGGGTTAATCCTCCCAGCCTCTTGGCTCTTCCTGGAGTTTCCCCTCCTAGCCTTTTGGCACAACTCGGGGACCCTTCCTCCTGCCTTTTGGCACCGCCTGGGGCCCAACTCCCTAGCCTCTTAGCGCACAATGGTTCCCCAGCCGGTTCCGGGCCCCCCGCGGCCGGCCCCGGATTGGCGCATCTTGGATCCAGCTCGGCCCCTGGCCGGCGCAGCCTCGCTCTCCCCAACCTGCCCCCGTCTCCCTCTCTTCCGAGAATTTATGCATCACGCCCCGTGCGCCCCGCTTGCCCCCATCGTTCCCCCTTCTAATCTCCCTAGCTCCGAGTCTCCCCGCGGCTCCCCCCTCCCGGGCAGCGTGCCTGGTTCCCTCCCCCGTGCCTCCTACGCAGAGGCCTTACGGTCGGATCGGGGGAGGCAACTCCCCTCGTCGTCGTCGAAAATCCTGCTTCCGGACTTAGACTTCTCGCCTCCTGCTGACGGCGATCTCATTCGGGTCCCCTTTGCAGCGTCGGAGATCTCCTCCCTGTCCTCCTCCTTCTCAATGTCGTTTGTGCTCAAATTCGGATCCAGCTGTCCGAAGATCTCCACAGCCTCGGAAGCTATTGCCAAGTGGGGCCTATCCGCTGCCTTCCGGGTCGCTCCGCTCGACCCTAAGCACATGCTCTTACACCTATCTTCCGAACCGAACTTCGTAGTTATCCGGGCCAGGGGCACGGCTAGAATGGGCACACAGATCGCTAAAGTGGTCAAATGGTCCCCCGAATTCAACCCAAAAATTGATTCGACAATTATTTCTACATGGATCACCCTTCCCAACCTCCCATTGGTCTGCTTCCCCGTAGCTGCCCTCAAACGGATAGCCAGCTCCTTTGGGACCCTGGTAGCAATCGCGGAAGAAACTCGCAACCTCTCCAAGTGCAATTATGCGAAGATTTGTGTGGAGTTAGACCTCGCTAACGACCCTCCCAAACTCATAGAGATCGAGCTCGGAGATCAAACTCATAGTCAAATGCTGGTTTACGACAACAATATCATCTTCTGCAAACACTGCCAGATGAGCGGACACCCCATGCAGCACTGCTTTCGCGCCCACCCTGAACCAAAAAAGACAAGAATGTGCACCCCTCGTGCGTCGACAGCTCAAAAACATCCCGCCTTTAGCATCCACAAATCCAACCCCGTCCCCCTCCCTCAGATTGATGTCCAGACGCGCCCCCACCCTCAATCCAACAGGACCAGCTCCGCTATCGTCCCCTACACTCCGTCCACCCTCTCCCTCCACAGTCCTTTTGATCTCCTCTCAGGCACTCTTGCCGACGACGATCACCATGCCTCCAGCGATCTCCCTGCCACCACCTCCGGCCAGCAAGATTGTCCCAAAATCAGCGGTTTCACACACCACCCTAGCGCATATATAGCCCTCATCTCCCAACTTCCCAACCCACCTGAAACCAACATTCTACCTCCCCACGGAGAATCTCTCTCCATCCAACCACCCGTCGACTACTCTCTACATCTCGGTCAGGACTCGTCAGCGAGCAGTCATGAGCTATCCGGAGCGATCATCCTCGCTAAGGTGTGATGCTGCACGGGCCTAGGTTGCGCCTGTGCAAGGCCAAGTCCAGAAACGGCCGATTTGAGCTAGGCCACAGAGTCGCACAGAGTGTCCCCATCTGCAGCGAAAAGTAAACGAACCCAAAATTGAAGTGAATTCAAACTCTTTATTGATTTTCAAGAAGTTTACAAGCGGCGCTAGGCCGATATTACAAATCGCTCAAGCTCTCTCTCTCTGAAACATAAAAGGCATGCCAAGTGGCTTACAACATGGAATAATTCATGGCGATGTTCCGATACATTATGTCCTGTATAGGATGCTTCAGCTTCTTGCAACGTCCCAAGGCCCCGGAGTTGGCTCCGCACCTTAACACGTTCGATGGAAGCTCCGCACCCGCTGGCATCTCCTGCATTATGCAAGCAGACTGTGGGGTTATCAGTACATTGTTATGCACTGGTGGGGAGGCTAGCTCGCCCACAATGCTATCATTACCAAACACGTTCCATTTACTTTTGTGTGCCGTCTATCATTGATTGTCTTTCTAATCTTGCCTTAGGATCAGTTTTATGGCATATTTCGTAACCTATCTCGTATTGCCGAATTCGAGTGTCGCATGAAAATACATACACGACTTACCCATACTTACCGTCCGGCCTTCCCTGTCCAAAGTAAACCAAGTTAGTCAACAATTCATAAGGAATAACTTAACGTGTCTCATGTAAACTTTCAATATCAAGAGCGTGTCCCTGCCTCGGGTCCTAGCATGTCGTAGGTACGTTCTCTAACTAATTTTGTATGAATTACTCTTTATTTACTTGGTATGTTACATTTCAAGCACGTTCAGGGTGTTACATTTCGAGCATGTTCGGGTGTTACATTTCGAGCATGTTCAGGAGGCACTTGTTCATTTTACTTAGACTACTTTGATTTCAATGCAAGGACACCAGCAAAGCCTACTTAATCTATATGCACCGGTCGCTGGCATCACAAGCTATTTGGACATATCCCCTTGGTATTTCTCAACTTAGCGTAGGGTGATGGCGGGTACACCCCGTTAAGTCTCTTGAATATACCCTGCACTTACGTCTCCTGGTGCCTAAGCCCGCACCCAGGCAGCCCGTAAGCCCCGTTTTGATTCCGTCTAGGCCGGCCACAGTTTTTTCCTCCATCGCCCGTGCCGCAGAATCCTTCCTCATGATGGCCACGGTATTCCCCCCCATCGCCTGTACCGTTTGTCCACGACCATTTCGTATTGTCTTGTCATTTTAACTTAACGGCTATCTTCAAGCCGTAGGCTAACCCTTAGCCATAATGCGTTATCGACCAGGTTGGCGTCCGTGCAGCGCGGGTAGCGAGCCCCGTTGCACGTGCCCGTCACACCTGTCGCTAACCCTTAGCCATAATGCGTTATTCTTTTTTCTTTCTTATCTTTCATGTATTCTTTCTTTCATTTCTTTCTTTCACTTGTTCGTTCATTCATAGATTCATTCATGTATTCATTCATTCATTCATTTATTCGTTGATTCATTCATTCACGCATTACGCAACTCCCAGTGTGGGAGTCGCCTTGGCGACCCATCGGTCCCATAGCCTTTCAATATTGTTATACTCTACTCGAAACGACTATATTGATAGTCTTCCCGTTTCATTGTTGTAACCCATTTATTGTTTCATTGTTGGCCGCATAAGGACATAAACGTAAGCTTGTGCCTTAGCACGAGCGTGGAGCGCGGTACGAGAGTTCACATTTTCCAAGTTCCTTTCCATATTTTATACAAGCATAGAAGGTGGGATTATTCCTTTAGCTAGGTACGTTGAGTCATTTATTAGCATGCGCGGGGTTATCGCCTAGCGATTCTCGTGATAGTGTTCGTATTGTTATGTGTCTAGGCTAAGCAAAGACGGGTTCATCGGAGCCACCTACCTTAGCGATGTTCGCATCGGCCGAGCGATACTCCGAGCGTGCCTTTGAAAGTCTAAGTCTGGATTCATCTTGACGGGCCAATGTAAGCCTTGCATCGATTCTTCATCAGGTCGATGCTAACTCTTCGGGTCGACGGCTCGTTTGAGTCGTTGTACTTGCTGTTTGAATCGGCGTTCCGCTAGGACGGAGCGGGTCATTACATAATACACCACTCAAAATAAGTCTCGTCCTCGAGACTTCTTGAGTGCGGGTTATCCTATCATTCCTTAACTCGTGTCGTCGTATTTCTTAGACAATTCCATCGAACGGCTCTATCGTTCGATGACATCGAACCATACTCGATACTTTTCTAAGTTCCGTGTCGCATACGTTTGGTCGATTTTATTGAATAACTTTTCATTCATTTTAGAGTTGTTGGCACTTATTCAATTCAAGTGTTTCTTCGTCTTGGTTGCTATTTCTCCGTGTCATGGAACGAAAATGGTTTCAGGAGGCACGTTGTAATTCATCAAATGCGCGGGTCGTGGGTTAAGGCAAACCCATTTTCGTGTATCTCGGTCATTGAGATGACCCGATTCGCTTCTCAAGCGTTCGTGTTTACAAAATCAGTATGATTTCTTCTTAGCGGGGTCGGCTAAGTCTAAGTAATTTTTGTCCGATTCAAGACCAAGTATTGTACTATCATCGAGTATATGTTCCTGGTTCAATTCGTTATAACCAACTTTTACTTACACGATATCGATTCCATATCATTCATTTGTTTAGGGCCAATCACGTTGTCGTTCACGCACACTCCACTCATATGTTTCCTTGATTCCGAGCCACGCTCGTACTAGTATTATTCATTTCTCTCAACACGATTTCCATGTTCTCGGTACTCTTCCATTCCTTAAGTCATGCTTGAACTCAACGTATCACTTAGTTGGATCGTACATGCATTCCAGGCGTCCCCAAAATACATGCATTCACCAAGCCGCATGATAGAGAATTCGTCATTCTCACTCGAGTCGCATTGTGCACATACTCTGGCATCCCTGAAATATATGCATGTCAGCCGAATCTCGTGAGCAGGGTTTTCTATATTCGTGATTCATGCTATCCATCCATGCCAATCTTCAAGATCAATCTTTCGATTGCTAACACTTGGAACAGGGGCGTCTCGTCTAACCGCTAGGCCATTTTTCAAGGCTAAGTCAATGTCAGGATTAGAATCATAGTTCCCCAACAATAATGCCAATACTGATCCCAATCCTAGGGTCGAACCAAAGTCGGTAGTACGGGGTTTTCTACCCAAGCTCGCGTCACTCAGATTTCTAAACATCGAGCACAATCACCTATTCTCATCAATGCATTCGTTGCGTGTATCCGAATCCATTCAAATCACCCAATCGACATACTTCACATATCCATTCTAACCAATTCATGTATTCGATCATGAGTTTATCTAGCTTTGACAATATGTTGCGCCCCAATCTCACGCGAGTCCGATTATCTACGGTGGTTCATGAATCACCATACAACGCTCCTGCGGAATAATCATTCTCATCGGGGCATAACTCTTGGTTACGTCTAGACTAATTCATTCTCGATACGCGGATTGGACCTACTCAATCCTCAAACTTAATCATCAAGCACACCGAATCATTCTCAAGTCACCTTTGTATCAAACCACAAGTCGAAGCACACAAATTGCTACGCCATACTAGTTCAATTACCTCCGCTGTATGAATCACCATACCAGCGCTCACGCGGAGTGATCGCCCTAATCGGCGCGACGCATGTGCGAGGCTGGAGTTACGCTCGCATAAGACAAGCATGTCGATGTTGGGGTTATCGTCGAAGTAAATCCAAGCATTTCATTTTCATCCAAGCCAAGATCGATAGTCCATTCGTCATTTTGTTCAACTAGAAAATCCTCGAGCCACGTCTATATTTTCAATGACACATTTCAACATCACGAGTATAGCATCCATCGGAATAATGACATTTGCACGATCGTCATTCGCCGAGTCAGAGTACCCTCGAGTTATCGTATATCGATCTTTGATACGCCTCAATACCATCGATGATATGCGTAACCTGACGATCTTCCTTTGCAACCAGTTTCGAGTCGTGCATTGATACTGTTGTCCGGGTTGGATATTCTATAATTTTTTCGATATTCAAGATCAAGTTCGATCGTTATTCCTCAAGCTTGTTTCAAGATCGTTGTTCAAAACTCAAGTCATATTTCATTTGAATCCATCCGAAATCGTACGTGCGATCCTCTAAGTTTCTTCGATCAAGACCATTCATCTTCATTTTCTAACATGCGTTGCCCATTCACAAGTTGTCCGAACAACATCTCGCTCGGGACTTTCGAAGTCACGATAAACTAACCGTGGCACGTTCTAGGGCTTTGCGCGATCGCATCGCTTCGTCGACATACTCGTTCTATCCGTAAATCCTTTAGTTTCGCTCGAATAATTTCTATGACGTCTATACACTACTCAGGGTTTAAGCCACTCGACTAGTCGTCGACACTCATACTTATTCTTTCTCGAAGCTATCACATACACCACTCGGGTTCAAGTCATACGATCTAGTCCTCAATCACGTTCGCGTCATGCGTTAAGACATCCTTCAGATTCGTTCGACGAATCTCTAGCGTAATCGCTCACGTCGCCTCGACGTACTAAGTCGTTCGCACAAATCCTCAAAATCCAAGCCAATCTTTTGGGTATGCCTAAGCGTTAACTCGATAGCGTTCCTATCGATAGACACTCAAAGTGTATCTCCGTTCTCGATCGAGCGATACTTGATATCGCTCGCAACCCGATTGCACCCAAAAGTCGAGGTGCGTGACACGCGGACTAAGTTGTGCCGCATAACCATCTCATGCGGACTATATTCCGAGTTTGCACGCTTATTTGCTAGGTCAATGCAAGACTAGTCAGGCACGCATGCGACATGTTAACTTAGCATGTGTTCTCTATCGAGTCAAGTTTAACATCGTTCGGCACAAAGGCCTTCGCCTATCGATCCCGTTCAACCGAGTACTTGTACGAGCTTTTGAAAATATTAGACTTATTGTATGGAATATCCCAAGGCACAATGAGAGAGAGCGTACACTTCTTTGTTTCCAACGACGAGCTTTCAAAACTGAAAAAATCGAAATGAAGTCCAAGGACGTAAAGCCGTGCTCTGATACCAATCTATCACGCCCCGCTCCCGTAGGAGCGATCGTCCTCGCTAAGGCGTGATGCCGTACGGGCCTAGGTTGCGCCCGTACAAGGCCAAGTCCAGAAACGGCCGATTTGAGCTAGGCCACAGAGTCGCACAGAGTGTCCCCATTTGCAGCAGAAAGTAAAAGAACACAAAATTGAAGTGAATTCAAACTCTTTATTGATTTTCAAGAAGTTTACAAGCGGCGCTAGGCCGATATTACAAATCGCTCAAGCTCTCTCTCTGAAACATAAAAGGCGTGCCAAGTGGCTTACAACATGGAATGATTCATGGCGATGTTCCGATACATTATGTCCTGTATAGGGTGCTTCAGCTTCTTGCAACGTCCCAAGGCCCCGGAGTTGGCTCCGCGCCTTAACACGTTCGATGGAAGCTCCGCACCCGCCGACGTCTCCTGTATCCTGCAAGCAGACTGTGGGGTTATCAGTACATTGTTATGCACTGGTGGGGAGGCTAGCTCTCCCACAATGCTATCATTACCAAACACGTTCCATTTACTTTTGTGTGCCGTCTATCATTGATTGTCTTTCTAATCTTGCCTTAGGATCAGTTTCATGGCATATTTTGTAACCTATCTCGTGTTGCCGAATTCAAGTGTCGCATGAAAATACATACACGACTTACCCATACTTACCGTCCGACCTTCCCTGTCCAAAGTAAACCAAGTTAGTCAACAATTCATAAGGAATAACTTAACGTGTCTCATGTAAACTTTCAATATCAAGAGCGTGTCCCTGCCTCGGGTCCTAGCATGTCGTAGGCACGTTCTCTAACTCATTTTGTATGAATTACTCTTTATTCACTTGGTATGTTATATTTCAAGCACATTCAGGGTGTTACATTTCGAGCATGTTCAGGGTGTTACATTTCAAGCATGTTTAGGAGGCACTTGTTCATTTTACTTAGACTACTTTGATTTCAATGCAAGGACTTGCACGTGGATAGCCACCAGCAAAGCCCACTTAATCTATATGCACCGGTCGCTGGCATCACAAGCCATTTGGACATATCCCCTTGGTATTTCTCAACTTAGCGTAGGGTGATGGCTGGTGCACCCCGTTAAGTCTCTTGAATATACCCTGCACTTACGTCTCCTGGTGCCTAAGCCCGCACCCAGGCAGCCCGTAAGCCCCGTTTTGATTCTGCCTAGGCCGGCCACGGTTTCCCTCCCATCGCCCGTGCCGCAGAATCCTTCCTCATGACGGCCACGGTATTCCCTCCATCGCCCGTGCCGTTTGTCTACGACCATTTCGTATTGTCTTGTCATTTTAACTTAACGGCTATCTCTGAGCCGTAGGCTAACCCTTAGCCATAATGCGTTATCGACCAGGTTGGCGTCCGAGCAGCGTGGGTAGCGAGCCCCGTTGCACGTGCCCGTCACACCTGTCGCTAACCATTCTTTTTTTTCTTCTCTTTTATGTATTCTTTCTTTCATTTCTTTCTTTCACTTGTTCGTTCATTCATAGATTCATTCATGTATTCATTCATTCATTCATTCATTTATTCGTTGATTCATTCATTCACGCATTACGCAACTCCCAGTGTGGGAGTCACCTTGGCGACCCATCGGTCCCATAGCCTTTCAATGTTGCTATACACTACTCGAAATGACTATATTGATAGTCTTCCCGTTTCATTGTTGTAACCCATTCATTGTTTCATTGTTGGCCGCATAAGGAACATAAACGTAAGCTTGTGCCTTAGCACGAGCATGGAGCGCGGTGCGAGAGTTCACATTTTCCAAGTTCCTTTCCATATTCTATACAAGCATACAAGGTGGGATTATTCCCTTAGCTAGGTGCGTTGAGTCATTTATTAGCATGCGCGGGGTTATCGCCTAGCGATTCTCGTGATAGTGTACGTATTGTTATGTGTCTAGGCTAAGCAAAGACGGGTTCATCGGAGCCACCCACCTTAGCGATGTTCGCATTGGCCAAGCAATACTCCGAACGTGCCTTTGAAAGTCTAAGTCTGGATTCATCTTGACGGGCCAATGTAAGCCTTGCATCGATTCTTCATCAGGTCGATGCCAACTCTTCGGCTCGACGGCTCGTTTGAGTCGTTGCACTTGCCGTTTGAATCGGCGTTCCGCTAGGGCGGAGCGGGTCATTACACCCGCCGACCCTTCGGCTGACCCGGAGCCCCCTAGATCTCCTCCCTCGATTCCTTTAGAAGCTCTGATCAAGCTCAGCCACCCCCTAACCGGCAGATTTTGGCAAGCCAAGAAAGCAGGCTTTCTGGACCGTGGCAATCCCCTATATGCCCTGGAAGAACAAGACTACGACTCAGCTATCAATTCAGCTGACACAAATGGAAACAACGATCCAAGCCGGACTAACAAAGACACCGGAAGCAACGGACTCACCAGCACACTCACTACAAAATCCTCTTCTAAGAAGAACAAAATCAAGCCAAAGCAGTCGACGGCAAGGACCATTAGGTCCGCCACGAAGCACAGTCACCCCCTTCCCATCTCCTCATCAGATGCTTAATATCATCTCATGGAATGTGAGGGGACTCGGCAACAAACCGACGATGAACATAATCCTCGACCTCAAGAAGACTCATCGTATAGACCTCTTAATCATCATCGAACCAAAAATCCCTCAAAAAAGATTAAAAGCCACTCAACTCAAGTTAGGATTCCCGCATGCCATCGCTGGCGACAATGACATCTGGATCCTTCTTGCGCAAGACTTCAAATTTGGCATCATCCAAGATTCGCCCCAGGCCCTTACATGTTGGGTTGAACACCCGGCCCTTAAGTCCCGTTCCATTCTATCCGCCGTCCATGGCAGTTGCGACATCCCCGAGCGCAGATTGCTCTGGGCTGACCTTCTGGCGGTCCATGCACAAGGGCTTCCGTGGCTGTGTATCGGTGACTTCAACACGGTGTCCAACAGAGAGGAGAAGTCTGGAGGCCGCCCTCCACCCCAGCCAGCGATGGATGATTTCAACCACTTTACCTTTCTCGGAAACCTTACCCCTATCCTCTTTTACGGCAACACGTTCACCTGGTACAACATGCAGGAGGGGCATCGGCGCCAGTACTCCCGATTAGATCGGGCGTTGATCAACGATCGCTGGTCCGACATGGGACTGATCACCAACCTCTCTCACCTTAACTCTACAGAATCGGATCACTCCCCTCTTCTTGTCCAGATCAGCAAAAACTACACCAGCAACAAGAAAGCATTCTGCTGCCTCGACTTCTGGCGTCATCACCCATAATTCCAGAGCATCGTTGCTAATACGTAGAATTCTGTCTCAGGTTTTGACCCCTTGGTCCGTATGGCGGCTAAACTTTCAGCTACTCGCAAGGCCCTCTCGGCTTGGAGCAAACAGGCATACGGAGATATCTTCCAGGCTATCAGGAAGGCGGAGGATGACATCACCCGCGCGGAGACCGCTTTCGCCACTATCAGATCCCCGGAGGCCCGTGCATCTCTCAACCTTGCCAGAGCCCTTCTTAAATCCAGACTGAGAGTGGAGACCGACTTTTGGAAGCAAAAAGCCAGATCGACTTGGAACACCGACGGAGATCGGAACACCAGGTTCTTCCATGCTTGCGTCAAAGGATGCAGAAATAAACTAAAATTATACCGGATTCTCGATGAAAACGAAAACCTTGTGGACGATCAGGCCGGTATTCAGGTTGCGGCTGTGAAGTACTACTCCAACCTCTTCACCAAAGACAGAGTCGTGAAAGACGTGATGCTTCTATCTGTTATCCCTTTCCTCATTAGCGATCACGATAACGCTACCCTGCTGGCCAACACTTCGGAGGAGGAGGTCAAAGCGGCAGTCTGGTCCATTAACGAGCACAGCGCCCCTAGGCCGGACGGATTCAACGGGGTTTTCTTCAGAGCTTGCTGGAACATCGTTAAAACAGACTTAGTTGAAGCCACCAAAGCATTTCTCCAAGGGGCCAGATACACCAATTCCATTTCCAGCGCCAACATCATCCTTATCCCCAAGACAGATAATCCTAAATCATTCAAAGACTTTCGCCCGATCAGCCTCTGCACTTTCACCAACAAGATCATATCCAAGATCGTCGCCAATCGGATGTCCGACCTCCTCCCCAAGATCATTTCGGAACAGCAGAGCGAGTTTGTCAAAGGCCGCAACATTTCAGACAACATCCTCCTTGCCCAAGAGATGATCACGTGTATGAAGTTCTCGTCGAGGGGGGAACGTGGCCATCAAACTCGACTTGGAGAAGGCGTATGATCAGCTGGACTGGCAATTCATGATCTGGGTATTCAGGGCATTTGGCTTCTCCGAACCATGGATTGACATCATTTTCAGATCTATCAACAATGCATGGTTCTCCACCGTCATCAATGGCCAGGCGGCGGGTTTCTTTCGTTCCACTCGAGGGATTAGACAGGGGGACCCACTCTCCTCCATCATCTTCATCATTGCGGTCGAGGCCCTCAGTAAAAGCCTTAATAGTATGCCCAATATGTCTGGCTTCAACCACTTCCATACCACCACCGGCTGCCCTTTCATCACTCACCTGGCTTACGCTGACGACATCCTCATCTTCTCCTCTGGAGACAGCGGATCGATCGAGGTGGTCATACAAACGATCGCCAGATACACCAACTGCTCCGGTCAGTGCGTCAACAACAACAAGAGCGTCATCTACACCCATCATAAAGTTGACAGAACACGCTCAACCTTGCTCGCGAACATGACCTCCTTCAGCATGGCCTACCCTCCTTTCCAATATCTCGGGTGCTCGCTTGTGTATGGTAGGGCCAACTCAGGAATATATGAGTACCTCGTGGACAAGATCCGCAAACTTATTGCAGGATGGCACAATGCCACCCTATCCCTAGGGGCAAAATGATCCACATCAAACATGTTCTATCATCGATCCTACTGTACACCCTATTCGTCTGCTCCCCTCCTCTGAAGGTGCTCCACTCCCTCGAATCCCTCTTCGCCAAGTTCTTCTGGGGACAATACGACGACAAGGACAAACATCACTGGGCCGGTTGGGAGACGATGGCCAAACCAACTGAAGAAGGAGGTCTGGGCTTTAGTAGGCTTGCTCACATGGTGGATGCCTGCTCTATTAAGTTATGGTGGAAGTTGCACACCGAGACCTCTTTATGGACGAACTTCATGAAAGCTAGGTACTCCAGATTCTCCCATTTGTCAGAGGCGAGCTCAAATAACAGATCCTCGACATCGTGGCGTCGCATCATTCGGGGCCGCATCACCGCTGAACCCCTTATCCGGCTTCAGTTGGGTGACGGTCGCTCTCCGGCATGTCCGGAGCGGTGGTTAGGTGATGAGATCATACATCCCAACATTCTTACTCCTCCGGGGTGCGCTATTAGGGATCTTTAGGAGGGCAGCTCCGGATGGAATTGGAGGAAGGTCAAAAATTTGCTTGGCACGCCAGCGAAAAACAGACTACTTGCTGCTAATCTCTAGATTACTAACACGATCGACACTTGGAGATGGTCCCCCAACCTGTGCGGGTCATTCACTTTGGCCTCCGCCAGACTTGTGGTCAGAGGCAGCGGGGTGCCGAACATTGTTTACGCTAAGTTTTGGCAGGAATGCATTCCCATCAAATGGTCTATTCTCATCTGGCACGCTCTTCGCCGAAAGATTCCGACGGATGACACCATAATTTCTATGGGATTCAGCCTCGCTTCGAGATGCCACTGCTGCAAGGAGCACTCCACGAAATCTGCTGAGCACGTCTTTCTTTCGGAGGAGTTGGCTACCGGCCTTTGGTCTCAGCTTTGCAACAAAATTAGTATGGGTCAGCCGACTGGGGGCTTCTACGATCTCCTGGACTACTGGACCCGCTCCCACGGACATCAGATTGTAGTTGTCGTCGGGATTTGGGTTCTATGGAAAAACAGGAACAAATTCAGATATGAAGGCCGACAACTTCTTCCCCCTCAGCTGTACAGAGAGGTCATCAGACAATGCTTCAAAGCTAGGAGACGCTGCTCTCACGTCTCCAACTCTTTCTGGGAGGCTCTGGCTTAGGCCGCCCTCCCCTTTTTGGTGTGTGCGTCTCGCGCTTTTCGTTTTCTTTCCTTTTGTCGCATCTTCGCGCTTACTTGTATTGGCTTCGGCATTTTGCGCCTACTCTTCAATAAAACTCGGGGGTTAATATATATATATATATATATATATATATATATATATTTTATATATATATATATATATATATATATATATATATGATATGATATGATATGATATGATTTTTATATTGGTGTGTGTTGTATGTTGGTTTGTGTGATGTATGGATATTTATTTTTTGGTGTGTGATGTATATTGGTTTGTGTGATGTGTGATGCATATTGTGATGTTCCGATGTTTTGGATGTTGTGTGAACAGGGAATGCTCTGTTTTATGGAATTTTTTTTAAAAATTTTTCAGTTAGCGATGGACTAGCGACTAAAAAGCGACGGCTCGCGATAACTAAGCGACAGATTATCCGTCGCTAACTGGAGAATTTTAATTTAGTGACAGATGGCGACAACCAACCGACGGATAATTCGTCGATTAGGTTATGGAAATATGAAAGATTTCCAGAGCCTTAGCGATGGATAAGTCGTCGCCAATTCGTCGCTGGTTTGTGACTACGTGCGACGGAATAGCGATGGAGGTTGTGTATCAGAAACTCTTTGATACGCGTTCACCGACAAGTTGCCGACGGATTACCGACGGATTGACCCCGTCGGTAAGACGATGTATTACTAACTTTATGATACTTGATTTGACGGAAACCCGTCGGCCAGTCGTCGCTAGTTGTACGGATATAGCTGCAGAAAATCCGTCGCTCAATCGTCGGGTGGCGACAACTTGGCGACGGATTTTTTTTAGCGACTAGTCAAATCCCGACGGATGAATTTCACTAAAATCCGTCGGCAAACCATCGGTAATCAAATTTATCGACGGATTGGCGACGGATAAGGCCGTCGCTAAAACGTTTAATTTTATATAGATATAAAATCTACAGAATGAGAAACAACCAGAAATGAAATAAGTCTAAGTGTTTTCAACACTACAACATAACATCTGAATAATACAAACTCAAGACAGCACAAATAAGTAAGATAAAACCCTAGAAATCTAGCCTAGGAACTAGGGTAGTCCCCTCAGTACAAGCTGGATCCTCCTGAGGGTTCAAGTCGCAAGTGTCGTTTATGTCAGCTCCATAAGGTAGTACCAAGGTCCTCCAGGTTATCTGTAATATTTTGTCAACGGTTCCAATCAGGACATGAACGAGCATAAATCTCCAAAACAGATCCAAAACATGACAGGAAATAGAGAACAAGCAGTAGAATAATATACATAACATACTGTAAAGAAGTACAGAAAATACAGGAGATATGGATAAGTAAACTGAATCATAAAATATAGTAAGAAACTATGAACTATACTAAATATAGGTGTTTTTGAGCACAAGATGAACATATGATTGGCATAGGTTTGCACACGATGTATACTACGAGTCTCCATTATACGTGAAGGTATAATAGACATATACACGAGTTGCACTAGAGGGATTTTAATCACATGACCACTTCTACTCCCCCTCCCCGATCATTACACAAGGATCCGATCAAGTTATGTTATGTACACAATGGTTAGTTTTGCACAATAAATATGTGTAAGCACACGAGAGTACATGAGAGCACACGATTTGTACATGAATAATACGAATACAAGGAGTACATGATACACATGGTAAAGTACATGAACATGAAATACCCGATGTATCCGCTGAGGGGATAACATCGCATGACAAGATCCATAGTGTACTGGTCCATGATAACAACGTGTCAGCATCAAGTAAAGTAGTCTAAGCAGGCAAGATAGATATTATCATGAATGAAAATGATTAAAGAATGTACTCGCCTGATAACCTGAACAACCGATATGTATAGATGTCCAAACTGGAGTCACAGAGTCCTATTAGAGTAATACAGGTTATAAAGAGTTCAAATTATATAACAATTAAAATTTACAATACAATCCACATGATTCTAGGTCATTCTAGGTCAAAGTCAACTCTTATCAACCTTCTAGTCAAACTAGGTCAACATCTAAGCTAACTTGGTCAATTGTTTAGGGTTTTGGTCAAACTCTAGTCAACAAGCTCAATTAGGCCTATTGGGTCCATTCTAGATCAATCTACAGGCTAAGATACCAAGTCACTTATATATATCATATATACAATACCACTTATATATATATATATATATATATATATATATTTTATATATATATTTTTTTTTTCTATTTTATATATATATATATATATATATATATATATATATATATATATATATATATATATATATATATATATATATATATATACTCACAATACATAACATAAATATAGGCCTATATTTATGTTATGTATTGTGAGTATATATATATATATATAAAATATATATATATATATATATATATATATATATATATATATATATATATATATATATATATATATATAAAATAGAAAAATATATATATATATATATATATATATATATATATATATATATATATATATATATATATATATATATATATATATATATATAAAATCGGCTGAAAAAATCCCTGAGAACTTCATGCGGCTCCGAAAGAGCCACGCGGCCTTATGTAGTTCAAAATCGGCCTATACAGCTGGCCATAATTACTCTGGCATAAAGGCGACAGCTCTGACATAAAGGAGACGGCTCGGACAGAAATGATACTCTGACATAAAGACGAGACGTGACATGCTCCTAAAAAGACGAGAAAATCTTCATGACATCTGGCACAGTTCACAAATTCCAAAGAAAGTTTTTTATGCGGATCGCCTGTGTGGCCTTCATGCGGCTCTATCATGAGACCACTCTCATGCGGCTCAGCCATGGGACCACTCTCATGCGGCTCAGACATGAAGCCACCCTCATGCGGCTCGGTTGTGAGGCGACCCTTATTCGGTTCGATCATGAGACCACTCTCATGCGGCTCGGTCATGAGACCACTCTCATGCGGCTCAATCATGTGACCACTCTCATGCGGCTCAGTCATGGGGACCACTCTAATTCGGCTCAGTCATGAGGCCACTCTTATGCGGCCCGGCCATGAGACACTCCTCATGCGGCTAGGCTATGGAACTCAGCCATGATGCATCATTCATGCGGCTCACCACAGAGTGGCATTTGGGACACATGGCAGAAGTTGACCAAGTCTTAACTACTCGGATTTATTACAACAAACAGATCAAGATTAATCTTAACCAATCCCCAACTGCCCACTTCTCAAGTCGCAGTTACGAGGATGTAGCCTAAAATTAGCCACGTGGCTGTACACCCCACTCATCATAAATTTCTATAAATAGCATGGGATTATTCGTTTTACACAGGGACACACACAGAGCAAAAGACACAGAAAGAGAGAGCATTTCTTCGCCGGAGCCGAGGTTGCGTTCGATCGTCCAAGGAGTAAGGCAGAGTTGATAGCACTTTCCCGAGCCTCTACCGTCACCCCCCAGAATCCAAATTAAATAATAGTACTTAGATTGGTTTTCCTAGGTTTTGTTCCTAGGCTCTCTTTTGTACAAGCGAGTTTGTAATTGTGAGTTAAAGTTCAATCCTCCTATAAAACTGTTATGTTCTCTAACAATTAATGGCAAACACGATGGCGACTCTGCTGGAGACTAACTTCTCTACTGCTGAGAATTTGGTGATGCAATCAGACGCAGCCAAGATCGGCTCCACACAACAGATACTGGTTGTTCGCTTCGACCAGCAAGCGTTTGAAGAGATGCTCTCCGAGGGGAGCGCTAGCCTGACCCAGAAGCGAGCCGGCCCAAAGAAGGCCCGCAGGGAGTGGAGGCCCAAGACCGTTGCTCCTCCCCAAGCTCTAGAAGAAGTATTCTCTGTTGCCCAAGACGGCGGAGAAGACTCACATGCGGCCCCACTTCAGGCCGCAGAGGACCCTGCTGCCCCCAAGTCTGGCAAAGGAAAACACTACGATGCTGGACTTATAGGGGCAAATGGGAGCTCTATACGGTCCAAGAAGAGGCCGCATAAGGGTGCCAGCTGCATGCAGAAGGCTCATGCGGCCACAACCTCCAGCCGCATGCAGAAGGCTCATGTGTAGCACCCAGTTTTCCAAATGAGGGTAATTTTGAAATTTTGTGTTTATAATTATTTTAATAATGATATTTAATTCATGATATGATTTTTGGTGATTTTAAATCATTTTAAAATTATTTAAATCAATGACTTGTGGTTTTGACGTTTTACTAGTGAAACCCTAGAGACTGTTTGACCTAGAGCCTAACCATGTGATTATGATATTTTAATGTCATTTTTGGCCTAAAGATATTTTTTGCATTTGACCTCTTTGAATTATTTTGATATTATTTTATTATTTATGATATTGTTTTGGGGTTATTTGAGTCGGGTTCGAATTTTAACTCAATCCGACTTGAAACAGGGACCCGGGGGTAGTTTGACTCTAGTGGGACCCACACACTAGTTAGGCATGGCCCACATGATATTAATTTTACTCCACATGATAGAAATATTTTAGTTAGAGGTTAGACTAATTATTATGGATAAGGTTAGTGTGATTAGAGACTTTAGAATGACTAATTTAGCCCCAACCAATTAGCCCTTTCCTAATACTCATAGAATAGGTTAGTGGGGGCATTTTGTACCTTACCATAATAGGACAAATAGCCCCATATGGCCAGCCACTTTGGGAGAGGATAGGCTCAAGTTTATTTCATTATTCTCATCCACACTCTCTCTCTTGTTCTTCCCCAAATTCCTAGAGAGCAATTCCTAGCAATTTCTCCACCAAATCCTTCCATTTCACCACCAAATCTTCTTCTTTCCTTCTCCATTCTAGCCAAGGAGAAAGCTACCCAAGTTTAGGAGGATTCGGAGCTCGTTTGTGTCCTTTTGGAATCTCTACGTGTCGGTGTCGCTCCGGGAAGACTTTTCTTCGATTTGATCTACCGGGAGGTATAAATCCCTTCTTCTTTTCATTTCCTCATGCATATAGGTCTATTTTGAACCCATATGAATGACCCCCATGGTTGTATCTCCATTTGAGTCTATTTCGTGTCTATTTGGAGGTCATAGGAGTGTCCTTTGTGTTGTGGTTGTGTCCATGTAGGAAAATCCCAAATTTGGACACACTATGTGTTGTTGTTATGTATGAATGAATTATTACATGTTTAATCTCATATTTTTGTATTGGAGATGTGTTCTATAGTGTCTCATATATATATATATTAGTGTAGAGAGTGAGTTCTTGATATATTATGTTATATACTTGTGTTCTTTTGTCTCAAACTATCTAAATCCGTCATAATTTTTATCCACGTTTTTAATTTCAGCCCTAACTTAGAAATGTCATAACTTCTAGCTCGAAGCTCGGTTTAATCTCCCGTTTTTTTAAAAGAAGTGTATTGAAGTTAGCTTTCCAAAAACATGTATTAATAGGCCTAATTCTTTCTGTAACTTTCTGGAGAACTATTTCAGTGTCAGCTGTACGAAAGACAAACGTGTTCTCGGTATTTTCGCAATTTCGGGAGTTTCCGGAAACGAAAATGCGATCCGTTTAAAGTTTCGAAAAGCTAACACATAGATCTATAACATAATTTAATCCTAAATTTTAATTCATGCTAAGATGGTACAGTATTGATTATTAGTAGGAGTTACTATTCGGCATATGTATTTTGTGCACCCTTGTGTGTAATATAATATTCTATTTGATTTTAACCCATGTTAATGTATATACATTATGTAATTAAATAGAGAATGCAAGCATGAGTAAATGGTTAAATAAATGATGTATGAGGTGTAAGTATCCTATCTAATGTAAGCATGTATAAGTATGGCTTGTAATGAATATGTAGGTTCCATAGTATGTAATGTATGGTGCATATAGTGGTGCAAGAGAATAAATGAATGATGAATGAATGCAAGCATGAATGTAATGTAATAATAGATATAATGTATGCAATATACAAGTTAATAAGATATAATATTCTATGTTAACACAAATCCTATATTACCTCATGTACTCCCTTACACTATGTTGACACTATCACACTTGACATATTGTTCACTTACACTTTGACACTCTTTGATATGTATATACTATGTATGTCCATTTAACCCTCACTTGCCCCTTTGCCATGTTCACATACACACACATAGCCTCTTAAATAAGTATTTATGAATATAGTTAACTTAGCTATGTATGTATATTATATATATGTTAGCATATTGTGTTATAATATATAAGTTTATATAACCATTTGAAATGCCATGATTATAGACCTAATGTTGAATACCAATATATGCATGTGTATATATGTGTAGACATATATAGCTTAAAGTAATAGATTACCTAGTGTATATCCAATGTAAATTCTTGCCTATTTGAGTATTGAATAATTGCATGCTATATAGAGTTAGGTGTATGTTGGCTTGTATAGCCTTGTATTGATGTGTGCTTGCTAGGATAGTCTTGGTTAGGCCTAGTAAGACTTACTGGGTTAGGACATGACCTAGTTTGACTAGTGCAGTTGACCAGAGTTGACCAAGGGTTGACTTTGGCCTAGTTTGACCTAGATTCATGTAGAATACATTGTAGTGCTTTATATTACCCTTCTGGACATGTTGTGACTTGTGCTGTTCTAATTAGGAGCCAGACACCTCTCCTCGGACAGTATCTTTACCTTGGACATTCAGATATCAGGCGAGTACATTCTCTGATCATTTTATATCTTGTTTAGAATTATTTTCCTGCTTTAAATTACTTTACTTGATACTGTCACGTTGGTCACACGGATTGGTACTATATGGATCTTTTCATGAGATGTTATCCCCCTCGGGAGCATCGGATACTGCATGTTTTGTGCGTTTCACGAATCATCACGTATCTCTATGCTTCCTCTGATTCACGAATCGCTTGTGATACATGTACTCTCATGTTCACAAAGCCATCATGAATCACCTTCACGTATCACTCATTTTATGAGCCATGTGAAGTTTCACGAATCTTAACATAACTTGAACAGATCCTTGTGTATTGATTGGGGATGGAGGAGTAGAAATAGACATGTGAATATTATCCAAGTAGCTGTAGTCATGAATCACTCTCTTAGCTGTAGTCATGAATCTCCTATGCCATTCACATGTTTATATTTTACTCTGACTCACTAGTCACTGTTAGTTCTCTATGTATAGTAGATATTTCTATTATAGTTCTCTTTCTCTGTTTACATATTGTATTTCCTTCAGATCCCGTATCTTACTTTACTGCATAATTATATTTTCTAACCTGCTATGATCTGTTGAGATGTACTGTGCTCGCTCCAGTCCTGACTGGACCCGTTGATAAATTTTACAGATAGCTTGGAGGTTGCCTGCTAGCCTAGAGGAGACAGTAGAGGTTGCATAGATAGCTAGGGTTTTTGCTTATAGTTTATTTTCAGTCATCTTGAGTTGTATTTATGGATTACTATATTTGAGTTTTGAGATGTATTCTGAGTTTCTATCTTAGACACTTAGACTTCTATCTGTTGTATCTCTTTTCGATTTCATGTTTTATCTATCTTCCTTTATGCTCTACCTTAGATGTGATTGAGTTTACATTCTGCTATGTCACCCCCATTCGGGGAGTATAAACTGTTTAGTCTTATACTGTTAGATGCATTGAGACCTAGGACAATGTTCTACCGTCGATACTGCGGCGTAGGCTGGGCGTTGTTACGTTCTCGTGCCCTAACTCTAGGGTGCGGGTCATGACACGTTTTTAGTGGTGGCCCATGCAGGTCGAGATTCGTATTAGTGCAATTTCGTAGTAGCGCAACGACTTAGTTGTACTACTACGAGCCTGCTATAGGATATATAAATTAAGATGTTAGGATGAGAGGATACTCAATCACTGTTAGGATTCCTTGAGAGATTCCTGGGATGACCCTTGAGAATCTTATTTTGAATTCCGATTTAAACTCCTTTTCCTTGTTTTGATTCACCTTTTTCCTTGATTTGAATTTGATTTTGTGGATTCATTGTAGAACTTTGAATCCTGGTATTAGTTGATGATTTTGATAAAATTTTGTAGTTGTTGATTTAATTTTGTATTTAGATTAATATTTTTAAATCCAAGGTACTCAATCACACTTAGGATTCTTTGAGAGATTTCTGGGACGATCCCTAAGAAACTCATTTTGAACTTCAATTGGAATTCCTTTTCCTCTTGTTTGGATTTACCCTCATTCCTTGCTATTGAATTTAAGCTTGATGGGGTCCTCTCGTTTGAACCGATGAGAAGGAACATATCTTTATTATTCTTTCTCGCCATTATTTCTTTGCATTCTTATTTACCTCTTATCTTAAACTCTGTCTCATTACATTAATTACCTATATCTTGTCGTCCCTACCAGATGCACTTCGAAACCCTTGAATCTTCGTATCTTTTGCATGGGGAAGGCTAAGGAAGTGACATAAATTATGTAGCTCAGAGAAGACGTAACTGGTTATCAGATGACTAACTCGATCTTCATTATTTTTGTGCATTAATTACCACCTCTTGAACTCCCACTTTCTAATTGAGATCCTTGACATTCCTTATCGTGACTTTGATATTCGGAATGTAATACTAGCTGTTACCCTCCAACAAATCTTATATGCAAGACCTAGACGAGCTCACCTTCGTGTAGGTATATCATGTCCTACTAAAACCCGTCTTCTTGTACTCTATTTTCTTGATATGATTTTCTGGTCAACTGGCTAAACTATAACCTCTACCATTATACTAAATTTCTTCTTATTTCAATTAGAAATCCAGCCTTGACTCAATTCTTTCGACCCGACATGTGATGGTGTTCTGCTTGTTTCCTTAGATGCTTAACCTTGTACCTCATCTGAATACTTGACCCGTTGGTTAAGAAACTTGGACTATGCAATTCCTTTCATCATTACCACCCTTATATCTTGTGCTGCTAAATTAGCATTAGTTTTGCAAGCTTATCTATTTTCGAGCTTGGTCATGACATATTTTATTGGGTGGCCACCCACTAACATATTGTCTAATCAGAACCAGTACATGATGGTCTGATCAACCTATTGCACTTTGGTTCGCTTTTTCATGTATCAATCTACGAGAATGGAGACATAGTTAAACTTGACCCTAGAGTCTCATTCGCGACAACCTTGACAATTCTCCTTGAAATCTTTTCATCGCCTATGAACCTCGTATTCGTACTCAGTCGAATTAAATTTAATCATGACCTGAACCTCCATCATTGGATGCTCGTGCTCATACTTTGATTTCATTGATTTTCCTTCTTGTCCAAGTCTCGTTTTATCCCGAAATTGATCAACTTAGATCGTGTCAAGACAAAAATCTATTTGTGATTTGTTGTGCCTAAATTTTCAATTTTTGCCATTTTATGGAATAGTAACCTTTTAATAATTTCTTAGTTGCTTGTTAATGACCAATTTTCATATAAGATGGTAGACAGCCCTACAACCTTGATGATTGTTGTTCCCTTACCTTCCCAATTAGGACACCCTAGATTGTTTGTGTGTTGATACCATAGTACTGTTTTGACCTAGAATGATTAGTGTACCTAGGTGAGACTTCCAACTGCAACGGTATGCCCTGACCTTGTATACTATTCCTTCAAATTGCATGATTTGGATAAATTTTTTTTTAGACCTTGATTGTTGGAAAATAGGGACGTCACTCCATTAGTATCAGTTGTAGATATATATGGATTAGTCCTTGATGTGGGGATGTGTGTCTATAAACATGTAGCTTAGGAGATTTAGAAGAGATTATAGTATCAGCCTTGATAGGATGTACTAGTCTTTTGGTGAGTATAAATGTGTTATGAGAGATAGGGGCCTATATGTCTTAGTAATGCATCGTTCCTATGGTAATAAAATATATTAATAGATGGTTAATAGGAAGATAATAGTTTGAGCATACCTATAGCCTATGATCAGTTCCTTTTCATCCTTAGTTAAGACCACTTTAAAATAGGTCCAGTCCCTTGGATATAGGTTCCAGTCCATATTCTATTGAAGTTCCATTACCGTCGTACAGTAGAGCAGTATTGAAGGTATTCCTAGATTGACACTTTTTAGATGTCCGTTTATTATTCCAGTGTTAGGAAGTGTTACCTTAGATATTGGGTAGGTTAGAGGCTCTAGAAGGAGTACTATCGATCTTAAATTTCGAGGACGAAATTTTTCTAAGGTGGGTAGAGTTGTAGCACCCTATTTTCCAAATGAGGGTAATTTTGAAATTTCGTGTTTATAATTATTTTAATAATGATATTTAATTCATGATATGATTTTTGGTGATTTTAAATCATTTTAAAATTATTTAAATCAATGACTTGTGGTTTTGACGTTTTGCTAGTGAAACCCTAGAGACTGTTTGACCTAGAGCCTAACCATGTGATTATGATATTTTAATGTCATTTTTGGCCTAAGGATATTTTTTGTATTTGACCTCTTTGAATTATTTTGATATTATTTTATTATTTATGATATTGTTTTGGGGTTATTTGAGTCGGGTTCGAATTTCAACTCAATCCGACTTGAAACAGGGACCCGGGGGTAGTTTGACTCTAGTGGGACCCACACACTAGTTAGGCATGGCCCACATGATATAAATTTTAGTCCACATGATAGAAATATTTTAGTTAGAGGTTAGACTAATTATTATGGATAAGGTTAGTGTGATTAGAGACTTTAGAATGACTAATTTAGCCCCAACCAATTAGCCCTTTCCTAATACTCATATAATAGGTTAGTGGGGGCATTTTGGACCTTACCATAATAGGATAAATAGTCCCATATGGCCAGCCACTTTGGGAGAGGATAGGCTCAAGTTCATTTCATTATTCTCATCCACACTCTCTCTCTTGTTCTTCCCCAAATTCCTAGAGAGCAATCCCTAGCAATTTCTCCACCAAATCCTTCCATTTCACCACCAAATCTTCTTCTTTCCTTCTCCATTCTAGCCAAGGAAGAAGCTACCCAAGTTTGGGAGGATTCGGAGCTCGTTCGTGTCCTTTTGGAATCTCTACGTGTCGGTGTCGCTCCGGGAAGGCTTTTCTTCGATTCGATCTACCGGGAGGTATAAATCCCTTCTCCTTTTCATTTCCTCATGCATATAGGTCTATTTTGAACCCATAGGAATGACCCCCAAGGTTGTATCTCCATTTGTGTCCATTTCGTGTCCATTTGGAGGTCATAGGAGTGTCCTTTGTGTTGTGGTTGTGTCCATGTGGGAAAATCCTAAATTTGGACACACTATGTGTTGTTGTTATGTATGAATGAATTATTACATGTTTAATCTCATATTTTTGTATTGGAGATGTGTTCTATAGTGTCTCATATATATATATTAGTGTAGAGAGTGAGTTCTTGATATATTATGTTATATACTTGTGTTCTTTTGTCTCAAACTACCTAAATCCGTCATGATTTTTATCCACGTTTTTAATTTCAGCCCTAACTTAGAAATGTCATAACTTCTAGCTCAAAGCTCGGTTTAATCTTCCATTTTTTTAAAAAGAAGCGTATTGAAGTTAGATTTTCAAAAACATGTATTAATAGGCCTAATTCTTTCTGTAACTTTCTGGAGAATTATTTGAGTGTCAGCTGTATGAAAGACAAACGCGTTCTCGGTGTTTTCGCGATTTTGGGAGTTTCCGGAAACGAAAACGCGATCCGTTTGAAGTTTCGGAAAGGTAACACATAGATCTATAACATACTTTAATCCTAAATTTTAATTCATGCTAAGATGGTACAGTATTGATTATTAGTAGGAGTTACTATTCGGCATATGCATTTTGTGCACCCTTGTGTGTAATATAATGTTCTATTTGATTTTAACCCATGTTAATGTATATACATTATGTAATTAAATAGAGAATGCAAGCATGAGTAAATGGTTAAATAAATGATGTATGAGGTGTAAGTATCCTATCTAATGTAAGCATGTATAAGTATGGCTTCTAATGAATATGTAGGTTCCATAGTATGTAATGTATGGTGCATATAGTGGTGCAAGAGAATAAATGAATAATGAATGAATGCAAGCATGAATGTAATGTAATAATAGATGTAATGTATGCAATATACAAGTTAATGAGATGTAATATTCTATGTTAACACAAATCCTATATTACCTCATGTACCCCCTTACACTATGTTGACACTATCACACTTGACACATTGTTCACTTACACTTTGACACTCTTTGATATGTATACACTATGTATGCCCATTTAACCCTCACTTGCCGCTTTGCCATGTTCACATACACACACATAGCCTCTTAAATAAGTATTTATGAATATAGTTAACTTAGCTATGTATGTATATTATATATATGTTAGCATATTGTGTTGTAATATATAAGTTTATATAACCATTTGAAATGCCATGATTATAGACCTAATGTTGAATACCAATATATGCATGTGTATATATGTGTAGACATATATAGCTTAAAGTAATAGATTACCTAGTGTATATCCAATGTGAATTCTTGCCTATTTGAGTATTGAATAATTGCATGCTATATAGAGTTGGGTGTATGTTGGCTTGTATAGCCTTGTATTGATGTGTGCTTGCTAGGATAGTCTTGGTTAGGCCTAGTAAGACTTACTGGATTAGGACATGACCTAGTTTGACTAGTGCAGTTGACCAGAGTTGACCAAGGGTTGACTTTGGCCTAGTTTGACCTAGATTCATATAGAATACATTGTAGTGCTTTATATTACCCTTCTGGACATGTTGTGACTTGTGCTGTTCTAATTAGGAGCCAGACACCTCTCCTCGGACAGTATCTTTACTTTGGACATTCAGATATCAGGCGAGTACATTCTTTGATCATTTCATATCCTGTTTAGAATTATTTTCCTGCTTTAAATTACTTTACTTGATACTGTCACGTTGGTCACACGGATTGGTACTATATGGATCTTTTCATGAGATGTTATCCCTCTCGGGAGCATCCGATACTGCATGTTTTGCGCGTTTCATGAATCATCACGTATCTCTATGCTTCCTCTGATTCACGAATTGTTTGTGATACATGTACTCTCATATTCACAGAGCCATCATGAATCACCTTCACGTATCACTCATTTTATGAGCCATGTGAAGTTTCACGAATCTTAACATAACTTGAACAGATCCTTGTGTATTGATTGGGGATGGAGGAGTAGAAATAGACATGTGAATATTATCCAAGTAGCTGTAGTCATGAATCACTCTCTTAGCTGTAGTCATGAATCTCCTATGCCATTCATATGTTTATATTTTACTCTGACTCACTAGTTACTGTTAGTTCTCTATGTATAGTAGATATTTCTATTACAGTTCTTTTTCTCTTTTTACATACTGTATTTCCTTCAGATCCCGTATCTTACTTTACTGCATGATTATATTTTCTAACCTGCTATGATCTGTTGAGATGTACTGTGCTCGCTCCAGTCCTGACTGGACCCGTTGATAAATTTTACAGATAGCCTGGAGGTTGCCTGCTAGCCTAGAGGAGACAGTAGAGGTTGCATAGATAGCTAGGGTTTTTGCTTATAGTTTATTTTCAGTCATCTTGAGTTGTATTTATGGATTACTGTATTTGAGTTTTGAGATGTATTCTGAGATTGTATCTTAGACACTTAGACTTCTATCTGTTGTATCTCTTTTCGATTTCATGTTTTATCTATCTTCCTTTATGCTCTACCTTAGATGTGATTGAGTTTACATTCTGCTATGTCACCCCCATTCGGGAAGTATAAACTGTTTAGTCTTATACTGTTAGATGCATTGAGACCTAGGACAGCGTTCTACCGTCGACACTGCGGCGTAGGCTGGGCGTTGTTACGTTCTCGTGCCCTAACTCTAGGGTACGGGTCGTGACATCATGCGGCCACAAATTTCAGCCGTATACAAAAGGCTCATGCGGCCTCCAATCTCAGCCACATGCAGAAGGCTCATGCGGCCACCAATCTCAGCCGCATACAAAATACTTATGCGGCAACAATTCCAGTCGCAGGGAAATGGCCTATGCGGCACCCAATCCCAGCCGCCGGCCGTCTGCCCTATGCGGCTCGGGTTCAGTCTTTGACCCCCTCTCATGCGGTCTTGACATCAGGAGCTCCAATAAGAATGTGCCAGCCTCTATGCAGAACAGCCTGGACTATTCCTACTATGCACCCTCGGGTGCTAGAGTGAAGAAGTCTAGGACAGCACGGGCTCGTCGAGCTCAGTCAGCTGTCCCAACCTCTGACCATCAGATAGTTCCGCTAACTGTTATGCGGGCCTCTGACGGAAAGTTGTACAGAACCGCCCGTGTTTCTCCCCCGGCGGCAAATGGACACGGTGGTTCCCAAGAGTCTCCCAATAATGATCGAGGGCAAGTGCTTTTACTAGCCCCGCATCAGGGAGCAAACATGATACCAACACACTCGTGTACTCAGGAATCCCGGCCCCACAAAACGAGTGTAAAGGTTGCTCGAGATGCACTTGACTTGCGTGATGTGATCCTTCACAAGCACAAGGAAAAAGAAGAAGCCTTGGTGTGCGGAGATTCATTGCATGGACATCACTGCACTCAAGTCATTATCAACTGCTGCTGTAACAAGACAACTGTACAAGAGGACCGACAGTCCATCTTCCAACGACTGCAGCAGCCAGGACCGGTCCTAAAACAAAGATCGGAAGACGAGGCGCTTCCTTTCGGCTCCTGTAACTCTGCCCGGAAGGTCCCTACCGGCAAGGAAGGGAAGAAAATAAATGTGTCTAGCCCGACAATTTCAACCTGGCAGCCAAGAAACTCTCATCTAAGCGGTTGTCCACAACCGTCACAGAAGGAGTTTATCAAGGTACCCGTTCAAAGGCGAAACCTTTAACACTTGGAGATTCATCATCGTCATCTCTGGGGGTAGTTGAAGCTGGGGGTAGCACTCCCCGGAACATCCACAACAATCCGGTATTCCAAGAGGAAGGACCAGGGAAAATAATCCTCCAACAGATGCAGCAGATCCTGACATCCCTGAAGACGTCCACAAGTGCCAAGATGAAGCAACCTCCTATGCACGGGGTAGAACTTCCTCCGAGTCCGAACCTGAGGAGAATATTCCCACATACCCCGATGACTTCTCTATTCGAGGGTATGATTCGGAGAATACGTCTTCTACAGTTCCTTCCACTGCTCCTCATATGAGAACAGTGTTCATGACTGAGAATGACCAAGACGGTCCCAGTGATCGGCAACGCCTCGACACTCTTGAGGCCATACTTCATACCTTGGTTAAGTCAGTGGACGAGATTAAGGCGGCCCTGCCGACTCTCCAAGGAAGGACACCTGGCCAAACAAGCTTGGGTCCCGCCGTCAATGCGGACTTAAACACAACCGCACCAACCCCGGGCGACAATCCACCCGGAATGTCGGCTTCCACTGCTGCAGAAGTGGCCGGGGAAGCGAGAAGAGAAGTCCAGGAGCTCCGAGCAATGTTCTACGCCCGAGAAACCTCTCAGGACCTAAAGATACGATAGCCGTATCCCGCTGCATGGAGATATGTCCCCTTTCCTCCTTGATACAAACCATTCAACATCAATCCTTATGACGGGAAGACATCACCGAGCCGATACATAACCTACTTCGAGGTTACAACAGACCATCTGTCGTATGACGACGCCATCCTCACGAGGTTGTTCATTGGGGCATTAGAGGGGGTCGCATTCGACTGGTACCGCAACTTGCCGGATAACTGCATCCATTCTTTCGCTGGCTTCAAACATATATTCTTGGAGAGGCTCTACGAGGTGGGACAAGATGTGACAATGTCAACCCTCATGGATGTTGTTCAAGGAGAGAAGGAGCTGACAAGGAATTATATTGAGCGGTTTCTCCAAACCGCGATGAAGTTGCCCTCCGGTAATCTGGACTCTTCTTTGATTGAAATTTGCCAGAAGAGGCTGCTCCCCATAATCAGCCTCTGGATGGGCGAAAGTCAATTTAAAGACTGGAAGACCTTCATCATCAGCGCCACTAGAACAGAAGCCAAATTGAAGAAGGCTCGTCAATTGGGATTGCATATCTCGGAGGAGGAAGACAAGGGCAAACGCCCTAACACCACCAACAACAACGACGGTAATTCTTTTAACAACCGAGACACCAAGGGCAAGAAGGCTATGGTGGCCGACACAGCCCAGAAACCTGGACCAAAGCAAGCAGAGAAGAAGTGGCCTCAGGTGACCTATTCCTTCGAGGATAGCCATGTCAAGCCCATCGTAGACATGCTCTTACAAGAAGACAGAATTCAGCTCCCTCCGCCGAGACGTGAACCTCGACCTGCAGAGATGGAGAGCCCAAAGTACTGTCACTACCACCGCTACGTCCACCACGCTACTCAAGACTACTTCCAATTGAAGCGGTATATTCAGAACCTCATCGATTCCAAGGCTCTGGCTATTGATTTCGAGGAGGTAACGGTGGCTGCCAACATGGTGTCAGTCCAATTCGGCAGCTTCCCTCCAACGAGGACCCAAGATGGCGTAGTATCCGTCCCCCGGGCAACAATGGAGGTCACTAACCTTCCACCTCCCCGAGACCAGACGACTGGGCTGGTGCCCCTCACCATGTCAAGAGGGGAGGTCATGTGGGTCCACCCGGACTTGGTGCCTGAAGTAACTCAGTCGACACCATCCCCTACCGGCAAGAAGAAGGGCAGAAAGACTAAGTCCTGCCACAAAATTGCAGTCGATATCGAAGAAGCGACAACTGTCGTTACCCGGTCCGGTGTACAAACTCAACCCATGTCGGGTAACTCAGCTGAAGAATACCAGCCGGTCACTGTTGATGCCCCAGGACCTTCTCAGCCTCCGCCGGCCGATAAGCCTAAGCCAAAGTAGACCCGCTTTGACAAGCCGCTCCGTAAAGACGCACCTCAGAGGCTGGAAATGCCTTATAATTTTGACATTGTGGTGCAATTGGCCAACACACCAGCCAAATTGTCATTATATGAGCTCCTGAGACCCTCTAAAGATGTTCGCGTCGTACTGAGCGAAGCACTCCAGAATGCCGACGCGTATTTGGCTCAGGTCAAGCTTACAGGGGAGAGTTCGCCGACGGATCTCTAGGACAGTGCTTGTACAGGTTCCATGCCCAACACTGTGTTCACTCCGCAGGATATGCTCATCAAGACCAACCTGCACGACTGTCCTTTGTATTACACTGGATACGTCAGCGACATCAAGGTGGATCGGATGCACATTGATCCCGGTTCTTCGATAAGCATCATTTCGAAGAGCTTGCTTCACCTCCTGCGCATCCCTATTCATTGGCTGACACCTACCAGCACCGCCATCAGCGGTTTCAATTCCGGGAGAAGTTATCCAATTGGGAAGATTCACCTGAAATGCTAAATTGGTGACCTTCAGTCGGAAGTGACCTGCTATGTCATAGATGCAGATACATCCTATAACATTCTCCTCAGGCGGCCATGGATACACGATTATATGATCGTACCCTCCACTTTGCACTAGTGCTTTAAATACGTTGACAAGCACAACTTCGTAAAGACGGAATTCGCCGACATCGATCCCTTCAAAGGGGTTTAATCCTACTATTCTGATTCCTGCTTGTACGAGAAATCCAAAAGGCACCTGATCAAAGAGGATGCTCAAGAGCAGATGGAGGCTACAATGGGATCGGAAGAGCCTCTGAAGATCCATCTCCAACCCCGTAAACCGGAAAGAACTGCACCGCTTGTAGCCACTATGCGTAAGGAAGCAACTAGTATCCCGGTGCTCACTGCACAAAAGGAGCAGATGGTTATCCGACTGCCAAGGTCTGGTCAAGGGATGAGATCCACTATGGAGCCACTGACAATCAGACTGCCAAGGGCCGGCCAACAACAAACAGAAGAGATCAATTCTTCTGTTAAGCCGATGGTCATTCGTCTGCCCAAGACAAGCCGACAGCCGAGCGCTAAGCCAGGGACTGCTAGTGCGCCAACAACTCCACGTCCAGTACCAAGCGCTAAGCCAGGGACCGCTAGTGCACCAATGACCCTACGTCCTGCACCACCAATGGAACCCTTGATGATCAAGCTGCCCAGGTCATCTTCCAGTCTTCATTAATTCATGGTATGGCTGAAGAGGAGCTAGAGCTAGCCAAGTATGTGGCTGTCCATACTGACGTTCCTTCTGCTGATGATGTAATACCACCTGAAAAGATACCTTATTTTATCAATAAAGGGCTATCTTTGAACTACCTCGAGCTTAATAAGCTCCTTATAATGTATACTATGGAACACGGTATAGGCACCAACTTACACACACAAGTGACAAATGTCTATACCACGAACCAACTTACTCCCGTGGAGGGCACTTGATTCATAGTCCCGGGAGAGGACCATCCAATCATCTTCGGCCGAAAGAATGGTCAACAGTCCTTCAGGCCAGAATAAGTCGATCTCGGACCCGACACTGGGAGACTGCCCCTTTATCTGTATAGCTCCCGATCCAAGTACCTCATACAAAAATAGGGGTATGATATGGAGACTACACCAGGCTTGAACTACGGCATCGGTCGGCGATTACCTTTGCAATTGCCAGTTCCGGCTAGAAAACTACAGAATTATTACAACAAGACCAGACATGGTCTAGGCTATGTTACACCTGTAACAACTCCTGAAAGTTCGGATGAGGAATGCGAATGGCATTCACATTCAACCGAATCGCCCACTTTTGATTCGGATGTCATCATCGGGGATGTACTCAGGCAAACTTGGTCTGTCAATATGGCATTTGCTGACGCCTATGAAGAAGACGAAGACGTACCTGAACTTCTCGAGTTAGAGCCTTGGGTACAATAGTTAGATGCTCAGTGGAAGAAGCATTTCGAATGAAAAGATCCTCATACCAAAGATGAGGTCATGCAAGTTGACCTCGGCGATGAATCCTCTCCAAAGCCAATCTTTATCAGCAAAAGCCTGACAGACGAAGAGCGGGAGTCGCTTTTGCAACTCGTCAGAGAGTATATTGACATGTTCGCCTGGAGCTATAAAGACATGCCAGGACTAAACCCCGACGTTGCACTCCATAAGCTCAACATTCATCCGGATGCAAAGCTGGTCAAGTAACAGCAACGACGGTTCTGCCCAGACATCATGAACTCTATCGAAGATGAGGTCAACAAACTAATAGCCAACGGCTTCATCCGTGAGGAACAACATCCAGACATGGTGGCCAATATAGTACCGGTCCTCAAGAAGAATGGGAAGATCCAAATTTGCATCGACTTCCGGAATTTGAACGAAGCATGTCCTAAGGATGAGTTTCCTCTTCCTATTACGGACATAATGATTGACAACACATGTGGCTTTGAGCGCACGTTGTTCATGGATGGCTTCTCAGGTTACAACCAAATCAAGATGTTTTCTAACGACGAAATGCATACATCATTTCGAACGCCAATTGGTGTGTACTGCTACACAGTCATGCCCTTCGGTTTAAAGAATACTGGTACCATATATCAACGAGCTATGAGTGTCATCTTCTGAGATCACCTGCGTAACACCGTAGAGTGTTACGTCGACGATATTGCCGTTAAAAGCCGCTCTAAGGAAGATCATCTGCTCGATTTGAGGACAGTATTCGACCTGATGCGAGCACACAACTTGAAAATGAATCCCACCAAATCTTTCTTGGGCGTATCTAGCGAAAAATTCTTGGGTTTTATCATTATCGCCCAGGGAATCCATATAGACCCTGAGAAGACGAAGACAATCATGGAGATGGGTCTCCCGAAAAATCTCCAAGAACTCAGAGGCCTTTAAGGGAGGCTAGCTTATATCAGGAGGTTTATCTCTAACCTCTCCGGGCGATGCCAACCGTTCACACACCTCATGAAGAAAGGCATCTCCTTTGTATGGGATGAAGAGTGCCAACGTGCCTTTGATAACATTAAAGAATATCTATCAAACCCTCCAGTCCTGGTGGCCCCGGTCGCTGGAAAGCCGTTTCTGCTCTATGTGCGAGCGATGGAGCATTCCTTCGGTGCTCTACTAGCACAAAACAATGATGCAGGGCATAAACAAGCTATCTATTATCTCAGCCGAATGATGATAGAGACTGAGCATAGATACACCACCGTAGAAAAGAAATGTCCCGCTTTGGTGTTCGCTATTCAGAAGACGCGACACTATGTTACAGGACAGACCATCCATGTCATATCACGAGTCAACCCTCTTAGGATCCTCATGACCAAATCAGGTGCACTCAGCTTTCGCCTTGCTACCTGGGCCATACTGTTGTCCCCCTACCTTCGTCCCGCAGAAGGCTGTTAAAGGTCAAGCGCTGGCAGAATTTTTAGCAGCCCAATCCAGGTTCGGAGTCAACCAGAATATATGAAGAAATTTCAGACGAGGTCGCCAATTCAAATATGGCTTCCCATGATACTGTCTGACGAATGTTCTTCGATGGTGCTTCAAGAACCGGGCCCAAGGGCAATATCGTCGTTGGGGTCGGAATGGTACTGATTTCTCCCTCCGGATTGGTGATCAATCGGGCATACTCCCTCACGGAACCTTGTTCAAACAACGTGGTTGAGTACAACGCCTTGGTTATCGGCCTCCAACTTACGAAGGAACTGGAGGTAGAGTACCTGGAAGCATATGGCGATTCACAGTTAATCGTCAACCAGATCCGGGGTTCATATAAAGTTCGCCATGAAGACATGATCCCCTATCATCAGATAGCAATCGCCATCATCACATCCTTAAAAGGGTTCTTCAAAGAATATGTTCCAAGACTCCGAAATATTGAAGCCGACGCCCTAGCAGGACTCTTCTCTGGCGGTTCCAAATCATACTCATCATTTGGTGGACGTGATAGGCCATGAATTGGTCTGTCCTAAGAACAACGTATAATTTACTGTAAGTTACTCTGCCCTGGCGATCGACGAAATACAGGACTGGAGACTTCTGTTTATTGACTTCGTAGTCTACGGCATCTTGCCGGAGAATCCGAAAGAAGCCACTTCTATCAGAAGACGTTCTCTCAGATTCTTCTACGATACAGAGACAAAAATGCTGTATCGACGATCCTATGATAGGTTGCTGCTCCGGTGTTTGTCAAATACAGAAGCTAAAGAAGCTGTACGCGAAGCTCACGACGACGTTTGTGGGGCCCATCAACCTGGCCCGAAATTACATGACCGCCTTCGCCGAATGGGCTATTACTGGCCTACGATGGTAGCAGATGCGATAGACTATGCAAGAAAATGTAAAGCTTGTTAGGTCCACGCGAATTTCATACACCAACCATCCGAATTCTTATATCCGACGGTAGCGTCCTGGCTATTCGAGGAATGGGGAATGGACATCATTGGTCCAATTACCCCGCCTTCGTCCAGAGGGCACCGCTTCATACGTTCTTCTTGCAGAAGTGAAGACATCAAACTTGATCAGCTTCGTTAAGCATCACGTCATCTATCACTTTGGACTGCCTCGAAGGATCATCCACGATAATGGTCCGCAGTTCGCAAGCCATGCCTTCTATCAGTTTTGCGATAAATATCGAATCCAGAATGTTGCTTCAACATCGTACAACCCGACGGCTAACGGTCTGGCTGAAGCATTCAAAAAAACTATAATCAAGCTTCTCAAAAAGTTCGTGTCCTCAAACAAACGCGACTGGAATAAAAAGCTTGGCGAATGCTTATGGACGTACCGTACTACAGTCCGGACAGCCACTGGGAACACACCATTCTCTCTGGTATACGAAAGTGAGGCAGTTCTCCCATTGGAGACTCAAATCTCCTCGCTCCGCGTTACCCCCAATTACCGATTGACGACAGATGATAATTACCGTCGTCGGCTACAAGAGTTGGAGGCCTTAGATGAAAAGCGCCTGCTAGCTCAATAACGAATTGAGCTTTATCAAGCACGCATCTCTGGAGCCTTCAACAAGAAGGTCAAGTTGAGAACATTCCAAGTAGGCGATCTCGTCTTGGCGGTTCGAAGGTCGATGGTTATGACCCACAAGACCGCCGGCAAGTTCCAGCCAAAGTGGGAAGGCCCATTTATCAAAAATAGAGACTTGCTTATGATGCCCATCAACGACAAGTTCCTGAAGAAATACTATGTCTAAACGACATCCGCCTAATCTACCGGATTGTTGAGTTATGTACCCTTAGGTACCGCTAAACTTACACTCTGGTCACTCTAAATGAATCCATATCGCATCTTCTGGGTAGTAAGTTATGTATGATCATACCTCTGAACTTGCTTCCTAAAAGAGCATTTTCCTCATAATCTATTACCCGCGCTTTCTGTGCATAAAAAGGGTAACAGATCCACAAAATTCCTGAAATAACTTGTCGATGTCACCTCTGAGTTGTTTCTCTTCCATCACAAACAAATCACCCCTTACGTAGAACTTCTACGTCCATATTACCTCTGAGTTGTTCTATGTATTCTTCGTTCAGTCCATTCCTGCCACGTCTTTATTACCTCTGAGTAGGAAGACTCCGTTGTAAAACCCTCATATTTACCATGTCCTCATTACCTATGAGTAAGTATGTTGGTTTTTTCTCGACTTATTATCCATACCCAAAATCAGGGTACGCCAAGGATAATAGGCCCACAAATGTCCACAGTTGACCACAGATGTCCACAGTTGACCACAAATGTCCACAGTTGACCACAAATGTCCGCAGCAGACCACAAATGCTGTACTCGGTTCTCTAGTACATGCCCTTCTTTTCTTACCACCTCATGCCTCTGGAGCCCAGCTGCTTCATGGCATTCTTTCGCCCGATACCAAGAACTTCTATGTCCACCTTACCGCGGAGTTGTTCTAGGTATCCCTATCAAACTTATTATCCATACCTAAAATCAAGGTATACCAAAGGTAATAGGTCCACAGAAAGTCCTCCAGTAGGACAAATACCATAATACTCAAGATACAGTACAAGCACAACAGATAAAGGATGATGTAAACATAGTCATTCATTTAAAATCAAAGGTACTATATTTTCTGGGACCACGTCCCTGTTAAAAAATAGAGGAACATAATAATGAAAGAAAAAAAAAAGTCGATCATGGTTCGACGACACACAATATTCTCGGAGCCGGTCCTTCAGCTTGGACGTCGACCGCTCTATTCTCAGGGTGGCCCGGCGCTTGTCACGCCACGATCCGGGAAATCGCTCGTCCTCGCTAGATTTAACCCGAATCATCGTCCTCGCTGGGGCGTGATGCCGCACGAGCCTGGAATTTCGCTCGTGCAAGGCAAGATAACAGGTTCACATAGAACTATCTCAAATCGATAACATAAGCAGCGGAAGAAGACAAGGTAAAACATAAGAATCTCTTTTATTAATATTGAACTGAAGGTTACAAAGGCTCTGAATAGCCCAACATAAAATGCCAATTGGCTACAACGCTCATGATCTCTCTAGCTCACAAAGGATTACATTGCTCCATACATTATGCCTCTTTATAGCCACCAAGTAGTCTTCGGCCGAACATCTCCATGTCACAAGTCCGAACGCATACGCGGAAGCTCCTCTTGAACGCCAAGGACTCCATGCCTCGGCACGTCCAAGCCAAGCTCCGCCCCGAGCTGATCATAACCTGAACCTGCACATAAACTAGTGGGGGTTTAGTGCTTTCGTCCTCGCTTCGCACTGATCAAGACCCGCTCGCACCCAAACCAAACACTTAATCATTTAGTGAGCATGCATCTTACTTTGTGGTCTTTCTATTTAGCCTTAGGATCAGTTTCATGGCAAAACTTAACACAGCACATTGTTATAATGTGTCACCACATCCCGTGTTCCTGCAGCAGATACAGTTAGACATAATCTGAAACATAAACATAGTGTTCGTGCTCATGCCGTCCCATTTTCCTTAGCCTGCAGTGGTTAGAACTTAATATAAGCAAACATACAATTCGCACAACCAACCGATCATAACGTAAACATATGCATAATGGGTAGCAGGCCCTGCGCCTGCACCCAGCTCTCATCTCAGCCCACCGGCCCTAACTATATGAAGGTCACGGTGTGTCGCACCGTAATGGACTTGGCATCTCATATGTGTAAGCCTACAATCGCTTCGATACGGGTTGCTAGCCCAGTATCCGAAGGATCCCAAACTTACGGGTATCATAGCTTATCACAGCACTGGACGGTCGCAATCCGTCCGAATGTTGTGCACCATAAATACCACACATAATTCCCTCCTAGGCCGAACGGTCCCGGCGCCCCGGCGTAACCGTTCGAGGGAAGCCGCACCCGTGCACGGGCAATCCGAGTCCATTGACCATGCAATACGTTCCATAGCATACAATCCATAGCATACCAACCGATCTCGTATTCCATAAACGTAGTGTCGCACATAAACGGTTTCCCGTGCCATAACATACTCCACCATTCATATGGGGAGCTCCGTCGGCGTTATGCCCCAACACATCCATATTGATGCACGACGCCCAACGGCTTTGTCGTCTCGTACTCATAATCACGCGTCTCGTTCATAATGTTATTCGCATAGCCTACTCCGTATTTACTTAGTCATTTCGTAGCATAAGTGCCCGAGGGCACGCTCAGCACCGTATTCAATGTTCTACGCCTAGCGTTCAATGTTCTCGGAGCCGTGCACCTGATGCACATCTCGATGTTGTCTTTCAATGTTCTAACATCATGCCCTATCGCGACTCGTGCACTTGATGCACGTCGCTTCAATGTTTCGATTGTTCAATGTTCTATCTTAGTGTTCAACGCCTACTTAGACACTTACTCGCCGAGCCACGCTCGCTAACTCGATAGCATATTACGCAAGCATAACATATTTTATTAGACGTGAAGGAATAGGGAGAGAGAGTCAGGAACCCGCCCACCTTAAGCCGATACGCCTTGCCGTTTCGCTGATTGAAGCGTCTCGCTTCCATACCTCGATCGCATAGCTAACTCTTGGACTTAGCCATTCCTTTGCTCTACTCGGTCGATTTGGCCTATCGCGCCCATGCCACAATCCGTTGCAAGGCCACGATTTGGTTTTGCGGACATTTCATTGCATAAGGCAAAATGTCGACCTCTTATCGTCCAGCGTAGAAGCATAGCCTGCACACCAGATCAACTAAAATCAGCACTTGCTCAAGCGGGACTTACTCTTTGCATCGATTCGATTCATAGATTCCAACCGACTCAAAGCTTACCTTTGGCCAACGCAACACTTGCATCGATTCATATCGATACCTCATCGGGTCAGCGCAACTCTTCGAGTCAACGACTCATCGTAATGCACCGATGCGGAGCGGGGCATTACATAATATACCACTCAAAATCAGGTTCGTCCTCGAACCGAAACCAACACTTAATCCAAGTGCCTCGCATAGATCGCTTCACGATCTCGTGTTACTATCGTTGAATCATACAACCCAGTCTGGATCATACACATATTTTAGGCGTCCCACCAATATATGCATTTCAGCCAAGCTCAGTTGTAGGATATCGGGACAACTAACAAACTCAACTTAAATCCTTAAACATCCATCGGTCCGTACTCGACTTAGTCTTATCTTAGCGCCTATTCCCAAAATACTCTTCGTATGCATCATCCCATAACATGCGATCATTTTCCAACATCTTACACATAACTTAATTCAACCATAACTTCGATCTCGTAAGTTTCTTGCCGGCCACCTAACACTCGCATTGCATCGAGTCATTGCGCATCTGATCGCAACGAGCTCCCGCAACGCCTATTCGCCCAATCGTTTCCTATCTCTCGCATAACTCAAGTCTTTCATCCAATCATTCATAACATTTTGCCTTAACGACATGGACTACGTCCACATGTCACCAATTTCTTTGTCTACAATCCGTACTAAGTCTCGCACGCAACTATCTCAACACGATCTACGTTCTCGAACTACCCGCGCATCGAGTCTGGGGCTACCCCCGCTAGGCAACTTATCCAGACATCATGCTCGCGCTCTCTCGACACAAGAGGTCGACTTGAGTCTACGATGCTCAAAGGCAACAATCTTTCCGACCCAAGGTCTCTTACGATACGCCCATCTCCTACTCTCGATCGAGTACGAATCCCTCACTCAATCATCGATTCAATCCCGACTAGTTCGTTTCGTAACGTAACTCGCGCGCTCAACACACATAGCCTAACCGTTACTTAAGCCGACCTACGACACAACTCTTAGGGTCGTTCTACTATCCATCGCTCTCGCGCATTGCAGAGTCCTTGCAATCGCCTTACCGCGTCACTACGCTAAGCACGTTCCTCAACATACACTCGATCCAACATAACTTTTCTGACCATCTCGATTCTGGTACTCGCTAACTTTCGAGACACGATACTCACTGGCTTAGACTTTATCCTCAACATGCACTACCTCATTCCTTATCCTTCTTACGCGACTTCTTTAGGGTCATCCTATGGGACTTCAACATTCACTTGATTTGGCGGTCAAGTCTTCTAGGGTCACCTGCCCCGAAACTACGCTCGATAATTGAAGATCATCAACGAGGGACAGTTACAACGAACCATGCTATATCCTATCGCGGAGCCAAATCAATTTCCGACGCTTCCTACGGGACTTTACCCAATCCGACATACCAATCCATAATTTCTCTACTCTCGTGCGACTGATGCGCCGTTAACTACTCGAGTCACTTAGGCACTACCGTTGACAATATCGCACAATCCTCAATTTCACCTTCGCGTCAAACCACAAGTCCATATCAAATTTGCCACGCCTCGTAAGTTCGATCATCCCCACTGGATGAATCACCATACCAGTGCTCACGCGGAATGATCGCCCTAATTTGACGTGACGCATGTGCGAGGCTGATGTTGCGCTCGCTCAAGACAAGAATGTCAACATAGTGGTGTTCCGCGAAGCAATCCAGACACTTTCGTTTTCATCCAAGTAACATCCATTCACTTCTCAAATTCTCCGAAGCGTTCCTACCGTTATCATTCAAACTGCCATCAACTTAACTTGCATCTTATTCATCCAACAACAATGCTCAACATAATTCTCGTTCATTCGATCAGAGTATCCCCGAGTTATTGCATATCGTCTTTGATACGCCTCAATACCATCGTCGATATGCATAACTTGAACATCTTCCTTTCTCATAAGCTCAAACCCGTTGTAATCACTGTCGTTATCCGAACTCGAATACGAATCAAGTCTTGCACACATCCATTCTCATATCCCTAACTCGTACTTCCAAATCGTGCTACCGACTCATTGTATTAACCCAAATTCGTTCGTACAATTTCTCCGTACTTACTCAACATGTTCCGAAGAAGTCTCCGTACTAACTCAACATAAGTTCGACCTGGTCGACTATTTCCTCAACGTAACATTCGTTCGCATATGCTCGGCCTATCGTCCAACTTATACTTAACGAATTCTCGTCCGACATATCATCCATAAGTACGACTTCACGCATACTCATTTAACTAATTCACCAAAGCATACTTATATCGACTCCTATCGCATCATTTCCACTCGAGTCTCGGTACCATTCCATCCGTTGCGGACAAACATATCGTAACAACATAATTGTTTCGACGAAACCTATCGCAAGTCACCAACCGGCTTAACATAGCTATCGCTAAGTGGTATCCCATATACCACTCAGGATCGAGCCTATCGTTATCGACACAATACTTCGCTATACTTGCTCGCATAATTGGTATTGCATATACCACTCGGAATCGAGTCATTACTCGACATCACACTTCGTATAGATCCGACTTCTATCTCAACTTAACCGTCCCGTATGGTGATCCTTCCGATCCCAGCTCTAATGTTAGCTTAAGTTTGGAACTCATTCAATCTAACCGTACCATGGCGATCATCTCGATCACACCCGCAACATTCGCTTATTCAAAGCTCAACGCAATATATGGCCAACATACACGTTCGCCTACTCAACTCGACTTAGCGACCAACTCGATTCGTTACTATCGCATCCACGATCTTCGAATCCCGCACGTTGCAGCTCGTGCAACAACTTAGTCTCGATACTTAAGGTCTTTACTCAATCTCGAACAACATTTTGCTATCCATCCGCATAGCCATACTACGCACATCATACCGTATCGACTCGTCGCACCGATGCAACGAACGATCCACGACTTGCTGCACTCCGTGCAACCGATAACACATAACTATTTCCGTAGTCACATAACACGTATCGCCTCACATATCGACCCGTTGCACTTCGTGCAACCAACAACACATATCTCTTCGCACTTCGTGCGACCGCCAACACATAACTCCTCGCACTGCGTGCGACCGACCACTCATATCATTGCACTTCATGCAACCAACATCACCATATTCGTTGCACTTCGTGCGACCAGCATTCCATAACTCGTTGCACTTCGTGCAACCAATACTCTCCGATGGCACCCGGAGATAGCGTAATAGTCACGACATACTTGTGGCAGACGTACGCACTTAATATAGACTTATTGTATGGAACATCCAATGTAGCGTCGAGCAGATCCATGAGCCATGCGGTTGCGGAAACAACTTAGAGTCAACTGAATTCGATAGCAAGCAACTGAGGGTCAAAGAGATTCATGCACGGTCCAAAGGGTGGAACCGCTCTGATACCAACTTGTCATGCCCCGATCCGGGAAATCGCTCGTCCTCGCTAGATTTAACCCGAATCATCGTCCTCGCTGGGGCGTGATGCCGCACGAGCCTGGAATTTCGCTCGTGCAAGGCAAGATAACAGGTTCACATAGAACTATCTCAAATCGATAACATAAGCAGCGGAAGAAGACAAGGTAAAACATAAGAATCTCTTTTATTAATATTGAACTGAAGGTTACAAAGGCTCTGAATAGCCCAACATAAAATGCCAATTGGCTACAACGCTCATGATCTCTCTAGCTCACAAAGGATTACATTGCTCCATACATTATGCCTCTTTATAGCCACCAAGTAGTCTTCGGCCGAACATCTCCATGTCACAAGTCCGAACGCATACGCGGAAGCTCCTCTTGAACGCCAAGGACTCCATGCCTCGGCACGTCCAAGCCAAGCTCCGCCCCGAGCTGATCATAACCTGAACCTGCACATAAACTAGTGGGGGTTTAGTGCTTTCGTCCTCGCTTCGCACTGATCAAGACCCGCTCGCACCCAAACCAAACACTTAATCATTTAGTGAGCATGCATCTTACTTTGTGGTCTTTCTATTTAGCCTTAGGATCAGTTTCATGGCAAAACTTAACACAGCACATTGTTATAATGTGTCACCACATCCCGTGTTCCTGCAGCAGATACAGTTAGACATAATCTGAAACATAAACATAGTGTTCGTGCTCATGCCGTCCCATTTTCCTTAGCCTGCAGTGGTTAGAACTTAATATAAGCAAACATACAATTCGCACAACCAACCGATCATAACGTAAACATATGCATAATGGGTAGCAGGCCCTGCGCCTGCACCCAGCTCTCATCTCAGCCCACCGGCCCTAACTATATGAAGGTCACGGTGTGTCGCACCGTAATGGACTTGGCATCTCATATGTGTAAGCCTACAATCGCTTCGATACGGGTTGCTAGCCCAGTATCCGAAGGATCCCAAACTTACGGGTATCATAGCTTATCACAGCACTGGACGGTCGCAATCCGTCCGAATGTTGTGCACCATAAATACCACACATAATTCCCTCCTAGGCCGAACGGTCCCGGCGCCCCGGCGTAACCGTTCGAGGGAAGCCGCACCCGTGCACGGGCAATCCGAGTCCATTGACCATGCAATACGTTCCATAGCATACAATCCATAGCATACCAACCGATCTCGTATTCCATAAACGTAGTGTCGCACATAAACGGTTTCCCGTGCCATAACATACTCCACCATTCATATGGGGAGCTCCGTCGGCGTTATGCCCCAACACATCCATATTGATGCACGACGCCCAACGGCTTTGTCGTCTCGTACTCATAATCACGCGTCTCGTTCATAATGTTATTCGCATAGCCTACTCCGTATTTACTTAGTCATTTCGTAGCATAAGTGCCCGAGGGCACGCTCAGCACCGTATTCAATGTTCTACGCCTAGCGTTCAATGTTCTCGGAGCCGTGCACCTGATGCACATCTCGATGTTGTCTTTCAATGTTCTAACATCATGCCCTATCGCGACTCGTGCACTTGATGCACGTCGCTTCAATGTTTCGATTGTTCAATGTTCTATCTTAGTGTTCAACGCCTACTTAGACACTTACTCGCCGAGCCACGCTCGCTAACTCGATAGCATATTACGCAAGCATAACATATTTTATTAGACGTGAAGGAATAGGGAGAGAGAGTCAGGAACCCGCCCACCTTAAGCCGATACGCCTTGCCGTTTCGCTGATTGAAGCGTCTCGCTTCCATACCTCGATCGCATAGCTAACTCTTGGACTTAGCCATTCCTTTGCTCTACTCGGTCGATTTGGCCTATCGCGCCCATGCCACAATCCGTTGCAAGGCCACGATTTGGTTTTGCGGACATTTCATTGCATAAGGCAAAATGCCGACCTCTTATCGTCCAGCGTAGAAGCATAGCCTGCACACCAGATCAACTAAAATCAGCACTTGCTCAAGCGGGACTTACTCTTTGCATCGATTCGATTCATAGATTCCAACCGACTCAAAGCTTACCTTTGGCCAACGCAACACTTGCATCGATTCATATCGATACCTCATCGGGTCAGCGCAACTCTTCGAGTCAACGACTCATCGTAATGCACCGATGCGGAGCGGGGCATTACAGCGCTCAGCCTCTTGCGTCAACTTCTCTGCATCCTCCAGATGTGCATGTGCCTGCCAACCGTCTTCAAGTTTCTTCAGGGCACGCTCCAAGGCATCTGAGGTTCGGGTGACCTTGTCGGTCTCCCAAAAAATTAGCTCCTTGTCTTCGCGCGAGTCCTGGAGCTCAGATTCCAAAGAAACCAATTTTCTCTGAAGCTGGAGGATCTGCTCCTTGGTATCGGCTATCCCACGAGAGGCGGCCTTTTCCCGAGCGATACAATCCTCTCCTCGGCGGCTTAGCTGATCTTACTTCAGAGACAGATCATTGAGGTCCTTCATTAGAGCAGGCTTGGACGTATCCTGTACCGTCCTTACCTTTTCCATGGCCATTATAAGGAGGGCGCGCTCCAGATCTATTGCTGAAGATAGATCGACTTGCCGCAGTCCTTGATATTGAGCCACCAGCTGATCAGCTTCTACTAATCTGGGCTCTAAGAGCTCGACCATTCCTGCCCCACCGGGAAGTGTCCTGAGGAGTTCAATCTGGCCACGGGCACATTAACGAGGCAATGTGAAAGATGTCCCCATCTCCATGGCAGCTTCGACCCCTCACTTCAGATGACGGTAAAAACTATCAACCACGTCCTTTGATGATTCATTTAGAACCTCCAAAGAAGACGGTGTCAAAGAAAGAGTATCGAGCAGGGTTGAAGACGGCCGTGAAGAAGATGCATCGGATCTTGATGCCCCTATCACTAGGGAAACAAGTTCCGAGCGATAGGACGCCTGAATAGTAGCCATATCCTCCTCCGCGGCCCGAAGGATCCGGAGACTCGGCATGGCAGAAAGGTCAACCTCCGGTGTTAGAGCCACATGAACCAAGGAGGGTGCAGGGACCATTTCTTCCCGCCCCGGTAGTTCTACTATGTCTCCTCCTGAACTTGATCCGGCAGGAGGTCCCTCGGTATGAGTTGGAGGGGGAGGAGGCATACTTTCTTCCATCACATCCCCTCCGGTGACTTCTCCCTCGACGATGTTCGTCGTCAGCGGCGAAGGAGCAGGACCTGTATGTCTGGAGCAACCATCGATCAGCTTAACCCGAAGGATATGAAGATAGAACAAATAAACCTCCTCACTAGTCAAGATATGACTTAGCTTACCAGGAAAGGATTGCTGAAGCTGAGGCTCACTCGTAACCATCGTATCTTCTTCAACGATGACACTTGAGCCGATTGCAGCTGTTTCCTCTGCCCCAGCCGCCTCAGAGGTGGATACAATTAGGTCAGCGTCAACCGGCTGAGGTTCAGCAACCTCGGGGACTGGTTCAGTAGAGCCCACCTCGTCCTGGGTTGAGATGTCGAAAGCAGGAGAAACCTCAGCCGTTACCGGGACGACCCTGGTAGAAGTAAGCTCGGCGGCTAGAGCAGGGTCGACCTCAGAGGCGGCCGCTGGCTCTGTGGAGTTCACTTCTCCCGACGCCTACAAAGAAAAGAAAAATGATCAGATTATTTCAGAAAAGAAGAACAACAAAAAAGAGGATCGTAACTTGATTCATCTCCGAAACGGCGTCGACATCCTCACTTCGCTCCCTAATGATCGGCCCGTGAGGCTTGACCGCAGCCCATTTCCGGGAGTAAGTTATGCCGCCGACAGAGGATGAACGCCTGCTACACTTTCGTGAAGGACTAGGCACAACAGGCGGCTGATCTGCCACCAAATCGTCCGCAGGAGGAAGAGGCAAGTTATCGGGGTCATCCTCTTCGTCTGCATTGGTAGACTCCGAGTCAGATACATCAACCGTCCTCTCCCTCCTGGTTCTGGGCTTCTCTTCCAAAACAGTACCAACAATGAAGCTGGTACTTGGGTCAAAATCTCTTGGAGGCTTATTCACCATAATATGGTACAAGGTCGCCATATACAAAATATGGCCCAACTCGTTAGCATCGGGAACGGAGAAGGTGTCATGGGTGTGAACCGCGTTGTAGTAGTGCCAAGCCCGAATGCCATCAAGAATAATGCCCTCAAAACCCAGACAGGAGCTGGGATTGTCCAGAAACATTTGACTGTACCCAAATTGTCGAGAGAATCGGCTGGGTAAGTAAGGCTCCAGGAAAACAGAATTGCGGTTGCGATACACCAGATGTACAGGACGAATGTTATGCAACCAAAAGAACATCTTTTCGGACAGAAATTTGGGAGACATAGCACCATCAAGATGCACGGCTTTTACTTCTTCATCAGTAAAATGAGGAACAGATACGAAAAAGGAGTATCTGTCCACTCGTTCCAGCGCCATCCGATAGATGGGCATAGTGGTGTACTCCTAGGGCATGCAGCGGTACTGATAGATGAAGGCATCATCGGCAGTCATGTCATCCTCTGGACTGGACCTCATCAAAGACTGGTAATGCATCAACAGCCACCCCATCAGATAATGGTAGGACAGCTCGATGCGTTCAAAGTCTTTTGTCGTATCGCGAGCGATGACTTTGGATGAGAAGGCGCGGAGGCCACGATATACGTTGTACACCATGGCAGGGAGAAGGGCTAGTCTGGCCCCAAGGACTAGCTTCACCGCAGAAAGGATCATGTTACGGCTGATTCTCTCAATAGAGCCAGCCCCTCCTGAAACCACGCAGGTTCGCTGCCATACCATTAGAAATCCCGTCAGAAGAGCCTTCTCGAACAACTTCTGAGTATCCTGATAAAAATAATTAAAAGAGTCAGATTGACTCCCAAATCTGTCGCCTGTGGCTTTCACCCTCTTGGCAGTCAACACCTGGTTCTGCACCTCCTTCCAGGTTCGAAGACTTCGGGGAAAAACCCGGCCTGAGGCACCGAGCTTAAAAAGGTAACTGAGCCAGGTCTTAGTATGCGGAAGGTTCCCTTCCAAGCTATCGTTCTTCTTCTTTGACATCTGCTGGCACGTACTATGGTGGCATAGTAGTTCTCGGTAGACAGCCACAAAGCCCGAGAATCGTTGATCCAACTCCTCGAATTCTTCGTTCGTAGGAGTATATGCCTCAAAAACTTCGTCTCCCCAGGGCAGCTTGGAGACTTCGCGCATCTCGTGGAGAGCGACCCCCATCTCCCCTCCAGGTGTAAAGAAGGTCCCCGTTCGACGGTTGTATATTTCAAGAAGAGCCATGAATAGCTTCTTGTTTATGGGCAGACCATAACAGGTACCCCGAATGGCATAATACAGGCCAATCTCGAGCAGGAGATCCTTGTATGTCCGCAAGATCTAGGAGGTCAAATTGATCCATGAAGGGGTGGGATTCATCCAGTTCATCAGTGCCAACCGACCAATGGGATAGGACCCCTTCTGAGCAAGCTGGTTTGATGAAAGTGTCAGCTTGGGAGGACCGAAAGTTGGGACCCTGCATATTTATGAAGCTTCCCGGGGCCAACCCCATCACAATGTGGCTGATCTGTATCTTGCCCGCAGCTACCGACCTCGATGACTTATTATAGTGGATATCACCCACAAACATCCTCTGCGGGCTCAGAGTCAGGGAGTATACCATTTTCCTATCCAACGACAGCATATTGAACCAAGACAGCGGGAAGTGACGCTCCATCTGAGGAATGTGGATCGCCATCCCGTTGGAGGAAAAACTCCAACTTTCAGAGATATCTAGAACGTTGGGGTTCTTTACAGTCAGAGCATCCCCAAAGAGGAACGAGGGTTTCAGATGTGTTCCTCCAAATTTTCTCGAGTTCATCATACTCAGGAGAAAGAAGAAGGATTGGTTCTTAATATCCCTCAGCCTCTCCTCAGGTTGATCTTTGGTGATTTGGGCAGACACATAATCGACCACATGGTCGAACCTCACACCCACAACAAACTGAACTTGACCTACCAGAAGCTCCCCTGAAGAATTGACCGACAACTTCACTGAAAAAGATAAAAGAAAGAAGTCAGAAGATAGCCAGAGAAAAACCACTTAATGTCTTCTGAGCTTATGCGGCTCTGTTAGATGGGTCTTCATGCGGCCCAATTCTTAAAGAGCTTATGCGGCTCTGTTTGGTGGGTCTTCATGCGGCCCAGTTCATAAGGAGCATATGTGGCTCTGTTTGGTGGGTCTTCATGCGGCCCGGTTCATAAGGAGTTTATGCGGCCATGAGACGTCTCTCATGCGGCTCGGACATGGACCAGCTCTCATGCGGCTCGGACATGAGGCATACTCCCATGCGGCTCGGACATGAAGCAACTCTCATGCGGCTCGGATATGAGGCATACTCTTATGCGGCTCAGTCATGAAGCAACTTTCATGCGGCTCGGACATGAGGCATACCCCATGCGGCTCGGACATGTGGAGTTTATGCGGCCCATATGGAACAGCTTATGTGGATCCGTCACGCTGAACTTGAATAGTTCAGTGAAGACGAAAAGAGCATTATATGCCAAAGAGAAAGGCCCGCGCATAAAATATGCGACATAGCCATTATGGTTAGGGTTTGAATCCATGCAGTTTCTTCCCAACACTCTTACCGTCAATAGCAGAATGAACATCAGGGTGAACTGAGATCGCCGTAGTCGACGAGGAGGCAACTTTTTTGTCCTTCGCTACAGCACTAGAGGAAGTTTTGGGAGCCATTGATGATCAAAAGAGGAGAAGAGGCGACGACTAGGGCAAGAAAGCTTGAAGAAAGAAGAGAGTAAAGAATCTCTCTCTTCAAAAATTGCTCATACTTATAGGCTGGCAGGGGCGTATGAACATATAGACGCTTCAGATTTTATGCTGCCTAGAAGATAAAACTGACCCTTGGGATTCTATCCCCTTTCATGCAAAAAGACTGCTCATAATCATCAAAGCAAATCTAAATATTTAATGCCGACTCTTGGGATCCTGTCCAAAAGATGGCTTTAAAATCAAAACAAATCAAAAGCAATTAATAGGATGCTTACGTGGCACAAATGCGGCCAGAGAAGCCTATGCGGCCAGAGAAGCCTATGTGGCCAGAGAAGTCTATGCGGCCAAAGAAGCCTATGCGGCATGAAGAGCTTATGCGGACATGCCCATGCTTCTTATTCAAAGTATTTCAATTTTACAAATTGAAAACTTTGAAGGGGGTCTTGTAGAAGTATAAAAAAGAATAGTAAAACTTATGCGGCCCAGAATCAACATGAAACTCCATGCGGCTCAAAAGTTGGGGGGTTTCATGTGGCTCAAAAAATCCCTGAGAACTTCATGCGACAGAGAAACCTTCATGCGGCTCAGAAAGCTTCATGCGGCTCAGAAAGAGCCACGCGACCTTATAAAGTTCGAAATTGACCTATACAGCTGGCCATAATTACTCTGGCATAAAGGCGACAGCTCTGACATAAAGGAGACATCTCTGACAGAAATGATGCTCTGACATAAAGACGAGACGTGACATGCTCCTAAAAAGACGAGAAAATCTTCATGACATCTGGCACAGTTCACAAATTCCAAAGAAAGTTCTTTATGCGGATCGTCTGTGTGGCCTTCACGCGGCTCTGTCATGAGACCACTCTCATGCGGCTCAGCCATGGGACCACTCTCATGCGGCTCAGACATGAGGCCACCCTCATGCGGCTCGGTTGTGAGGCGACCCTCATGCGGCTCGATCATGAGACCACTCTCATGCGGTCCGGTCATGAGACCACTCTCATGCGGCTCAATTAGGGGACCACTATCATGCGGCTCAGTCTTGGGGACCACTCTCATTCGGCTCAGTCATGAGGCCACTCTTATGCAGCCCGGCCATGAGATACTCCTCATGCGGCTCGGCTATGGGACTCAGCCAGGATACATCATTCATGCGGCTCACCACAGAGTGGCAGTTGGGACACGTGGCAGATGTTGACCAAGTCTTAACAACTCGGATTTATTACAACAAACAGATTAAGATTAATCTTAACCAAGCCCCAACTGCCTACTTCTCAAGGCGCAGTTACGAGGATGTGGCCTAAAATTAGCCACGTGGCTGTACACCCCACTCATCACAAATTTCTATAAATAGCATGGGATTATTCCTTTTGCACAGGAAGACACACAGAGCAAAAGACACAGAAAGAGAGCATTTCTTCGCTGGAGCCGAGGTTACGTTCGATCGTCCAAGGAGTAAGGCAGAGTTTATAGCACTTTTCTGAACCTCTACCATCACCCCCAAAATCCAAATTAAATAATTGTACTTAGATTGCTTTTCCTAGATTTTGTTCCTAGGCTCTCTTTTGTACAAGCGAGTTTGTTATTGTGAGTTAAAGTTCAGTCCTCCTATAAAACTGTTCTGTTCTCTGACAATCAATGGCAAACGTCGTATACATATACCCAAATGGCATATATATATATATATATATATATATATATATATATATATATATATATTTATATATATATATATAAAATATATATATATATATAATATATATATATATTTATATATATATATATATATATATATATATATATATATATATATATATATATATATATATATATATATATATATATATATATATATAACCTCATCTCAAATATCTAGCCAAAACCTGAAAATCCCAAACTGCCCTATAACTGACCTTCCTATATATATAACATATAAGCAACCCACATACTCTCATGTATACATATATGTATTACTCCCTCATAAGTTAGTATAGCAACCTCTCTTATGCAGATCTAAAACTCTGAAATACAACTTGCATTCACTCAATCTAACCCACACTTATAGCTAATAGCCTATAATAGGTAACATGTACATCATAGATATAGCCTAACAATAACATGCACATTACCAATCCCACATATATTCACATCAGATTAGCCACTCACTGTAACAGACCCAAATCCAATACATGTGTTATACTCAAAACATATCAAATCTTCTTCATTACCTAATGTATATATATACCCATATATATATATCTCAGTTTACAAAACTTACATCCCTATACAAGCAAACCCTATCAATATACATACAAATATAATACAGATAGGCAAACCCAATCAATATCCGCACTCATATACTGAAACATATATATAACATAGATATATAGCAAATTCTAAGTTGGAAAGTCATAGAACATGTGGGGGTTCAACCTGGACAAAACCTGTACAAGAGGGGGCCTGATATGAATAATGAAGATTACAGAATGTATCACAGTGTGTCAAATGAGTGGGTGTGTGTATATGTGATGTGTTTCAGTAAAGCAAGTGCAGCATTCAACATAGCAGGTAACTGAACTTATGCTCAAGTACAATGTGTCACGACGATCCTGGGATTTAATCATGACTGCTGCACATGGGTTGATCCTATGTTGCTCACTCACACACATCACACATTGCATTCACTAGCTCGACATCGCAATTTCTGATATGCTAGTACACACTATTGATACCTAGACACACTTGACATTATACTTGCCATGACACACTGTACTTTAGACACTGGTATACTCATATTCGCATCAAAACTGACTCCTACAAGAGCTGGAACACTCGGAGCTGTGATAGCGATGGTTGTAGTATTTGTCAGAGGAAGTGGAATAGGAGGTTGCGGAAGCACTCTCATCGATGGTGAAACAAGATCAGTGGAGGCAACTGAAGTAGGCCTACTTTTGCTGCTTCCCGCGTCAGAGCCACCGGAAGTAAAACGAATGTCTCCAGCTTTCGAATTATCGAGGTGCGTCAGAGTCGGTGATCCACAGCGTCCCAGGGCGACGAGGTGGCTGAGCTGCGGTGGGTGGAGCGGCGATGGCCTTCCCCTTCGCGGCGATGGCCTTCCCCTTCGCGGTGATGGATTTTCATGGAGCCATTGAAAGCTTTAAAGTTCGGCCTGGAAGAAGTTTGGAGAAGAAGAGGAAAGGAAAAAAGCTCTTCTCTCTCTTCTTAAGTGGCCTATTTATAGGCGCTTAGGATGACTGGATGCCATTTTAGTTTTCGAGCCAATCTCGCAAAAATCGAAACGAAAAAATTTTGTTCGAATTTTGTGCAGATTTTACTGCATTTAATACGCACCGTCATTCAAAGTATTTTAAACGTTTGGGCGCCCAAAGTTTGAACACTTTGGTGGTAAGACCTGTGCATAATCTTTATACAACTATCACGACGATCCTGGAATTTAATTCAGGTAGAAGTGAACCCCTGGGGAAGATTCGTCTGAAAGTTTAAATCGACAATCTTCGCACAAAGGTTACTTTCTATGTGATCGACAATCATGGCTCCTATAATGCTTTGCTGGGAAGACCATTTCTACATGAGCATAACATTGTGCCATCCACTCTCCACCAATGCTTCAAGTATGTGGATGTCAATGGAGAAGTCCAGAAGGAAGTAGCTGATCTAAATTCTTTCAGAGGCATCGAAGCATATTGTACTGATTCTCGGATGTACAAGGATTAGTTCATGAAGGTTGTACTGGCTTTGGATACTGAAGAAGATCAGAAAGACACCTCAGATGACGTTCTCGTGATTCCAGTCAAAGGACGTACTTCTCGTCCTCAGTTTTCTCAGACGTTAACCATCCATCTTGTCACGCCCCAATTCGGGGAATCGTTCGCCTCTGCTTTGATTCACGCCGAATCGTTCGTCCTTGCTAAGGCGTGATGCCGTACAAGTCTAGAATTACACTTGTACAAGGCGTGCTCGTGTTCTTTTTATAAAAGAGATATTTTGAATAGAGATTCGTAGCCAGCTAACAAAGAAGTTTGGGCAACACAGATATGATCGGAAATAAGTTCTTTATTGATATCATTGAAATTACATGAAAACATAAGGCTCTCAAACAGCCGAGATAAAATGCCAAATTTGGCTACAACTTGCAAAAATATTGAAATGAGATACAACTTGTTCCATACATCATATCCCTTTATTAATAATGTGGCAATAACCACCTTCAGCAAAATGCCTTCTTCTTCAAGAGAAAACTTCAAGAATATACGAAGCTTCTAAAGAGTCGGACAGCAAGCCTTCAGCGTCTAAGATGATCCACTAGGTTCTCGGCACCTGTGGAGACGAGGGTCAGTATATTGCCACATATGTACTGGTGAACGGCCGTAACCAATCTTAACATAAATCAACAGTAGTAAAATTACATAAATGTTCACTATTGATTTGTGTTCTTTCTATCTTGCCTTAGGGTCCATTAATAATTCATATATTTGACAAGAAATATAAGAAACACACAATGATGTTAGAAACATAAGCAATTCATGTTGTTCTAACATAAGCAATTTATATTGATCACCAATTTGGTGAATCTTACACACGGTCGATAGCCATCCCTATATATATTTATGAATACCACTTACTCTTGCCTGCATAAGACATTGTTAGCTATGACACCTATCTATATGAAGGTCACTGGCGACATGTCATCTTGGACCATCTTACTAGTATAACGGCACCCTTGCAGTGCAGATAGCTAGCCCCACTGCAAGTCCCGTATACCGATGCCAGTACGTCGTCATCAATCCTTGTTCCTCCTAGGATGAACCGGGTCCGTGGCCGCGAATTACCGTTCTGGAAACTACCTTGTATAAAAGTTGTCCATGACCATGCACACAATACAATTTAACTAATAAGAGACATAACATGCATGATAATAGCATCTTCCACACATAGTCGTAGTTCTCATTTCATCTAGCCATTTTTCCATCTTACCATTTTGCCATCTTACTTTGAGCCATAGGCTCGTATAATCATTCTTTTGAACCAAAGTCCGATATACTTACTGTCACGCCCTGCTCCCGTAGGAGCGATCGTCCTCGCTAAGGCGTGATGCCATACGAGCCTAGATTGTGCTCGTGTAAGGCAGTTTCATAACGACCGATTTACAGCAGCGACGACGGAGTCGTCGCACAGAAGTCCCAAGCAGAAACATTGAACATGCAGCAAAAATTTAGAATCAAAACACAAGTTATACAAAAGTGTGCTCTTTATTGATATTAAATAATCAGATTACAGTAGGCGCAAGGCCATGATTACAAGTCTCTCATAATAACTCACTCATCTCACATTACAAGTCACTCAGCTTTCTCTCAACTCTCGATACAATGCTTGAGCCAATGGATGCTTCGGAAGGCAACGTCCATACATTATGTCCCGTATAAGTCTTGACTCCTCGCGGCCGTACGCTACGAATCGCCAAGGAACTCCGTGCCTCGACGCATCCAAGCGAGCTCGCACCACGAGCTTCTACCTGTGCCAGCACATAAAAACAGTATGGGTGTCAGTACTCAATTGTACTGGTGGAGTGAGCTCCTCGCCCACCCATACAAAACCGACACGTTCATTTACTTTGTGCAGCTTAAATCCCTTTCGATTGTCTTCCTAGTCTTGCCTTAGGATCAATTTAGAACAGAGACATCTCGGCCTATACTTAGCAATGTAACCATGCCTTAGGGTCAATTTTAAGACCACAATGCCTTGGCCTATAGTAGGTAACGCAACGACAAGATCGTGCTATACTCTATTCGTGACTTCAATATATTCGAGGCAGTCCCTCGTCGAGAAGAAACCTATACAACTCAACTGTGCCAAGACGTGCACTTCTTTCATGTGCCTCTAGACATTCTCGTGCCAACGACGTCAAGGGGACGACTTGTGCAGGTCGTGCCTCTATACCTTGCTTAGACTTGTTCGTGTTTCAAGATTAAGGCCGTGCCTCGCAACTTATCAAGACTTATCCATGCTACCGCCTTGCGACCTTCCTGTTCGACTCATAAGCCAACTTAGACAAGACTTGTGAAACATAGTGTCGACTTCATGAACATCTCGACGCCAAGTATCGTGCCAAGCACGGTGCCTATGCTGCAGCCCAATCTTAGGCCCAGACATTGTGTTACCGACTGGATATGCATTCAAGTTCTAGACTCAATCCAAAGACATACACGCTGTTTTGTCGCTATTCTGTCGACCCATCTATATGAGTGGTTACTAGCAATGTCAAGCTATTTTGGACTTGGCTCAGGGATATCGGTCCGCCCCTCCGTGGGTAGCTAGCCCCGGAAGCGCCGATACTCCTATGCGGTTATCCAGAATCCTGCTTTGAGCCAACTCGCTTCCCCTGGGCCGACATGATCCCGGTGCCCCGACGATCACTCGAGAAGACTTCACCTTGTCGACAAGTTGTCCAATGACCATACAAGACTTTACTCGATCTATCAAGTCCTTTCTTAACATGACCATGCTTTCCTTTTTTCTATCGAGACTCCCAAGTAGCGGGACCGATCTCGCGTGCTTGCCTATCCAGACTTATCGAGACTTCCAAGTAGCGGGACCGATCTCGGGTGCGAGACTTATCGAGATTAGAGACTCCCAAGTAGCGGGACCGATCTCGCGTACGAGACTTAGCGAGACGCCCAAGTAGCAGGACCGATCTTGCGTGAACGAGGCTTATTGAGACTTAGCGAGACTCCTAAGTAGCGGGACCGATCTCGCATGAATGAGGCTTATCGAGACTCCCAAGTAGCGGGACCGATCTCGGCGACAACCAGTCGCGTGGACTTCCTTTGTCTGCGGCATACTCTTTACTAAATCCACCGTGGCTCGTGCCTTAGATAGGCCTGGTTCTCTAGGCGACGCTATCGCTCAAGTCATATACTTTATACGACGAGCCTTGTTCTTGAGGGACTACGCGACTTGACAACCGTAGATAGAGCGGGACAGTACTAGAGATAGCTTTGATAGCCCATTACAACTCTTGTCTAACTCATTCGGGCAACGACTCGACGAGCAAAGGCAATACCGAGCTTCGCATTGAGAGAACGTGTCGTGCACGCGTTCGACTTGAACAACCATGTTCTCGGGTGCCTAGACTTAAGCTAAAAGCCGTGCAAGATGACTTAACCCTCGGGATATACGAAGGCTATGCCAAGACTTGGACGACGAGGTCGTGCATGCTTTATCAAGCATTCATGCGGGTGACGCCTATGACTTAGGCTAATTCGAGTGTCGTGGCAACTTAGCAACTTAGGCCAACTTCCTTCTTCCAAGCCACAGGATGAAGGATCGAGTGTCATTTTAAAGCACGCTAAGCCGACTTCTAAGCAGACCGTAGGACCATTTTCCATGTTCTAACACATTCCGACCCGTCGGGGTTATTCCCTTAGCTATGTGGATGCGTCTCTTTTATTATCAAGCCTAACTTGTGCAAGTTAAAAATATACGAGTTGTTAAGTGAAGGCTAAGATGAGGCAAGTTCACCGAAACTACCCCCACCTGAGCGAGGAGTCGCCTCGACCGAGCGAGCCTTCGAGCAGCCATTACAAGGCTAAGTTCGAACGTCGTCGGCATTTCGATTCCTCCGATTGACTTTGCGGGACGGGGAACTACACTTACCGCCCAATAATTGGGTCTTTGCCTCACCTATTCAACAATTCATATTGCAACATACAAGCATCATCTGATTTGCAACATAAGCCTAGCCATGTGATAATTTATCTTTCATTACCTTTCCGAGTTATTACTAGGTATCTTTTATTAAGCATCGAACGCAATAACAAGTCTACATTGTTATGCGTGAAGATTAAGGATCGTCGAAGGATCAAAGCCACTCACTTGTTGGTGAATTGCCGAGAGAAAGAGGTCTTCCACGCAACGTCAAGCTCGGTTCACTGTGTTAGCACCTGTATTGGCACCAACGTCTGGTCAGCATACTTCTTCTCTTTCTCTCAGTGATTCGATATGAAATGCGTACACTGTGAAAGTAAATCCATGAAAACATTCATAAAAAACAATCACGAAAATGCACACAAAATCCAACAGCAGAAGCGACATCAAAAACCAGCAGGGCAACGGTCTCGGGGCAAGCGACTCTTATATAGAACTCTTCCCGCAAGATGCGCGCCACTGCATCTTGGACATTATTTCAAAAGAGTCCAATCCATAACGAGGAAATGATCTCAATTCATTATCCCACAATCATGGTAAAGTTTCCCCAATTCTCATCTGACTCGGCCGTTCGGCCGCTAGCCCGCTCCGTGCTCCGTAACGGGATTCCGGGCATTACATATTAATATACTAACACAAAGTTTTGTCCCCAAAACTTAAACACAAACCCACCTAGCTCGAATAACAAAGGAAACTTCTCCTTCATATCCGCTTCAAGCTCCCAAGTCGACTCCTCGACAGACTGATTTCGCCAAAGCACTCGAACCAAAGAAACAACTCGGTTCCGCAAAATTTTATCCTTCCTATCCAAAATCTGCATGGGTTCCTCCACATAAGACAAGTCAGCTCTTAGTCCTAACTGACTGAAGTCTACCACATGGCTTGGATCATGTACATACTTCCGTAGTTGGGAAATATGGAAGATATCGTGCACTCCATCCAATACCGGTGGTAACGCGATCTGATAGGCAACTGGGCCGACTAGCTTAAGAACTTCAAATGGGCCAACAAATCTCGGACTTAACTTCCCTTTCGTACCGAATCGCATAACTTCGCGCATCGGTGACAACTTCAGGAATATGTGATCGCCCACCATAAATTCTAATGGTCGTCGATGAGTATCCACATAACTCTTCTGTCGACTTTGTGCGACAAGTAACTTCTCCTGAATCATGCGGACCTTCTCGATGGCCTGCTCTACCATCTCTGGACCAAGTACCAGTCGTTCACTAACTTCATCCCAACAAATTGGAGACCGACACTTTCGCCCGTATAATGCTTCATACGGAGCCATTTGTATACTCGACTGGTAACTGTTGCAGGCAAATTCTGCTAGTGGCAAGTGAGTGTCCCAACTAGTTTTTAGATCAATTGCACAAAGCCGTAGCATGTCTTTAAGTATTTGATTCACCCTCTCGGTCTGGCCATCGGTCTGTAGATGGTATGTAGAACTAAATTTCAATTGCATTCCCATGGCCGAATGTAAACTGACCCAAAAATGCGATACAAATCGCCCATCCCGATCCGACACTATTGATGCTGGCACTCCATGTAATCGGATAATTTCATCCAAGTATAGCTGAGCTAACCGGTCGACGCTCCATGTGGTTTTCATTGCATAAAAATGTACAGATTTGGTTAATCGATCAATGATGACCCAAATTGCATCATTCCTCTGCTGCGTCTTCGGTAAGCCAACTATAAAATCTATGGTTATATGATCCCACTTTCATTATTGGATCGCGAGGTTCTACATCTCCCCGCCGAGCCTTTGGTGGCACACATTGACAAGCTAGGCATCGCGAGACAAAGAGGGCCACATCTCGTTTCATACCATGCCACCAGAAGGTCGTACATAAATCTTTATAAATTTTTGTACTTTCCGGGTGCAAGGAATACTTGGCATAATGGGCCTCCATTTCTTTCCGGAGTTTTTCATCCTTCGGGACACATAGCCATCCCTTGAGTCTCAACGATCCGTCCTCGTGCCTGGTGAAGTCGCTTGCTTCACCCCTTTCCAATATTCTGCCAATCTTAACCAAGAACTCATCTGTCCTCTGTGCCGTCTTTATCTTTTCCAACAAACTCGGCTCAAGTTGAAGTTGAGCCAGTTGTGCATTGCGGGCACGAATCTGGAGCTCAATTCCTATGCTCTCTAATTCCTCCAGTATTCGTTTGTCAATACTGATTGCTCCCACAAAGTTTTGACTCAACGCGTTCGCCACCACATTGCCTTTTCCTGGGGTGTACGCGATCGTCAAGTCATAATCTTTTATAAGCTCCAACCAACATCTTTGCCGCAAATTTAAATCCTTTTGAGAAAAGATGTACTTCAGGCTCTTATGATCGGTGAAGATCTCGTAAGCCACTCCATACAAGTAATGATGCCATAATTTTAATGCAAATACTATCACTGCCAATTCCAAATCATGTATTGGATAATTTTTCTTGTACGGCTTAAACTGTCTCGAGGCATACGATATCACCTTCCCTCTCTGAGTCAATACACATCCCAAACCCAACCCGGACGTATCACTGTATATCTGGAATCCCTCGACGCCGTCTGGAAGTGCAAGGATTGGAGCTTTCACGAGACGTTGTTTCAGATTTTGAAAGATAGCCACGCACTCATCAGTCCAATCAAATGCAACTCCCTTCTGGGTTAGCCGAGTTAAAGGTGCTGCCACTTTCAAAAAATCCTTGACAAACTTCCTATAGTAGCCTGCCAAGCCGAGAAAACTTCGAATCTCGCTCGCCGACATGGGTTGCTTCCAATCCACTACGGCTTCAATTTTCTTTGGGTCAACGGACACACCTTCCGCCAAGATAACGTGCCCTAGGAACGACACGCTACTCATCCAAAACTCATACTTGCTCAACTTGGCATAGAGTTGATTTTCCCGTAGAGTCTGTAACACTGTTCTCAAATGCTCTGTAAGGTCTTCTCTGTTCTTCGAGAAGATTAGGATATCATCGATGAATACGACCACAAATTTATCCAAAAAGGGCCGGAAGACTCTGTTCATCATATCCATGAAAGCGGTAGGGGCGTTGGTCAGTCCGAAGGGCATGACCAAGAATTCATAGTGTCCATATCTGGTTCGGAATGCGGACTTAGGAACGTCATCGGGTTAGATCTTCAACTGATGATAGCCTGAGCGAAGATCAATCTTTGAAAATATAGACGCCCCTTGTAACTGATCGAAGAGGTCGTCTATTCGAGGCAATGGGTACTTGTTCCGAATTATAACTTTGTTTAGCTCGCGATAGTCGATGCATAGCCGCATCGATCCATCTTTCTTCTTTACAAATAGCACCGGAGCGCCCCACGGAGAAACACTAGGTCTGATATATCCCCAGTCCAACAATTCTTGTAGCTGTACTTTAAGTTCCTTTAATTCAGCAGGCGCCATCCTGTACGGAGCCCTTGAGATCGGACGAGCATCTGGAAATGTATCGATAGTGAATTCAATCTCTTTGTCCAGAGGTATTCCCGGTATCTCGTCAGGAAACACATCAGAAAATTCTGCCACGACTTCAGTATTAGCTGAGTCTGCACCATTCTTGCGTGTATCTCGAACAGAAGCAATGTACCTTTCGTAGCCAGAATGTAACATTCGTCGGACCATAGTAGCTGAAATCACCATCGATGCCTTCGCCGACGAACTGGCCGAGTAAGAGAATTCTGTTTCTCCAGGTAGTCGAAACACAACTCGCTTCTTCGCACAGTCAATCGTCGTACAACATGTACTTAACCAATCCATTCCCAGAATGATATCATAATCCTTTATATCTAGCACGACTACATCCAATGGTAGATTTCTCTCCCTGATACATATGTAACCATCCCTACATATCATGTTAGTAGCCATCTCCACTCCTGATGGAGTACTAACACTAAGATATACATTCAACATTGACATTTTTATTTTATGTTCCTTAACATAGTCTTCAGATATAAAACTATATGTAGCACCAGAATCAAATAAAGTACGTGCAGGAATGCCATTAAATAACAATATACCTGTCACGACAGTATCTGATGCAAGTGCTTCTTCCTGAGTCAATGCAAAGACTCGGCCCTGAGCACCGGGCCTCTGATTCTGTGGTGGCTGATGGGGTCGTGGTGCCTGTCCACGATTTTATTAGTGCTGGTGATGATGCTGCTGCCTCGAAGGTTCTGGTTGGCCCTCCCTGGACAGTTGCAAGACATATGGCCGAATTGACCATACTTAATGTAAAACCCCTAAATTTCTACTATTTTTTATTATAAATTTAGTACTGATTTAAAATTTTGTATTGTATATCGCGTAGTCGTATTGTACGTCGCGCACGAAATTTTATTTTTGCTCGACGAGTGCGAATATGTGCGAGCGTACATATTTTTAGAAAAACATTTTTTTCTATTTTTATAGTTTCAAGATAATATATATATTAATTATTTTTAGCTATCAAAGTTTCTAAATTTATGAGTTTATTTATGAAAAGCCTTTTTAGACAGTTATAATAATAAATAATATTCTTATAAAAAGGTATACTAGAAAAGTGTATATTTGTAAATATTATTTGTGCATACATATATATTTCGTAATTAATTATTAGTTTATTTTTAAATAATAAAGTAATTTTTGAAATTATTATTAATAGTATTTTTGGAAAACATATTTTGAAATTATTGTGACAATTTATATCTTGATTTAAATTTTAGATTTATTTAAATTAATATCTATATTTGGGATTTGAATTATCTTATTTTTAAACTAAAGGATGTAAATTAATTAGATTTAAATTGAATTTTGATTTGGATTTGGATTTATTGAATTAATTTAATTAATACATGAATTATCTAATTGGGTTTTAAATATATTCCTAGTCCTTATCCAATTGGGAATTCCCACATCCTATAAAAGGCAGTTACTCCTCCATTATTTCTCCACAATTATTCTTCCACAAATTTCATCCATAAAACCTGTGCATCGTGTCGGTGTCCAACCTTTTTCCGTGTCAGCCCGTGTCGGCAGGTGTCTTTCCATTATTTAATTCTTTACAAATACATCGGCCAAATCGTGTCCGACACACCGGACACCTCCCCTTCAGCCTTTCCTAGCCCACCATCTCCTTCGACCACTCCCATCGTCCTCATCACCGCCATTGCTCCCCCGCTCCTCCACGACCAACCGCCATCACCACTTGGGTCCGACACCAATCCCCTAACAATACCCCGACTACCATGACCACCCCGCAGCCACCGCCGCCACCACTAATCCCGCGACCACCTGACCTGGCCCCCGGATCCTCCGTCATCACCTCCAACTTTGCCACCACTCCGGCCAACCTCCTCGGACACCACCTTCAATCCCAACGGCAACCCAACACCGGCAAACCCCAACAACCAAAGCAAAGAACAAACCACCGTCACGGCCACCGGCCGAAAACCCCCTAATCCATCACCCATAAAAGAAGACGGATTGGAAACCCTAACCTGACCGGACTCCGTGCCCCGCCGTGCCGGTTCGCCGCACCCCGAGCTCACCCTCCTTTCTCTTCGCTCCTCCGCGAAGCCGTCGCGCCAGCGCCGAGCACGCGCTAACCCACCACGGCGACCGCCGTCGACTCTCTCGGACCAGCCCTCCGTCGACCGACATGGCACGCCTGCCACACGACCGTGGAGGCCGCGCCTCTCCCATTGCCACCCGTGCGATCTACAACCTCGGCGTCGTGCCGCCGAACCCTGCCTCGTCGAGCCGGCGCCGCCCACGACCATCGGCCGCGCATCCTCTTCCTCCCCACTCCCTCCGCTCTCTCTGTCTCAAACTTTCCCCATCCTCTTTATCTCTCTGTCTCGATCCTTCCTCCTCCTTTTTTTTTGTTGTTTGGTTATTTTTTTTGTTTTTTTTTCTTCTCCCACAGTTGAATTGAATGGAATGAAGTTGCCTCATTTCGAGGAAACAGAGTTTTGTTCGATTGTGGCCCAAAGCACAGCTAATTGTTTTATTTTTTATTATTAATTTTTGCTATTACAGTAATATAAATTTAGTTATTATTATATGTAATATGATTACATAAGTTAGAATATTAAACATAATTATTAGTATGAGTAGCAGTAATTAGTATTACCACTGTTATAGTTGGCCTACTATTATTGATATAATTAATTTCATAATAGGTTACCAACATCAAAAATTAATATTTGCAAAATCTAGTTTAGTTTTAAATCTAAAATATATGATTATATATTCCTAGGTTATTGTGAATGAGTTTTTTTGACTTAAATTATTTTCTGTACATATATCTTAATAAGTAAAAATATAGTTTTAAATATTTTATAAATATTTCTCGATCTTCAAATAGTTAATAAAAGTATATATATATTTTCTCCAAAATTTTATTCTTTTATAGTTTTCTATCTCAAAACCATATTTTTATAAAATTAGAGTTTTTGCCAAAAACAATTCATCTAAAAAAACTATTTTTTTACTAATAAAAATATATTTCAAGTATTACAAAACATTTTCTCTAAAAACGTATATATATTATGAACTATCTAAATCCCTTCAAATATCTATTTTTGTCCATAACCAAATCAAATTCTTTCCATCTTCTTGCGAACCTCGAACATCCCTATATCGTCCATAACCAAACTAACCGTTTTGGACCCGATGCACCGGTCTATACCACCATAATAGGTCACCTTGCATAGTTGTTACCCGAAGTCGAAGTTCATGCCACATTTATTATCGCAGCACACCAGACGTTCTACCAGGCAAGACACCTTGCCATTTGCTGTTTATTTATTTTAGCTCATATTTCATGTATTAATTATTTTTTTTATACAAAATAAACTGTGATACATGGCATAACCTATTAGAACTTACTGTTCATTTATATTTCCTGCTATGTATTATTTTTCTTACATATTAAACCTAGATTTAAGGGACCACCTTGTGTGTTGCATTCATTGGCCTTGACACGTTGTACTACGAAGTTGTGTGTCGTATGTAGAACATGGACATGCGTGACTGGCTGGCCACCGATACGTATAAGCCGTGCGATAGGAATAACCGCTAATAGAGATTGCATGCTAGTTTGACTTAGCGGTTATAGTGGTTTTGTGTTGTGGATACAACACAGTAGGCATTGGACGGGGAGGACAATTCCTTAGCGTATGGGCTTCGATGCACTTTCCCTTTTGTAACCCGTGAGCTTCGCCGGAGACGCGGGTCAGATTACCCATGATTACTGATGGCCACTGACGTTCTGCGAAACGTTATGCTCTTACTGATGGGGCCTCTGGTGCCCAAGGGGGGACCATGCCGATCATATTTAGCCAGGGCCCATGCGTAGGAAGGATTGTTCTTAACTACATTTCACTTAGAACGGTAGGCTACCTTTATCCGTTAGGTACGAGTACTTTTGGTTTGGGTACTTGTATCTGACCGTGGCTTGGAATAATAACTTGTCGCAGATTAGTTCGTCACATCTTGTCCTTGTTTGGTTGTAGGTGTGACTTACTACTTCGATGAGAAGGTATTGAACCTTGTTGGGGTCCGGATACCATATTGAATTCTTAGCATGGAAAGATACGTCACCGTGAATTAGTTTACCATCTCCTGTCCTTGTTTGGTTGGAGGGATGGTACGCTCGTTTAATAGGTGTGTATTGGACCATGTTATAATTCAATTGACTTATTTATTTGAGCAATATTTATTCAGTTTATATGGCATGCTATTATGTGTCTTGTTACGTCCCTCCGAGGACCTGATTATCTCTTCATGTGTGTGCTCTTGACTTTTGCAGGTATTCTAGCTCTAGCCATGACCATCTCCATTTCTTCGAGGATGATTGCGCTTGGATCGTCTTCGCTTCGCTCGCTAAATTTATTTCTTTTCTCATGTATTTTTCCTTTACTTGTTGGTAGTGGATTTGTCTCCGCCCAACATATTGTGTCAAGACAATTTATTATCTTTATACGATGTCTTTTATTCATTTATTTTTGTGTGGATGAGATTAGTTATGGTTCTACTGCATTTTACAGCTTATGTATTCATACGAGGCTTCCATATATTGGAGTATACTTCGTATGAATACAGCTGGCATGTCTACGTTCCTTGTCCTACGTATTTTGGGACTGGAGCATTACATGTTTTAGTGGTGGCCCATGCAGGTCGAGATAAATTATTTGGTTACTTTACCGTACGAAGCAAGCCTGCGTATAGGATTAGAGTCTAGGATCTCAACCACATACTTGACCACTTTCCTCGATTCTATATTCAAACCACCGTTCGACTCATTGATTGCATCTCGCTTGATTCCTTCTATCATTATTCTTATCTCCCCTCGTGCTTGCTAGAGGTTAGGAAGGTGACCCCTACTAGTTAGACATACTTTTATCCCAAAACACCATTAGTTTAATTCTTTAAGTTCGGTAGAATGCCTTATGACATAGCAACCCCTTTGACCTAGTGACCTATATTAGCAAGTTTACTTAGATTCTAGAATCTGGAGGACCCTATCCCATCTGGCCACCCAAGGACTTGGACAAAAAGACTATAGGATGACTGTATGAAGACCATCACATGACATGACTTATATCCTTAGAAGTTCGAACCAATTTCTACCTTCCTCCAATCTTAGTCTCCCGTGCCTATGTTTTACCACCTTGACTAATGTTACTGTTATAATCTAGTTTTGCAAACTCATCCATTTATCGAGTTTGTTCATGACTTTTGCTATTGAGCGTGCTCACTAACATATTGTCTAATCAGAACCGATGCATGATGGTCTGATCAACCGAGTGCACTTTGGTTCGCTTTTGTCTATTATTCTACGTGGATGGGGACATAGCTAAACTTGTCCTTTAGAGTCCCATCCGCGACTGCCTTGGCAATTCCTTTAAAATTTTCGGTCGTCCTTGAATCACGTACTCGTATTCGATAATATCGTCTTGAAACTCCTTATTGCGTTCGCCTTCACCTATTTTAGAAAGACGAAGGCGTAGTACTAGAACTCCCTTTAGCCTTCCTATCAATTATGACCGTTATCACTCAAGGTTGTTATATCCTCATCCTAAACTGCTCGTTCTTATCTCGGCCCTATATTTACTCTCATGACCTTCTAATCACTTAAGTTAGGAGTGACCCAAATCACTCTCTCAATCGTGCCAGCAACCAACTCCTAAGAAACCATATCTTTAAGGTCTCTGTCACGCCCCAGAACCAGAATACTGGAGAGCGGGGGCAGACATAGCCAGCTACGTATAATGAAATAGAATCCATCTCACCATACGGTCACGGCTGTCTAGATATGTGAGGGTTTATCTACAAGCCATCAGTCTCTTAAGGTCATATATTATCCTATTGTCTCAATCTCAACCAACTAAATAATAATCACAAGATATCAGATCACCAAATATAAAATTGTAAGGCGTCCCAAATATTACATATCCAGATGATCATGAAGCTAGTCGTACAAAATATAAGGACTAGCAAGAGTTAAGTCATACAAGATCAATCCTAGGTTGCCAATCATGTTACAGCCCGTAGGCAGACAGTAAGTAAAATGTACACGAGCTAACACTTGCTCGGTGGCTAAACGCCTCAAAAGAATAATTTTTACAATAAAGTGGGAGAGCCAAAAATAACCCACTCGTTGCCCTGGTTACGCCAGGTGGTCACCATCGGGCTGGAAGACAGGTAGATCCTCTGGAGCTGCTCTGGTATCTGGCCATACAAAACCAGCTGGGTCAGACTCCAGAAAGAGCAAGTGCCACAAAGGAGGCTTCACTTAAGACCTAAAACCAGCAAATTAGTACAATAATATAATTACATATTAAGAGACAGTAATTTAAGAAAAGCATGAGGGGTAAATATAAAAGACAATCTTGTATAGAATCACTAAAAGACAGGACATATGGGAGAGCATGACAGGATGATATACGATGAGATAACCATGGGACTTTTCAGATAACCAGGTTACAACCCGTAAACCAAACAAGGACCGGGGTTATAACCCTTCGTCTGAACGGAACTTGGTTTCTCTCACCATTTATCGGCAAGATAAATATAAGAAATCAGGTCAAGTAACAATCTTGTACATGATCAAGACAAGGCTAGACTGATTGAACTTCATCCAGCATTTCACGGCCAAGCAATAAGTACGACTTGATACTTTAACTAACTAGGGTTATCACAAGCCTAATTACTAACAAGATGCAATGAGATGTTCCTCCAGCCACAAGCCCTGCAGCTAATCCAGGTTATCCAGGCGATTTGGATTCATTAAGCAGTTATCAATAATTATGTGCCCCACACGACGGTGGGCTGAAAATGTGCCCTACTCGACGGCAGGCTACAAGTCCAAACAATTGCGGCCGGAATAACGGGATTGCCTGTAACTGGGAAATTTCTTATGACTACTGAATTATTCTAATTATTAGCCTTAGTAAATTTTAGTGGGTACCCCTGACCGTGGTACTCAGGGGTCCCTGTCCTAGACATGATGCAAGACAAGACGGTCAGGGGCCAATGGGTTAAACAAGGGGTCAGGAAAACCCAATCCACAAAGAGAAACCATTTCGAGAAATAAAACCAATACTCCAAAGGCCAATGGGTTAAACAAGGGGTCAGGGGCAGCATACGTGCAAAAGCACGCACGCAGGGGAGCCGCGTATGCACAAAAGCACGCACGCAAGGGAGCTACGTATGCACAAAAGCACGCACGCATGGCTCGCTCAAGTCTGCGTACCAGGGCACGCTCAAGCCTGCGTACCAAGGCACACTCAAGTCTGCGTACGCACAAAAGCACGCACGCAGGGGGAATGCATACGCAATAAAACACGCATGTAAGAGAGCTTCGTACGTGAAAAGTCACGCACGCAGAGCAGCGTACGCAAGAAGTCACGCACGCAGGAGAGCGGCGTACGCGAAAAGTCATGCACGCAGGAGAGTGGCGTATGCGAAAAGTCACGCACGCAGGAGAGCGGCGTACGCGAAAAGTCACGCACGCAGGAGCGTAAGCGAAAAGTCACGCACGCAGGAGACACGCTTCCAACAGGAAGCGTACCCAAGGCTGCGTACGCAAGGGACACGCTTCCAACAGGAAGCGTACCCAAGGCTGCGTACGCAAGGGACACGCTTCCAACAGGAAGCGTACCCAAGGCTCAGTGGCGTAAGCTAAGAAGCTCTGCACACTGCTCACTGTCTTCTCCAAACAGCAAGAACTCCATTGTTGAACCCAAGCTTCAAAGTTTATAACTTGGCCATCCGAACACCAAATCCGGATTTTCAAAGCTCCAACCAGGGTGGAATCGAAATCTCTTCCACATGGAAACAACAAAACCCACAAAATCCAACTTAAAATAGATCAAACCATGCAAAATCCGAAAATAGCTAAAACCTAGATCTAGAACAATGGAGACTCCAAATCACAAAAAGCCAAGTTCTAATGTTGATCACCATGTCCTAATCTAGCTAATGGACAAATAAAAGAGGGTTCTTAAGTGATGGCAAGGTGCACTTGCCTATGGATGGATGTTGTGTAGAGGGAGGAGAAGAAGAAGAAGAAGAAGAAGAAGAAGAAGAAGAAGAAAATTAATGGGGGTGGTAATGAAGAGAGAGAGTGGTAGGTGGGGATTATAAAGAGGGTGGGATGTGGTGTGTTGAGGGTGGAGCATAGGCTAAGGTGTTCCAATACACAATAAACCAAACCAAACCAAACCAAACCAACCCGAACCAATTAAAACCGAGCCAAGTCAAATCCCAAAATACGGAAAATACAAGAAATATCGAAATTCCACAAGTTGAGAAAAAATAAAAATACATGCCAAAATCCAGATACGAGTACAATACAAAATATGGAAAATACGAAAAAATGAGGGTGACAACTCTACCCATCTTAAAAGAATTCCGTCCTCGGAATTTAATCAAGGAGCTAGAGATTGCCACGACAAGCTATACTAAGCACAGGCAAGCTACACTAAGCAGTTCAATCATACAATCATACAATGCAAGCAAGGAAGGGAAACGTAAGGCATAAGAAAGACATTACACCTTACGAGTCAAACAAGTCGGGATATCGTGATCGGATGCCATCCTCACACTCCCACGTTTGACTCTCCCAAGGAGTGATGAACTCAAGAAACATGAACTAAACTGATAGTCATGCGCTTGAGGTCTCTCCCCTTGGTCAAACAGGGACACGGGCCTTTCCTCATACGAAAAGGTTGGTACCAATAACCATTTTCGAATGATCTAGGACATGGCTCGGGTCCGGAATATACCGTTGTAATTAGGACACATGAAATATGACATGTGTCCCGCATAACAACGGCGGAAAGCAAGACAATAGGACACAGGTACCTCTCTGCCGATTCTGGATCTGGGCCTGGGCCAGAGCGAACTGCTGAGGCCTCTGCTGCTGGAAGGCCTGGGCCTGAGTCGGCAATGGCCTCGGAGGCTGGTACTGCTGCTGAAACACTTGGGCCTGAGGCGGCAATGGCCTCGACAACTGTTGCTGCTGCTGGACTGGTACTGGAACTGGTGCTGGTCCCTTAACCGAGGGACTAGATACTGTTGATGCTGAACCGACTCTGAATGGGCAGGACTCCACCCTATAGTCCGGTGCCCCATACAACAAGCATAATCTCAGCGCCTTGCGACACTCTGACACAACGTGTCCAGGCTTCCCACAATAAGAACAGCCCATGGCGGAAGGCTGCGCTTGCTTCTATTTCTGCGGAGGGTACGTCGGGGTCGAGTACTGGACTGACGTAACTGAGGTTGCTCGCCTCGGAGCTCCAATAGTCAAAGCCCTAGCTGCCGGGGCTGGTGCTGAAGACTGATTCATTTGACTGTGGGACCGCTTCCGTCCTCCGGTCCTATCCACAATCCTCTGGGAGGTATACTCGTGCCTCCTAGCTGCTCTCAATACTGCATCAAATGTCTGGTGTTCAAACTGTTCTACTGCCAACAAGATCTCCAAGTGGAGCCCCTGCTGGAATCGCTGGGCCCTATCAAACTCGGTCGCCACCAAGGTGTGAGCAAACCGACTAAGCCTAGAAAACTCGGCCGCATATCCGTCGACTGTTCTGCCTCCTTGCTTCAGGTTGCTAAACTTGGTCTGTAAGTCATATCGAGCCACCGCATCGAAATACTTGGTCTGGAACCTTTTGCTAAATACTGCCCAGGGAACAGGTGCTGTCAATCCCACCGCTTGTATGGCCCACCAGTTGCGGGCTAGATCTAATAACTGCAGGCGCACCACCGCCACCTTTTCGTCTTCTGGAGTCTTCGCAGCCTCTACAATAACTTCTGTATCCTGGAGCTAAGCATCTGCAGTAATGGCATCCTCGGTACCGTCGAAGAAGGGAGGGTTCAAGCGCTTGAAACTGTTGGCTGCACTGTTTCCCGGATGACCACCTCTGTTCAGAGCATCTTGTACTGCCTGGTGCAACACATCACCTCGGCGATCTTGAGAAGCTAACAATGATCTGATGAGACCTTCCAAAGTGCCATCATCAGGCTCTACTGGCTGGACTGGCTGAACTGGGGGTACTGGTTCTCCAGAAGGCATGGTTCGAGAGACGGCTGTTGAGGACTGATCTTGACCTTCTTGCTGTTGCTGGGCTACTGGCTGAGCTCCTCCCGGCTGATCAACAGGAACGATGTCACTGGAGCAATGACATCAGGGATATTAAGGAAGGACCAGGATAGAACAATGATGCAAGCATGTTATCAAGTCTGGAATCCAAGGAGATAAGAAGATACGAGTGGAGATCAAAGGCGAGTACAGATTGAGACATCTATCTGGTAAACCCCCACATATCTTGATTTACAAGACCTGCGTAGGCCACCACTTAAACCATGTCACGCCCCAGAACCAGAATACTAGAGAGCGGGGGCAGACATAGCCAGCTACGTATAATGAAATGGAATCCATCTCACCATACGGTCACGGCTGTCTAGATATATGATGGTTTATCTATAAGCCATCAGTCTCTTAAGGTCATATATTATCCTATTGTCTCAATCTCAACCAACTAAATAATAATCACAAGATATCAGATCACCAAATATATAATTGTAAGGCGTCCCAAACATTACATATCCAGATGATCATGAAGCTAGTCGTACAAAATGTAAGGACTAGCAAGAGTTAAGTCATACATGATCAACCCTAGGTTGCCAATCATGTTACAGCCCGTAGGCAGACAGTAAGTAAAATGTACATGAGCTAACACTTGTTCGGCGGCTAAATGCCTCAAAAGAATAATTTTTACAATAAAGTGGGAGAGCCAAAAATAACCCACTCGTTGCCTTGGTTACGCCTGGTGGTCACCATCGGGCTGGAAGACAGGTAGATCCTCTGGAGCTGCTCTGGTATCTGGCCATACAAAACCAGCTGGGTCAGACCCCAGAAAGAGCAAGTGCCACAAAGGAGGCATCACTTAAGAACTAAAACCAGCAAATTAGCACAATAATATAATTACATATTAAGAGACAGTAATTTAAGAAAAGCATAATGGATAAATATAAAAGACAATCTTGTATAGAATTACTAAAAGACAGGACATATGGGAGAGCATGACAGGATGATATACGATGAGATAACCATGGGACTTTTCAGATAACCAGGTTACAACCCGTAAACCAAACAAGGACCGGGGTTGTAACCCTTCGTCTGAACGGAACTTGGTTTCTCTCACCATTTATCGGCAAGATAAATATAAGAAATCAGGTCAAGTAACAATCTTGTACATAATCAAGACAAGGCTAGACTGATTGAATTCATCCAACATTTCACGGCCAAGCAATAAGTACGGCTTGATACTTTAACTAACTAGGGTTATCACAAGCCTAATTACTAACAAGATGCAATGAGATGTTCCTCCAGCCACAAGCCCTACAGCTAATCCAGGTTATCCAGGCGATTTAGATTTATTAAGCAGTTATCAATAATTATGTGCCCCACACGACGGTGGGCTGGAAATGTGCCCTACTCGACGGCAGGCTACAAGTCCAAACAATTGTGGCCGGGATAACGGGATTGCCTGTAACTGGGGAAATCTCTCATGACTACTGAATTATTCTAGTTATTAGCCTTAGTAAATTTTAGTGGGTACCCCTGACCATGGTACTCAGGGGTCCATGTCCTAGACATGATACAAGACAAGACGGGTTCATTTGTACAAACACAATCGCCCACGGTGTCCAGACCATTTATTCTTGTCAAGTCGTGTTAGCCGTCGCAACAGCATTAAGTCAAGTCAAGTCAAGAGTGCACCGCCACGGGCCACTATCAAGTCAGGTTGGTCATGTCAGGAGTGTACCACTATGGGTCACTGGCAAGGAGATCAGAGAATACCAGGATCATAATTCACAAAAAATCTCAAGAACCATACTAGTCATAAACAATTACTTGAAAATCGTGTTAGGCCGTGTCGGGTCAAGATAGTCGTGCTGTGTTGAACAGATCTCAGGAAAACCCAATCCACAAAGAGAAACCATTTCGAGAAATAAAACCAATACTCCAAAGGCCAATGGGTTAAACAAGGGGTCAGGGGCAGCATACGTGCAAAAGCACGCACGCAAGGGAGCCGCGTACACAAAAAAGCACGCACGCAAGGGAGCTGTGTACGCACAAAAGCATGCACGTAGGGTTCGCTCAAGTCTGCATACCAGGGCATGCTCAAGCCTGCGTACCAAGGCACACTCAAGTCTGCGTACGCACAAAAGCACGCACGCAGGGGGAATGCATACGCAATAAAACACGTACGTAAGAGAGCTGCGTACGTGAAAAGTCACGCACGCAGAGCAGCGTATATAAGAAGTCACACACGCAGGAGAGCGGCGTACGCGAAAAGTCACGCACGCAGGAGAGCGGCGTACGCGAAAAGTCACGCACGCAGGAGCATAAGTGAAAAGTCACGCACGCAGGAGACACGCTTCCAACAGGAAGCGTACCCAAGGCTGCGTACGCAAAAGACACGCTTCCAACAGGAAGCGTACCCAAGGCTGCGTACGCAAGGGACACGCTTCCAACAGGAAGCGTACAAAAGGCTGCATACGCAAGGGACACGCTTCCAACAGGAAGCGTACCCAAGGCTCAGTGGCGTAAGCTAAGAAGCTCTGCACACTGCTCACTAGGGATTATAAAGAGGGTGGGATGTGGTGTGTTGAGGGTAGAGCATAGGCTAAGGTATTCCAATACACAATAAACCAAACCAAACCAAACCAAACTAACCCGAACCAATTAAAACCGAGCCAAGTCAAATCCCAAAAAACGAGAAATACGAGAAATATTGAAATTCCACAAGTTAAGAAAAAATAAAAATACATGCCAAAATCCAGATACGAGTACAAATACAAAATACGAGAAATACGGAAAAATGAGGGTGACAGTCTCTAATCTATTCTTCTCTAGATAACACACTAGCCTTTATCGCGTGTTTTAACTTTAAACCTTACTCATTTTCCTTCTTGAGCTAACCCATGATTACTCTTGCCGTTATTGAAGTCGCGATTTCCTAATGCATGATTGCGTTGGACGTTGTGAATGATTATTCTTCACCGATACCCCCTTGTGCCTTTCACCCCCTGCTAATTCTTAATTTCGAGAACGAAATTCTTTTATGTTGGGTAGGATGTAAAACTCCTAAATTTCTACTATTTTTTATTATTAAATTTAGTACTGATCTAAAATTTTGTATTGTACATCGCGTAGTCGTATTGTACGTCGCGCACGAAATTTTATTTTTGCTCGACGAGTGCAAATATGTGCAAGCGTACATATTTTTAGAATTTTTTTTTCTATTTTTATAGTTTCAAAGTAATATATATATATTAATTATTTTTAGCTATCAAAGTTTCTAAATTTATGAGTTTATTTATGAAAAGCCTTTTTAGACAGTTATAATAATAATTAATATTCTTATAAAAGGTATACTAGAAAAGTGTATATTTGTAAATATTATTTGTGCATACATATATATTTTGTAATTAATTATTAGTTTATTTTTAAATAATAAAGTAATTTTTGAAATTATTATTAATAGTATTTTTGGAAAACATATTTTGAAATTATTATGACAATTTAAATCTTGATTTGAATTTTGGATTTATTTAAATTAATATCTATATTTGGGATTTGAATTATCTTATTTTTAAACTAAAGGATGTAAATTAATTAGATTTAAATTGAATTTTGATTTGGATTTGGATTTATTGAATTAATTTAATTAATACATGAATTATCTAATTGGGTTTTAAATATATTCCTAGTCCTTATCCAATTGGGAATTCCCACATCCTATAAAAAGGTAGGTACTCCTTCATTATTTCTCCACAATTATTCTTCCACAAATTTAATCCACAAAACCTGTGCATCGTGTCGGTGTCCAACCTTTTTTCGTGTCAGCCCGTGTCGGCAGGTGTCTTTCCATTAATTAATTCTTTACAAATACATCGGCCAAATCGTGTCCGACATACCAGACACCTCCCCTTCAACCTTTCATAGCCCACCATCTCCTTCGACCACTCCCATCGTCCTCATCACCGCCATTGCTCCTCCGCTCCTCCACGACCAACCGCCATCACCACCTGGGTCCGACACTAATCCCCGAACAACACCCCGACTACCATGGCCACCTCGCAGCCACCGCCGCCACCACTAATCCCACGACCACCTGACCTGGGCCTCGGATCCCCCGTCATCACCTCCAACTTTGCCACCACTCCGGCCAACCTCCTCGGACACCACCTCCAACCCCACCGGCAACCCAACACCGGCAAACCCCAACAACCAAAGCAAAGAACAAACCACCGTCACGGCCACCGGCTGGAAACCCCCTAATCCATCACCCATAGAAGAAGAAGGATTGGAAACCCTAACCTGACCGGACTCCGTGCTCCGCCGCGCTGGTTCGCCGCACCCCGAGCTCACCCCCCTTTCTCTCCGCTCCTCCGCGAAGCCGCCGCGCCAGCGCCGAGCACGCGCTAACCCACCACGTCGACCGTCGTCGACTCTCTCGGACCAGCCCTCCGTCGACCGACATGGCGCGCCTGCCACACGACCGTGGAGGCCGCTGTAAAACCCCTATTTTTATTATTTTATTAGACTTAAAAAAAATAAATTTATACAATTGCTAGTTTTATTTATTTATTTTTATGACCCGGTTTAGCCAATTCAGCCCGAACTGGGACAGACCAAATTTAAGTCCATGTGAGCATGTGGGGTGACAAAGATGACCACGTAGGAACATTTCATGATGTGCAAATATTTTAAATAATTTTGAGACTTGATTGAATATTTATTGACTTTTGGTACAAAATTTGTGTTTTATTAATAAAATAATATTTTACAAGATGGTACAATTTTCTGGACCCATACATGGGTGAGCGGTAAAATTCACCCATTGGTATGATTTTATTAATTTATTATTATTAAAGTTATTTTGTAGAGATTTAATAAACATGAATATTCTATAGATATATTATTATTATTGTTAGTTGATTTATTGCGATTTAAATTTATATATATGTAGATATGCTCAAATATATTTAATAATTGGATAATTGACTTTTAAATGGTATTTGGTTTTTAAATAGATTTTTGTGTATTTATAGATAAGTATATATATATATATATATATATATATATATATATATATATATATATATATATATATATATATATATATATATATATATATATATTAAGTTATAAGATAAGATTTAAAAGATTTAGTGAGAAAAAAAATTATAAATCATGTGTGGTCGGCCCCACCTAGTGGGAACCGACCACATTTCAGCATGTAGCCGACCACATGTTAATGTGAGGCACAGCAGCAAGCACAAGGGGCCGACCACCCAACTTTCAGCCTCAGCAAATGCTTATGCATCATATAAATATGTCCATATCTATTGATATATCATATATATTATTATATATCATATATCTTATCTATTAATATATATATATATATATATATATATATATATATATATATATATATATATATATATATATATATATATATATATATATATATATATATATATATATATACTTTGGTTAATTGGTGGGCGGCCACCCATGTACCAGCGGCCTTGGGTGTGGTGGGACCGGCCCTTCCTTGGAGTTGCTAAGCAACAACAACAATAGTTAATAGTCCGAACCCTTTCCATCTCTCTACGAACCCACAGTACAGGCAATAGGCCGAACCCTTCCCTCCACATATATATAGTGTATATATAATATACAAACCCTAAAAATTTTTCCACCTCCTTCCTCTCCTCCTTCCTCCTCCCCACTCCACGGCGAAGCTCGGGCGCACCATGGCGAAGCCGTGCTCGCGAAGAAGACAAAGGAACCATTGACAACAACAAAAACAGATTCCCACTTTAAGGTATCCCACTTCTCCGATCAATATCTCTCTCATTTTAACTCCAATTTTAGATCCATAAATTTGTGTAGATAGCCCACATAACCCTCTTTCATCACCTTCAAATAGTTTTATTTATTCTGCAATAAATTCAAGGTTTAATTAAATTAAAAATCATGACAAATCAGTTTTCAAAAACCCTAAAAACTCCGGTACGAGGTACGTCCCGAAAAACCGGACGACCCCGTCGCAAACTAAAATTACCGAAAGGTCCGTATCAAATTTGTGGATGTGCAAGAATTGACGGGATTCAAATTGGTTGCGTATGCGCAACGAAATTGGTCCGTATCTGTCGATTTCTTGCGTATCGGGCTTTTCGAATTTTCCCAATTATTTTGTGCACACTCATCAAATTACGACAAAACTTGCGCCATTGGACTCGAAATATTTTTCTGTCTGTGAGCCAAGTTTGGTCCGATACTGAGACCGTTGATCGGGACGCTATTTTGGCGGGCCCACAATCCCACTCAACGGGCGATTTTGTGCACAGCCCACCGGAATCCAAAATTGGACATACCGTTGGGTTCGTCTCATCAAAACAAATTCGTAGACATGTAGTTTGATGACTTTAGAGACCGTAGGTTCTGGCGCATATTTCGGTACAAAGCGGGTCCAACGGCGGACATCGTTTTGACCCGAAATTACGATTTTGCCCCTGTTCCAGAATTTGACTTTTGGACAGGCGTTTCCTAGGCATATCTTTTATTCCAAACTCGTTCGTGATGTATGTTTCAGCATCCGAAGCTTCTTGTGAATTTTGACTTTCGTGTTGACGATTCTGATTGTTGGATTTTGCTGCTTCTCGCACCACCCACTGGCAAGATACCTTGCCTTATTTACTGTTCATAATTAGATGCACCTTTATTTATTTATTTACTGCATATTTTATTATTTGTTCTCAGTTGGATCCAGTACTTGCTATTTGTTTACTTTATTTTGTTTCGGTTATTTTTTCTTCTTGTCTTTTGTATGCATATGGACCTAGTCTTAGTGAACTACCTTCTGTTAGGGACCTTGGGAGGGAGAAGACAGTTAAATGTATGGGCTACCCCAAATCCAAAAGCTGTTGTAACTGCGTACTACGGTAGTCGAGTCGCGAGGGTCACTAGCCTCGAGCTATGTGGACTGATGGGTCACGTGGGCCGCTAGCCTCGAGTTATGCCGGCTGATAGTATTGGTATTGACGTATGTGTATTGTGAGTTGTTACCTTGTCCTGGGGGAGTCAGCCTTCACCTGTCCATACATCAATATGTCTTCTAAATTGTCTACTAGAAAGGTTAGGAGACCTTAGCAAATTTCATGGTCCAGTCATGGCATGAAAAAATGTCACATCGCGGAATAGTAATTTACCCCTTGTCCTTGTTTGGTTGTGGGGGTAGCCTATTGTTTCGATGATGGAATATTGAGCCGTGTTATGGTTTGGACGCTTTTACTTTATCTTTATTTTATGGTGCATTTATATTCAGTTCATATGGCATGTTCTTCCTGTATCTTGTTACGTCCCTCTGAGGACCTGGTTATCTTTCCAGGTGTGTGCTTCTATGATTTTGCAGGTGTTCTCGCCAAGGCCGTGATCTTCTCCATTCTTTCGAAGATGGTTGCGCTTGGATTGTCTCGATATTTTATCGATCACTTCTTGTATATTTTATTTAAGGTAGTTGGTAGTGGACTTTGTCTCCGTCCAACGATTGTATACATGACAAAATTCAAAGTTGCTTTTATATCATTTATTTATCCAGTGGATGAGATTTAGTTATTATGGTTCTACTGCATTTTACAGCTTATGTATTCATAAGAGGTTTCCATATATTGGAGTATACTTCGTATGTATGCAGCTGGCATGGATACGTATCTAGTCCTAAGTATTTTGGGACTGGGGCGTTACTGCGCAACGAAATTGGTCCGTATCTGTCGATTTCTTGCGTATCGATCTTTTCAGATTTTTCCAATTATTTTGTGCACACTCATCAAATCGCGACGAAACTTGCGCCATTGGACTCAAAATATTTTTCTGGTTCTGTGAGCCAAGTTTGGTCCGATACTGAGACCGTTGATCGGGACGCTATTTTGGCGGGCCCACAATTCCACTCAACGGGCGATTTTGTGCACAGCCCACCGGAATCCAAAATTGGACATACCACTGGGTTCGTCTCATCAAAACAAATCCGTAGACATGTCGTTTGACGACTTTAGAGACCGTAGATTCTGGCGCACATTTCGGTGCAAAGCGGGTCCAACGACGGACATCGTTTTGACCCAAAATTACGATTTTGCCCCTGTTCCAGAATTTGACTTTTGGACAGGCGTTTCCTAGGCATATCTTTTATTCCAAACTCGTTCATGATGTTTGTTTCAGCATCCGGAGCTTCTTGTAGATTTTGACTTTCGTGTTGACGATTCTGATTGTTGGATTTTGCTGCTTATCGTACCACCCACAGGCAAGATACCTTGCCTTATTTACTGTTCATAATTAGATGCACCTTTATTTATTTATTTACTACATATTTTATTATTTGTTCTCAGTTGGATCCAGTACTTGCTATTTGTTCACTTTATTTTGTTTCAGTTATTTTTTCTTCTTGTCTTTTGTATGCATATGGACCTAGTCTTAGTGAACTACCTTCTGTTAGGGACCTTGGGAGGGAGAAGACAGTTAAATGTATGGGCTACCCCAAATCCAAAAGCTGTAGTAACTGCGTACTACGGTAGTCGAGTCGCGAGGGTCACTAGCCTCGAGCTATGTGGACTGATGGGTCACGTGGGCCGCTAGCCTCGAGTTATGCCGGCTGATAGTATTGGTATTGACGTGTGTGTATTGTGAGTTGTTACCTTGTCCTGGGGGAGTCAGCCTTCACCTGCCCATATATCAATATGTCTTCTAAATTGCCTACTAGAAAGGTTAGGAGACCTTAGCAAATTTTATGGTCCAGTCATGGCATAGAAAAATGTCACATCACAGAATAGTAAGTTACCCCTTGTCCTTGTTTGGTTGTGGGGGTAGCCTATTGTTTCGATGATGGGATATTGAGCCGTGTTATGGTTTGGACGCTTTTACTTTATCTTTATTTTATGGTACATTTATATTCAGTTCATATGGCATGTTCTTCCTGTATCTTGTTACATCCCTCTGAGGACCTGGTTATCTCTCCAGGTGTGTGCTTCTATAATTTTGCAGGTGTTCTCGCCAAGGCCATGATCTTCTCCATTCTTTCGAATATGGTTGCGCTTGGATTGTCTCGATATTTTATCGATCACTTCTTGTACATTTTATTTGAGATAGTTGGTAGTGGACTTTGTCTCCGCCCAACGATTGTATACATGACAAAATTCAAAGTTGCTTTTATATCATTTATTTATCCAGTGGATGAGATTTAGTTATTATGGTTCTACTGCATTTTACAGCTTATGTATTCATACGAGGTTTCTATATATTGGAGTATACTTCGTATGTATGCAGCTGGCATGGATACGTATCTAAGCCTAAGTATTTTGGGACTGGGGCGTTACATGTATTTGTGGTGGCCCATGCAGGTCGAGTTTGTCACTTCGGTTACGTTACTGTACCGATGTGAACCTGCAACATAGGATTAGAATTATAGGAATCTCATCCATACAGCTTAACCTCTTCCCTTGGCTTCAAATTCCGAACTCTCGATCGAGTTCCTTGAATTGCATCTTGCTTGATTCCTCTCTACCGTTTATTCTTATTTTCGTGCTTAGTGTCAACTAGGAAGATGACTACACTAGTCTATGCTCATAGGTCAAACACATGGCTAGAATGGTTAAATTGGCAATTGGAATACATTTAAGACTCTAATTGAGTTAAAAGTTTTTTTAGAGTGTGATTTAATGATTAGTAATTTGTAAAGTAGGATACTACCAAGGAAGATTTTTAATCTAGAGATTTCTAAATAGTAAACACCATAGGACTGATATTGCAAATATATATATATATATATATATATATATATATATATATAGCTATAATTTTTATACCCTTGGTTTAAGAAATTGATTGATTTTCAAAGATTTGATATTTATGATTTATTGGATTATAGTTATACATCTTTGAACAAATATAAAATTTATTTGATTTTCGAGTTTTAATGTTAATGATTTATTGTATTATAGTTATGCACCTTGAACAGTTATAAATTTGGTTTGAAAATGATCTTAGCTTTTAAAAATGGTCGTAGGAATTATTTAAATTGAGTTGTACAACTTGCGATTTTCGTGTTTATTAAATTTTAAATTTTAAGAGGAAGTAATGACGGTGAATTTTGGTTTAAAATATTTAAAAGTTATGAAAATAATTTTTGAGAAATTTTTATTTTAAATGGTGTCCTATGATTGAGGATTTACAAATCTATTTAAATTTTTGGTAAAAAAAGGGATTTTTTTACTGATAAGATTATTAGAAAATTTAGTTTAATGTTGGATTGCTAATATCACAAATTTTGAAATAAAATAAAAATATAGTAATGATGTGATAAGGTTGTTTTGATTGATCAAGTAAAGTTACCATTTAAATTTTTTTGATTATGTTGGTATGACATAGTATGAATAGATATTATAATTGATAAGAGCATTGAGCTTAATTTTTGAGATTGCTTTTAATATGCTAAGAGTTCTATTATGAGTTATTTGAAAATTTTAGGGTGTTAAATTTTTGATTGATTGTGAAATTTTTATGGATTCGTAAATTATGAACTCTTGAGTTAAATAGTTGAATTTAAACGTTAATTTTGGAAAAGATTAGTAGTAATGTGATAAAATTTTGCTTTGAGATTTATGAGAGTGATTTAAAATTTTTATGATGAATTTGAACGGCTTGGAGTGGATACAAATTTCGGTGGTTTATTTTTGAAAGTTTAATTTTGAAACTTTTTGAGGAACTTGAGTTAAATTTTAGTGGTAGGCCATCAAGATAGCCCTAATTAGATGGATGTACTCCACACTAATTGCCATGTCACTCATGACCATGATAGTAGTATGTACACAAGTGTTGTTAGTCATCTACCAAGCTATGTGATTGTATTTCCACCTTGACTTACTCGACCTTCCTTAAATTCTAGATCTTTTAATTGCGACCTTCTAACCCATTTGCAATTTGAATAATGAGATAATGGTTCCTTAACTGTATTCATCTAGGAGACTATATTCTCTCCGGAATTGTGTTCCTAAATTATTTTTACTGGATTCTCTAATTAATTTTGTGTCATGCTTTAACTTGATCTTCTTTATTTTTGTGCATTAATTATCACCTCGTGAACTCCCACTTTCTATTTTTGATCTTCTGGCGTCCCCTACTGTGACTTGTATATCTGGAGTACAACACTAGACTTTTTCTTCCAATAAATTTTGTGTGTAAGACCTAGACAAGTCCACTTTCATATAGATATATCATGTCTCACTAAAACACGTCTCCTTGCACACTATTTTCATGACATGACCTTCTGATCAAAATGGCTAAACTATAATCTTTACCATGATACCGATATGTTTTACGACCACGGATAGGGATGCAACCTCGACTCAATCCTTTCGACCCGATATGTGATTTTGTTCTACTTAATTCCGTAAATGCCTAACTTTGTTCTTACCTTGATTGCGTGACCCATTGTCCCATCACACTACTAGTTTAACTCTTGTAAGTTGGGTAGAATACCTCACGGCCCAACAAAGCCTTTGTCCTTGTGACCCATGTTGATAAGGTTTGCTTAGACTATAAGTTCAGAGGACCCTAACTTAGCTAGTCAACCAAGACAACTGTATAGGCCCAAACTTCGGGCAGATTTAATTTTAAAAGATCTTGGACTATTTAAAAATTTTCTTCATCAGTACATCCCTTGCTCATATTTTGACTATCTCATGCTGCTAATGTAGCTTCAGTTTGCAAGCTTATTTCTTTACCAAGCTTGATCATGACATATTTTATTGGGTGCACCCACTAACATATTGTCTAATCAAAACCAGTGCATGATGGTCTGATCAACCTATTGCACTTTGGTTCGCTTATCACATATTATTCTATGCGGATGGAGACATAGTAAACTTGCCTTAGAGTCTCATCCGCGACAGCATTGACAACTCTCATTCGAATTATTTCCGTTGTCTATGAACCTCGTATTTCGTACTAAATAGCATTGTCTTTGAACTCTTTTGTTGTGGGCTTTACTTACTTTAGAAAGACCAGGCACTGTGCATGATAGATAGATGCAAGATATCACCTTTTGTTCTCCTATTAGTTATTTTAACACGAATTTAGATAGCCATCGACCGACTCATGTGGCTGTATCCTCGCCTTTAACAACTCCTCATTTCTCAACCCTAGAATTATTATCGTGTCCTTCCAATTGTTCTTGAGCACTCGAGAATGATTCTAATCTTTCACTTAAATCAAACTCTCAATCGAGGCGATTAGTCTCCAGTTTCTCTCAAGGAACCATATCTCCCAAACGTCTAATTATTCTTTTTGATCTACTCAATAGCTTATTACTCTCCAATTTGGATTATCGAAATTTTGTTACCATCACTGGCAACCCTTATTCAATTCCATAACCATGATATATTTTTGTATATATAGACTCCACAATTTTCTATTGCACGGTGGTGTTGAACGACGTTTTATTCGTCTCCTCCAAAATTTAATTATATTTTGGTATTGACGAACTCTTTCTATCCCTCAACCCTATCTACCCTATTAATCCTAAATTTCGAGGACGAAATTCTTGTAAGTTGGGTAGGATGTAAAACCCCTATTTTTATTATTTTATTAGACTTAAAAAAATAAATTTATACAATTGCTAGTTTTATTTATTTATTTTTATGACCCGGTTTGGCCAATTAAGCCCGAACTGGGACAGACCAAATTTAAGTCCATGTGAGCATGTGGGGTGACTAAGATGGCCACGTAGGAACATTTCATGTGTGTGCAAATATTTTAAATAATTTTGAGACTTGATTGAATATTTATTGACTTTTGGTAAAAAATTTGTGTTTTATTAGTAAAATAATATTTTATAAGATGGTACAATTTTCTGGACCCATACATGGGTGAGCGGTAAAGTTCACCCATTGGGATGATTTTATTAATTTATTATTATTAAAGTTATTTTGTGGAGATTTAATAAACATGAATATTCTATAGATATATTATTATTATTGTTAGTTAATTTATTGCGATTTAAATTTATATATATGTAGATATGCTCAAATATATTTAATAATTGGATAATTGACTTTTAAATGGTATTGGGTTTTTAAATAGATTTTTGTGTATTTATAGATAAGTACATATATATATATATATATATATATATATATATATATATATATATATATATATATATATATATATATATATATAAATATATATATTAAGTTATAAGATAAGATTTAAAAGATTTAGTGAGAAAAAAAAATTAGAAATCATGTGTGGTCGGCCCCACCTAGTGGGAACCGACCACATTTCAGCATGTAGCCGACCACATCTTAATGTGAGGCATAGCAGCAAGCACAAGGGGCCGACCACCCAACTTTCAGCCTCAGCAAATGCTTATGCATCATATAAATATGTCCATATCTATTGATATATATTATATATATATTATTATATATCATATATCTTATCTATTAATATATAAATATACTTTGGTCAATTGGTGGGCGGCCACCCATGTACCAGCGGCCTTGGGTGTGGTGGGACCGGCCCTTCCTTGGAGTTGCTAAGCAACAGCAACAATAGTTAATAGTCCGAACCCTTCCCATCTCTCTACGAACCCACAGTACAGGCAATAGGCCGAACCCTTCCCTCCACATATATATAGTGTATATATAATATACAAACCCTAAAATTTCTTCCACCTCCTTCCTCTCCTCCTTCCTCCTCCCCACTCCACGGCGAAGCTCGGGCGCACCATGGCGAAGCCGTGCTCGCGAAGAAGACAAAGGTGACAACAACAAAAACAGATTCCCACTTTAAGGTATCCCACTTCTCCGATCAATATCTCTCTCATTTTAACTCCAATTTTAGATCCGTAAATTCGTGTAGATAGCCCACATAATCCTCTTTCATCACCTTCAAATAGTTTTATTTATTCTGCAATAAATTCCAGGTTTAATTAAATTAAAAATTATGACAAATCAGTTTTTAAAAACCTTGAAAACTCCGGTACGAGGTACGTCCCGAAAAACCGGGCGACCCCGTCGCAAACCGAAAGTACCGAAAGGTCCGTATCAAATTTGTGGACGTGCGAGAATTGACGGGATTCAAATTGGTTGCGTATGCGCAACGAAATTGGTCCGTATCTGTCGATTTCTTGCGTATCGGGCTTTTCAGATTTTCCCAATTATTTTGTGCACACTCATCAAATCGTGACGAAACTTGCGCCATTGGACTCGAAATATTTTTCTGGTTCTGTGAGCCAAGTTTGGTCCGATACTGAGACCGTTGATCGGGACGCTATTTTGGCGGGCCTACAATCCCACTCAACGGGCGATTTTGTGCACAGTCCACCGGAATCCAAAATTGGACATACCGTTGGGTTTGTCTCATCAAAACAAATCCGTAGACATATAGTTTGATGACTTTAGAGATCGTAGGTTCCGGCACGCATTTCGGTGCAAAGCGGGTCCAACGGCGGACGTCGTTTTGACCCAAAATTATGATTTTGCCCCTGTTCTAGAATTTGACTTTTGGACAGGCATTTCCTAGGCATATCTTTTATTCCAAACTCGTTCGTGATGTTTGTTTCAGCATCCGGAGCTTATTGTGGATTTTAACTTTTGTGTTGACGATTCTGATTGTTGGATTTTGCTGCTTCTCGCACCACCCACAGGCAAGATACCTTGCCTTATTTACTGTTCATAATTAGATGCACCTTTATTTATTTACTGCATATTTTATTATTTGTTCTCAGTTGGATCCAGTACTTGCTATTTGTTTACTTTATTTTGTTTCGGTTATTTTTTCTTATTGTCTTTTGTATGCATATGGACCTAGTCTTAGTGAACTACTTTCTGTTAGGGACCTTGGGAGGGAAAAGACAGTTAAATGTATGGGCTACCCCAAATCCAAAAGATGTAGTAACTGCGTACTACGGTAGTCGAGTCGCGAGGGTCACTAGCCTCGAGCTATGTGGACTGATGGGTCACGTGGGCCGCTAGCCTCGAGTTATGCCGGCTGATAGTATTGGTACTGACGTGTGTGTATTGTGAGTTGTTACCTTGTCCTGGGGGTGTCAGCCTTCAACTGCCCATACATCAATATGTCTTCTAAATTGCCTACTAGAAAGGTTAGGAGACCTTAGCAAATTTCATGGTCCAGTCATGGCATGGAAAAATGTCACATCGCGGAATAGTAAGTTACCCCTTGTCCTTGTTTGGTTGTGGGGCTAGCCTATTGTTTCGATGATGGGATATTGAGCCGTGTTATGGTTTGGACGCTTTTACTTTATCTTTATTTTATGGTGCATTTATATTCAGTTCATATGGCATGTTCTTCCTGTATCTTGTTACGTCCCTCTGAGGACCTGGTTATCTCTCCAGGTGTGTGCTTCTATGATTTTGCAGGTGTTCTCGCCAAGGCCGTGATCTTCTCCATTCTTTCGAAGATGGTTGCGCTTGGATTGTCTCAATATTTTATCGATCACTTCTTGTACATTTTATTTGAGGTAGTTGGTAGTGGACTTTGTCTCCGCCCAACGATTGTATACATGACAAAATTCAAAGTTGCTTTTATATCATTTATTTATCCAGTGGATGAGATTTAGTTATTATGGTTCTACTGAATTTTACAGCTTATGTATTCATACGAGGTTTTCATATATTGGCGTATACTGTAGTGTCCCGCTCCGCGAAGGCACTAGATAAGACAGAAAGATCGGATTGCTGGCTCTGTAACAGAAGACGATTAATCTGGGTGAGTGGATGAAGTCTCATTTGCTGATTCGCTTACGCCTTAAGAATCTGAGTTTTGATTGAATGCTTTTGTTAATAACAAGATGGTAAATCATTGAGTATGCTTTAAGAGAATTCACATGTTGCCATGCTAAGAACAAGGAAAGAGAGAACCTGTATGCTAAAGAAAGAATTAATCTGCATGCTAATAAGAAGACTCGTTGCCTGCTAATAAGAACTGAAATGATGCTTGTCATGCTTGATAGGATAAGAGAAAACAAATGAATCGAATTGAATGCTTGATAATTGCTTGCTGCTAAGTATGCTTGAGAATTATAGACATGTACAGACAGACTTGTACATTTTGACCTGAATAAAAGAAAGGCACGAATTGAACGTGTCGTATATCTGCAAAGGCATGAAAAGAAGAAGATGAATATGTTTGCAAGTTGCTTGATTGATGCATGATTGTTTTATATGATAGTTGTATTTGCATTGGTCTAGACGGCTTGTGCACAAGTGGTAGTCTCTCGACGATTCTGGGGCACCCGGAGTCAATCGACCTATGAGAGAACAGGACACCTGGGGCTAGTAGTCCCCACAGAAAGAGGGGGTGTCAGTCTATTAGTAGTTGGACAAGAAGTTTCGACTACTAATATGGGTATTGCCCATGGACCACAAGAGTTATTGTCATGCTGCATATTGACAAGAGTTAAAAGAATATTTTACAAGAGTTAAAGCAGAGACGAACAGGGAATGATAATGTTGGTTTTATAATGTTTATGCTAATCCTTGTCTTGTGCAGGGATGGACGATCGGCTATGGTAAGAATCACTTAAAAGTGATACATATGTACTGCTTAAGTTTTTGACATGAATTGCTTGCAGAGATTTATTTATGCCATGAAATGTTATGTTCCACAAAAGAAAAGATATTGTATCATGCTTGTCACCGACCCTAACAGTTGCTCGAACAAAAGAAATGATATGCTCATGAAACACGCTGCGCACTGCACAAATGAATACTCATCGTGCTCGAATTGAATAGTCCCTTGTATGCTTGAGATGAAATGAAATAAAACAAATGTTGGCTTTTCAAAAGATGTGTTTTCAAAAAAGGTATATAAACTGACTCTGTATGCATGGAATGAATCTAGCTAAAACTAGCAAGATCACATCACAAGAAACATTTTCTCACTAAATGAACAGTGATCGTTTCAGACAAATGTAGCTTTTTATCCATAATTTACCAGTATGCTGATATACTGACCCACCATCAGTCTGCATGCAGGTGCACTATGCATCGAAAGGGATAGTCCGAAGCGATAGCCCGAGCCTCATCCTCAGGAGCCAGAAATCAGAAAAGATGCCCAAGAGATGACATCTGTGCAAGAGTTTGGTTTTGTATATAAAAGGATGTAATGTATGGGAACGGGATCATTGTAATCTGTAAAGTTCTGAGAGAATGTAATATTGTATCAGAGAGAATCGAGAGCTTGTAATCTGTTCAAATGAAATCAATAAAGAGAATTGTTTCTTGTTACCATTGTGTTCAATGCATGTATTCTGAAATATGTCCGCTGCTGCTTCAATTATCTGCGATACGTTCCGCTGCGTATTGTCAACCTTGTCTATCTTGTCTTGTTCCAGGTCATGGCCTTGTGCAAGCACAACTTAGGCTTGCACGGCATCACGCCTTAGCGAGGACGAACGGTCCCAAAAGAGTCCGAAGCGAGGACGAAAGGACTCTGCGGGATCGGGGCGTGACAGAATGGTATCAGAGCAATACGATCCTCTGGCCAATTTTGATTCAATTGAATTTGTATATGTCTTCTGATCGAAATTCCTTTGCCTACTCGATATCAATAATGAGATGAACGTTCCATACAATAAGTCCATAAATATTTTTATGATGCCGGCATATGTTTTATCGATTTGATTGATTGAGATTGAAATGCTTGATTGAACAAGAGTTTTGATATAACCTGAATCGTGATTTCATGGATTGATGATGGCGAAGGATGAGGACTATCGCTGCTAAGGATATCGTAAGTTTCTCCTTAAGTTTCGAGGATGAAACTTTTTTTCGGTGGGTAATTATGTATTGTCCCGCTCCGCGAAGGCACTAGATAAGACAGAAAGATCGGATTGCTGGCTCTGTAACAGAAGGCGATTAATCTGGGTGAGTGGATGAAGTCTCATTTGCTGATTCGCTTACGCCTTAAGAATCTGAGTTTTGATTGAATGCTTTTGTTAATAACAAGATGGTAAATCATTGAGTATGCTTTAAGAGAATTCACATGTTGCCATGCTAAGAACAAGGAAAGAGAGAACCTGTATGCTAAAGAAAGAATTAATCTGCATGCTAATAAGAAGACACGTTGCCTGCTAATAAGGACTGAAATGATGCTTGTCATGCTTGATAGGATAAGAGAAAACAAATGAATCGAATTGAATGCTTGATAATTGCTTGCTGCTAAGTATGCTTGAGAATTATAGACATGTACAGACGGACTTTTACATTTTGACCTGAATAAAAGAAAGGCACGAATTGAACGTGTCGTATATCTCCAAAGGCATGAAAAGAAGAAGATGAATATGTTTGCAAGTTGCTTGATTGATGCATGATTGTTTTATATGATAGTTGTATTTGCATTGGTCTAGACGGCTTGTGCACAAGTGGTAGTCTCTCGACGATTCTGGGGGCGCCCGGAGTCGATCGGCCTAGGAGAGAACAGGACACCTGGGGCTAGAAGTCCCCACAGAAAGAGGGGGTGTCAGTCTATTAGTAGTTGGGCAAGAAGTTTCGACTGCTAATATGGGTATTGCCCATGGACCACAAGAGTTATTGTCATGCTGCATATTGACAAGAGTTAAAAGAATATTTTACAAGAGTTAAAGCAGAGACGAACAGGGAATGATAATGTTGGTTTTATAATGTTTATGCTAATCCTTGTCTTGTGCAGGGATGGACGATCGGCTATGGTAAGAATCACTTAAAAGTGATACATATGTACTGCTTAAGTTTTTGACATGAATTGCTTGCAAAGATTTATCTATGCCATGAAATGTTATGTTCCACAAAAGAAAAGATATTGTATCATGCTTGTCACCGACCCTAACAGTTGCTCGAACAAAAGAAATGATATGCTCATGAAACACGCTGCGCACTGCACAAATGAATACTCATCGTGCTCGAATTGAATAGTCCCTTGTATGCTTGAGATGAAATGAAATGAAACAAATATTGGCTTTTCAAAAGATGTGTTTTCAAAAAAGGTATATAAACTGACTCTGTATGCATGGAATGAATCTAGCTAAAACAAGCAAGATCACATCACAAGAAACGTTTTCTCACTAAATGAACAGTGATCGTTTCAGACAAATGTAGCTCTTTATCCACAATTTACCAGTATGCTGATATACTGACCCACCATCAGTCTGCATGCAGGTGCACTATGCATCGAAAGGGATAGTCCGAAGCGATAGCCCGAGCCTCATCCTCAGGAGCCAGAAATCAGAAAAGATGCCCAAGAGATGACATCTGTGCAAGAGTTTGGTTTTGTATATAAAAGAATGTAATGTATGGGAACGGGATCATTGTAATCTGTAAAGTTCTGAGAGAATGTAATATTGTATCAGAGAGAATCGAGAGCTTGTAATCTGTTCAAATGAAATCAATAAAGAGAATTGTTTCTTGTTACCATTGTGTTCAATGCATGTATTCTGAAATATGTCCGCTGCTGCTTCAATTATCTGCGATACGTTCCGCTACGTATTGTCAACCTTGTCTATCTTGTCTTGTTCCAGGTCTTGGGCTTGTGCAAGAACAACTTAGGCTTGCACGGCATCACGCCTTAGCGAGGACGAACGGTCCCAAAAGAGTCCGAAGCAAGGACGAAAGGACTCTGCGGGATCGGGGCGTGACATATACTTCTTATGTATGCAGCTGGCATGGATACGTATCTAGTCCTAAGTATTTTGGGACTGGGGCGTTACAGCCGCGCCTCTCCCATCGCCACCCGCGCGATCTACAAGTATCGCGCCGCCGAACCCTGCCTCGCCGAGCCGGCGTCGCCCACGACCATCGGCCACGCATCCTCTTCCTCCCCACTCCCTCCGCTCTCTCTGTCTCGAACTTTCCCCATCCTCTTTATCTCTCTGTCTCGATCCTTCCTCCTCCTTTGTTTTTGTTGTTTGGTTATTTTTTTTGTTTTTTTTCTTCTTCCGCAGTTGAATTGAATGGAATGAAGTTGCCTCATTTCGAGGAAACAGAATTTTGTTCGGTTGTGTGGCCCAAAGCACAGCTAATTGTTTTATTTTTTATTATTAATTTTTGCTATTACAGTAATATAAAGTTAGTCATTATATGTAATATGATTACATAAGTTAGATTATTAAACATAATTATTAGTATGAGTATTAGTAATTAGTATTACCACTGTTATAGTTGGCCTACTAGTATTGATATAATTAATTTCATAATGGGTTACCAACATCAAAAATTAATATTTGCAAAATCTAGTTTAGTTTTAAATCTAAAATATATGATTATATATTCCTAGGTTATTGTGAATGAGTTTTTTTGACTTAAATTATTTTCTGTACATATATCTTAATAAGTAAAAATATAGTTTTAAATATTTTATAAATATTTCTCGATCTTCAAATAGTTAAAAAAAGTATATATATATTTTCTCCAAAATTTTATTCTTTTATAGTTTTCTATCTCAAAACCATATTTTTATAAAATTAGAGTTTTTGCCTAAAATGATTCATCTTAAAAAACTATTTTTTTACTAATAAAAATATATTTCAAGTATTACAAAACATTTTCTCTAAAAACGTATATATATTATGAACTATCCAAATCCCTTCAAATATCTATTCTTGTCCATTACCAAATTAAATTCTTTCCATCTTCTTGCGAACCTCGAACATCCCTATATCGTCCCTAACCAAACTGACTGTTCTGGACCCGATGCACCGGTCTGTACCACCATAAGAGGTCACCTTGCATAGTTGTTACCCAAAGTCGAAGTTCGTGCCATATTTATCATCGCAGCACACCAGACGTTCTACCAGGCAAGACACCTTGCCATTTGTTGTTTATTTATTTTAGCTCATATTTCATGCATTAATTATTTTCTTTATACAAAATAAACTGTGATACATGGCATAACCTGTTAGAACTTACTGTTCATTTATTTTTTCTGCTATGTATTATTTTTCTTACACATTAAACCTAGATTTAAGGAACCATCTTGTGTGTTGCATTCATTGCCCTCGACACATTGTACCACGAAGTTGTGTGTCGCATGTAGAACACGGACATGCGTGACTGGCTGGCCACCGGTACGTATAAGCCGTGCGATAGGAATAACCGCTAATAGAGATTGTATGCTAGTTTGACTTAGCGGTTATAGTGGTTTTGTGTTGTGGATACAACACTGTAGGCATTGGGCGGAGAGGACAATTCCTTAGCGTATGGGCTTCGATGCACTTACCCATGATTACTGATGGCCATTGACGTTCTGCGGAACGTTATGCTCTTACTGATGGGGCCTCTGGTGCCCAAGGGGGGACCATGCCGATCCTATTTAGCCAGGGCCCATGCGTAGGAAGGATTGTTCTTAACTACATTTTACTTAGAACGGTAGGCTACCTTTAACCGTTAGGTACGAGTACTTTTGGTTTGGGTACTTGTATCTGACCGTGGCTTGGAACAATAACTAGTCACGGATTAGTTCGTCACATCTTGTCCTTGTTTGGTTGTAGGTGTGACTTACTACTTCGATGAGAAGGTATTGAACCTTGTTGGGGTCCGGATACCATATTGAATTCTTAGCATGGAAAGATACGTCACCGTGAATTAGTTTACCATCTCCTGTCCTTGTTTGGTTGGGGGGATGGTACGCTCGTTCAATAGGTGTGTATTGGACCATATTATAATTCAATTGACTTATTTATTTGAGCAATATTTATTCAGTTTATATGGCATGATATTATGTGTCTTGTTACGTCCCTCTGAGGACCTGGTTATCTCTCCAGGTGTGTGCTCTTGACTTTCGCAGGTATTCTAGCTCTAGCCGTGACCATCTCCATTTCTTCGAGGATGATTGCGCTTGGATCGTCTTCGCTTCGTTCGCCAAATTTATTTCTTTTCTCATGTATTTTTCCTTTACTTATTGGTAGTGGATTTGTCTTCGCCCAATATATTGTATCAAGATAATTCATTATCTTTATATGATGTCTTTTATTCATTTATTTTTGTGTGGATGAGATTAGTTATGGTTCTACTGCATTTTACAGCTTATGTATTCATACGAGGCTTCCATATATTGGAGTATACTTTGTATGAATACAGCTGGCATGTCTACATTCCTAGTCCTACGTATTTTGGGACTGGGGCGTTACATTTAAAGCATCCCCATCTAAGACATTGCACTCGTTAGCAAAATGCTCTATGTTGCGGCACTTGTTACAGAATGGCCCAATCGGATTGGGTTACTGATAGCCACCATAATTCTGGCGCTTTGGCGCCTCATATCTACCCCCGTATTTCGGTCTCTTATGATCCATATTCTACACCGAAGCTTGCACTGGCGCCGTCGCAGGATAGTGTGGGTCCAATTTTTTTGCTTGCTCGTAAGACTCCTGAAAAGACTTATACTTCTGAACCATAACTTGAGCCTTCAGAGAAGGCCTCAAGACCTGCTCAAACCGACGAGACTTAGATGCTTCGTCAGTAAACTTCATGATAACATACTGAGACAGTTTTGAAAACTCTGCCTCATACTCCTTCACTGTCAAGTTTCCTTGTTCGAGCTTCTGGAATTCCATTTTCTTAGCTCGCTGCTCAGTCGAAGAGAAGTACTGAGCCAGAAAGGCCTCTCGGAACATCTGCCAGGTAATTTTTGTTGTCCCATTCACCCCCGCAAGGATCCTTTTCTGACTTTGACACCAGTAGTGTGCGTTAGAAACTAGCAGTAGTTTCACACACGATACCCTCTTGGATCCAACAAAACCCAGAGCTTCCAAGTGGTCCTCTACTTCAACTAGCCAATCCATAACAATGGTGGCTTCTTCTGTTCCTTTGAATTCTTTGTTGCAAATTTTCTTGAACTTTGTAATGTCAGTCACAGCAGTGGTTTTCTTAGCCGCTGGGGGTTCCTCTGCCTCCACAAGCTCGCTCTCCCGAGAGACTGGAGTGCTTGAGCCCCATTGTTCACCACTGATCGGACCAACTATTGCAAGGTATCTAGCTGCTTTTGTTGGGCTTCAAATTGCTTTGCGTTTTGCCTCTGCTGGCTTTCCATCATAGCCAGTATCCTTTCCATCGGTCGATTGAGGCTACCGCCCTTGAGCTACTCACGTTGTTCGTGGTACCCGCCTTTGTCATCTCTGCAAAAACAGAGAAGCTTGTTAGTCTCATAAAATATTTATGGACTTATTGTATGGAACATCTCATTTCGGGACATTTAAAACCAAAGTTTTTCAAGAAGCAATAAAGCTTGTGTCATTTTCGAAATCTTAAAACCAAGAAATTCCCAAGGAAGTAAAGCCGTGCTCTGATACCAAACTGTCACGCCCCGATTCGGGGAATCGTTCGCCTCTGCTTTAATTCACGCCGAATCGTTCGTCCTCGCTAAGGCGTGATGCCGTACAAGTCTGGAATTGCACTTTTACAAGGCGTGCTCGTGTTCCTTTTATAAAAGAGACATTTTGAATAAAGATTCGTAGCAGGTTAACAAAGAAGTTTGGGCAACACAAATATGATCTGAAATAAGTTCTTTATTGATATCTTTGAAATTACATGAAAACATAAGGCTCTCAAACAGCCGAGATGAAATGCCAAACTTGGCTACAACTTACAGAAATATTGAAATGAGATACAACTAGTTCAATACATCATATCCCTTTATTAATAATGCGGCAATAACCACCTTCAGCAAAATGCCTTCTTCTTCAAGTGAAAACTTCAAGAATGTACGAAGCTTCTAAAGAGTCGGACAACAAGCTTTCAGTATGTAAGATGATCCACTAGGTTCCCGGCACCTGTGGAGACGAAGGTCAGTACATTGCCACATATGTACTGGTGAGCGGCCGTAACCAATCTCACCATAAATCAACAGTAGTAAAATTACATGAATGTTCACTATTGATTTGTGTTCTTTCTATCTTGCCTTAGGGTCCATTAACAATTCATATATTTGATAAGAAATATAAGAAGCACACAGTGACGTTAAAAACATAAGCAATTCATGTTTGTCTAATATAAGCAATTCATATTGATCACCAATTTGGTGAATCTTACCCACGGTCGATAGCCATCCCTGTATATATTTATGAATACCACTTACTCTTGCCTGCATAAGACATTGTTAGCTATGACACCTGTCTATATGAAGGTCACTGGCGACACGCCATCTTGGACCATCTTACTGGTATAACGGCGCCCTTGCAGTACAGGTAGCTAGCCCACTGCAAGTCCCGTATACCGATGCCAGTACGTCGGCATCAATCCTTGTTCCCCCTAGGACGAACCGGGTCCGTGGCTGCGAATTACAGTTCTGGGAACTACCTTGTATACAAATTGTCCATGACCATGCACGCAATGCAACTTTACTAATAAGAGACATAACATGTGTCACACCCCAGAACCAGAATACTGGTAAGAAGGGACGAACCAGGCCAGCTACGTATACCAAAGTACTCCAGTACTCCGAAATAACGTATAAGCTGTATAGACATGGGGGTTACTACTACAATCCAACAGGCAATCTTAGGTCAAGCAATCCTAGGTATCTCAATCATAGGCAGTAAACAATGTACAAGAAGTAAGATCATCTCGAATGTAAAATAGTAAAGCGTCCCAAACTATCATATATCAATGATCATGAAGCTAGTAATACAGAGTGAAGACTAGCAAGAGTAATAGTCATACATGATAAGCTCTAGCTATAGTCTAGAATACGCAAATCATGTTATGGCCCGTAGGCTAAATGTCAAGTCCAATACGAGCTAAACACGTGCTCGGAGGCAAAAAGCCTCAAAAGAATAATGTACATAACTAGTGGACAAAAGAAGAAAACCCACTCAAGTACTCTGGTGCTCCGGGTAATCACCAACGAGTGAAAGGTACAAAAGATCCTCGGGCTCCTCAACTAAATCTGGTCAATACAAAACCAGTGGGGTCAAACCCCCAATAGCAAGTACCACAAAGGAAGCCAAACTATGAACTAAAACCAGCATACAAATCATAGCAATAGATAGAGACAGAATTAAGTAAAAGCAAATCGAGACTCGTGCGCTACAAATGCACTTATCCCGAGAATAGGAAAGACAATAAGTAAAGCAACATGTAGCATAAAGTAAAGGACATGTGACATAATGTAAACTGTGTACTTGTAAGGAAAAGGAAGCATGTGAACATGAAAGATAAACTAGACATGTGAGCATGTTAAGTAGCTGGGACATGTGAGCATGTTAGATAACTGGAACATGTAAGATAACTGAAACATGTAAGATAACTGGAAAATATGAGCATGTAGGGTAACTGAAACATGTGAGCATGTAAGATAACTGAGACGTGAGCATGTGAGATACTATATAGAACGACAAATAATAAGATGACTTGGAACTATTCCGGAACCCAAGTTACAACCCGTAAACCAAACAAGGACCGGGGTTGTAACCCTTCTCCTGAACAGAACTTTAGTATCTAATCATTTACCGGCAAAAGTAAAGCATAAACAAAGATGTACTGAAAATAAATAAATTCGGACACTGCCTAGATAAAACTAGACTAGACTGGACTCCATACAATAATCACGGCCAAGCAATGAGTACGGCTTTATACATTAGCTAACTAGGGTTATCACAATCCTAATTACTAACAAATACAAGTTTAAGAAATCCAAGTCCAATTACCTGCCTGCTACTACCTGAATGATCCAAGCCAAGGATGCAATGGTATACAGTGGATACATCGCCCGGGAGACAAATCTATCCTATAATAGTAGGTACATCGCCCGGAAGACAAATGTACCCTAAGACATATAATAATGGACACATCGTCCAGGAGACAAATGTACCCGGTGCAACACTCGATGGTGCGTTGGAAGTGTGCTCATCATGACAGATAGCTCCAAATTCTATGAATATATATATAAGACCAAGACCAAAGGGGCAACAGATAACTGGGAAATTCTCAATGATCTAAGTAATCAAGCTAGTTGTTTAGTCCTTAACATTTTCTTGTTGGATTCCGGGTGTGGCATTCCGCAGAATCCATCCTAGACATGAGACATGCGAGACTAGACAAAAGCAAGAATGTGCACTATAACAAGCCACAACAAGAAAATAAAATAAACTGGAAGCTAGGAGTGCGCTACGACGAGCTACTATAGGGAGTGCGCCATGACAGGCCACTATCATGTAAGCAAAGAAGGATGTGTATCATGAGTGCGCCACGACGGGCCACTATCTAGTAAGCAAAGAAAGACATGTATCATGAGTGCGCCACGACGGGCCACTATCTAGTAAGCAAAGAAGACATATAACATTGGTGCGCCACGACGGGCCACTATCTAGTAAGCAAAGAAGGCATGGCAACAATTATCATAGCTTGTAAGAAAGAATCTATCAAAAGACATATCATGGCATGTGGAAAAGAATAATTAAAGCTAAGTACATTTCATATAAAATGATTGAATATGTGCTAGTGTCAAGTGTATATATGGTGTACAATCATTCTCTAACTATGCAAGATCATCTTATCATGTTAAAAAATCATTATAGTCGAAGTTAATATCAAAAACGGACAAAAACGGGCAGAAATGGACAAAAACAGCCTAAAACGGCATAAAATGACATGCCGGCGGTATACGACGGCATACCAGCGGTATTTCGGCCTAAAGACAGAAAGTTTCTGGTACAAAAATTGGCATATCGTCGGTATACACCGGCATACCGTCGGTATACCGATCTTCCAAACAGCAACAAAATCCAGATTTTTGTCAAAACTTGATTCGGCCATAAAAACTTCGTTTTAAATCGAAATTTAGATTTTCAAAAGTCAAAATTGTATAGAATTAAATTTTCTACAACATAGAACTATTAGATTTCACAAATTCAAATATTTGATAGATTAATACCTCAAAATACTCCAAAAATAGGTCCTCGAGATACCGAAACGGGTTTCGATTTCTTCCAAACTCAAAATCCATGGTATACAAACTAGGTAAGGACCTCATATATGTATATGTGACCAAGATCCATGATGGTAACACTAGTATCACTCTTGATACAAAGTTTTCTACTAAGTCAATATTGGATTTTAACAGAAAATCAAAACCTTGCTTAAACAAATTTTGGAAACATGCATATATACGAGAATCATAAGGAAAACCTATTTAACAAAATGAGTTTAAGGCAATTCTAAGCATTTAACACCAAGGAAAACAAAAATGACAACAAAATAATATGGTTCATGGATTTGGCAAGATGTACTTGCCTAGGTTAAGCTCCAAGTCTAATCTTCTACTCCTCCTCCTAGAGGGGTTAGACACCACACCCAAGGCCTCAAGGCCAAGCTCTTGGCAAGCTCCAAGGGGGAAAGAAGGAAAGAAGAAATGAAGAAAGAGTGAAGAGAATGAAAAGAGAGAAGAGAGAGAAATTGAAATGGTATATATAGAAGGGGGAATTAATCTTAGGCGTTGGATCGTGATCCATGTCAAAATATAAGTCAATCATGGCCATCCAAAAAAAAACCAAATATCTAATGGGTAATAGGGTGCATCTACACTATTCATGAAAATATCTAAATACTATTCATCAAAATATCCGAAACACTATTCACGAAAATATCAGAAACACTATTCACAAAATATCTGAAATTGAAAATATCTAAAATATGGAAAATCTATCCGGACGGTATGCCGTCGGTATACACTGGTATACTGGCGGTATGCCGGCCAAGGAGAAAATTTATAAGTTGAATTTTTTTTAAAGCATTTCGAAAGCCAAGAAAATATGAAATATACTACAAAATACGTATTCGTATATAAATATTGATACTGTGAGATGAGTCTCACAACATGCATGATAATAGCATCTTTCACACATAGTCGTATTCTAATATTATCTTGCCATTTTCCCATCTTACCATCTTACCATCTTATTTTGAGCCATAGGCTCGTATAATCATTCTTTTGAACCAAAGTTCGATATACTTACCGCCCAATACTTGGGTCTTTGTCTCACCTATTCAACAATTTATATTGCAACATACAAGCATCATTTGATTTACAACATAAGCCTAGCCATGTGATAATTTATCTTTCGTTATCTTTTCGAGTTATTACTAGGCATCTTTTATTAAGCATCGAACGCAATAACAAGTCTACCATTGTTATGCGCAAAGATTAAGGATCGTCGAAGGATCAAAGCCACTCACTTGTTGGTGAATTGCCGAGAGAAAGAGGTCTTCTACGCAACATCAAGCTCGGTTCAATGCGTTAGCACTGCATTGGCTCCAACGTCTGGTCAGCATACTTCTCTTTCTCTCAGTGATTCGATATGAAATGCGTAGAAAGTGAAAGTAAATCCATGAAAACATTCATCGAAAACAATCACGAAAATGCACACAAAAGCCAATAGCAAAAGTGACATCGAAAGCCAGCAGGGCAACGATCTCGGGGTAAACGACTCTTATATAGAACTCTTCTCCCAAGACGCGTACCACTGCATCTTAGGCATCATTTCAAAAGAGTCCAATCCATAACGTGGAAAGGATCTCAATTCATTATCCCGCGATCCTGGTAAAGTTTTCCTAAGTAAGGTTTCCCCGATTCTCATCTGACTCGGCCGTTCGGCCGCTAGCCCGCTCCGTGCTCCGCAACGGGATTCAGGGCATTACACATCTTTCCTCTCATAAGAAGCCTCTTCCTGCTGAAAAGATGGAATAGAGGGAACTCACTTCTTCCGAGCCTCTCGTTATTGACCTCCGTTGAACAAGCCTTCTCCTTCTCTTTCTCCTTCTCTAGTTATCAACCTTAGCAAGCCATCGGCTAAGGTCAAAAGCCCTATTGTAAATGAGGATGTACAAATCAATAAAATAATATCTTCTTTGCAGTATACTGATGTTATTTATTATACTCAATGCTACTTAGAAATGTTAGATAATTTCGAACCAATCACAATAGGAGAAGTTCAACCTCTCCAAGACGAAGTATCATTTGAATTAGCTCAAGATTCCTTCTTCCTAGTTCCTTCTAGGAAGAAAGATGAACTTTCTATACTTTTTAGTAAAGAAACAGAGCAATAGACCATGCTCGATAGCAAGGATAAAAATGACGATATGGAAGACTACAACTACGTCGTTATAGTCAACAATTAAAATAAATCATTCACAAGATGGGCTATAGTTTTAAAACTGGTCTTAATGGCAGTAGAGGAAGACGAACTCCCATTCGTACCCCTGCTCCAAAAGGAAAGGCATTGCAATATTACAGCAAGACGAAGTGTGGGTTGGGTTATATTTCGTCGGTTTTAACTCCAGAAGCCTCCGAGTATGACAAAGAAGAGCGATCTAATTCTTCTGACTCCATGTCGTAGGATTCTGATACTAGCGTCGGACACGTACATCTAGTAACACTATCTTCTAATATTGTGTCTGTCGAGTTCTCAGAGGATGACGTTGTTGAAGCTCCTGAAGTAGATCCTTGGGCACAAAGGATGGACACTCAGTGGGAACTTTGTTTCGAACAACGAGAACCACCTACAGAAGATCAATTAATTCAGGTCGATGTTGGAGAAGAAGGTTCGCCTAGGCCAATCTTCAACAGCAAAAGCCTCCCAGAGACGGATAAACAAAAGCTAATTCAGCTTATCCAGAAATATATTGATGTCTTCGCTTGGAGTTATGAAGATATGCCAGGATTGGATCCTCAGATCGCTACCCATAGACTCCACATTCGGCCTAATGCAAGGCCTGTCAAACAACAACAACGTCGATTCAAACCTGACATGATGAATGCCATCGAGACTGGAGTTAGAAAACTTATCGTTTGTGACTTTGTTAGAGAAGAACAACATCCCGAATGGGTCGCCAATGTTATCCCAGTTATAAAGAAAACGGGGAAGGTCAGAGTCTGTATTGACTTTAGAGACCTCAACGACGCTTGTCCTAAGGATGAGTTTTCTCTTCCGAACACTGATGTCATGATCGATAACACTTGTGGATTCGAACAGATGTCTTTCATGGACAGGTTTTCTGGTTTTAATCAAATCCGAATGCACCCTGAAGACGAGAGACATATATCTTTCCGTACTCCTTTGGGAGTTTATTGCTACACCGTCATGCCATTCGGTCTTAAAAATGTTGGTGCAACCTATCAGCAGGCTATGAGTACCATCTTCCGTGATCATCTTCAGAAGACAGTTGAATGCTATGTCGACGATATTGCTGTCAAAAGGCTGGGTCGATGCAATTATGGACTATACATGATGTTAATGCAACTCAACTAACCTCTCTATCCTCTCTTTGATACCACATGGTATCTGGATACTCAGGCAAGTATCAGAATTATGCCTGTTCCTCTGATGGCATGCTCAGGTATACAAATGCAATGATGTTAAGTGTAATGCAGTGAAGTGGTATGATAAAGTGCAAGTGTGAATGAAATGTGTGATATGTGAGAGTGCAAATGCATCAAAGATGAACATCCAGTGATGTTCTGATACTGGATACAGTGGCTCATGGATATGCAGTTATGTGAAGATGAATGTCAAGTAAAAAGTGCAATATAGTGAATAAGGTGCAGGGCTAAATGATATGCAAACATGAGCTAGGATGTGAGGCTGCCTTGCAGAACCCAAGATCAAGTTCAGATGGTCTGAACCCATGGTTCAGATTCCCAGATAGTGTGGACAGATCACTTGGATATGAGTTGAACAGAATGTTTGCAACTGCGGCTATGCATTGGTAAGAACAGATGGCGGGTCTATAGTGAAGTGAACCTATCTCATCCTTAACTCATTCTTAAACTAATACATGTATCAACATGATATGAACATCAAGAGGAAATGGGATGAGGGATATGTTACATGATAGTAGGACAGGGTTAACATCCAAATGACTGAACCTTAAATGAAATTCGAGCAACCAGAGGATGTCGCAAGGATTCTAATGAAGGCTGGGCTATCATAGGGAATGCAATGGATAGATGGAAGCTTGAGGAGTGTAAGCAGTAGTCCACATTCAGAATATCAAATGCCTTGGGAAATGCATAACAAGGTTATTATTATGAATGCAAGGCCATGAAGATCAAAGGGTTTGTACTATAGCTCAGTATTATGGGCAATGAGATATCTGGTAATGATTAAATGTGGTTCAGGTGTATGAACCCTGTATGGTGTCAAGGAGTGAATGGCATGGTGATAGTGTGGCAGATGCAATGTGATGTAAATGTAAGTGTCATAGTGTACAACAAGGTGATGTTCAGTGTGTGTGTGTGAACAAGTGTACCATAGCAAAGGCAATATAGCAGTCTTGATGTGAATGTGAGTGTACCAGTATCCAAAGTACAGTGTGTCATGGAAAGTGTAGTGTCAAGTGTGTCCATGTGTCAATAGTGTGTCCTAGCATTCAAATATTGTGATGTCGAGCTAGTGAATGCAATGTGTGATGTGTGAGAGTGAGCAACAGAGGATCAACCCGTGTGCAGCAGAGCTCTATCAGTGTGTGCAGCATGTGTGTGTGAACTTGAGTGTCAAGAAGTGTGTCACAAAGTGTCCAATAGTGTATCAGATCAAAGACAAGTGCCCAGTGTCAAATATGTGCAATAAGGAGTGTAAAGTGCAGCATCTAAGGAAGGGTACAGACAGGGGTTCGATTGCACAATAGGGAACTTATGGGTCATACCATAGATCGAATACACAACCACATGAAATCCAAGTCCCTAGGTTAGATGTCAGTCAAAGCTCCATCCTAGGACAGTAGCTATCATACAAATTCATGTCGTATCCAGCGTGTACGGACACGACAGTAGCAGAGCACTGCTACTGTGCTGCGTAGGGCTCTAACGAGCATCCTCGTATCCAAAATGACACAGAACAAGACATGAAAACCAACTCAGTTATAGACCAATGCAATCCACACATAACCAGCTATCCAAATCTATAATTAGTTCTGAAATTGGTGATAAAAACTTCCTATAGGGCATTTCGTCGAACACTTGAGACACGTATCCGATATTCTTACGATATGCACCCCAAATAGATTCGAATTCGAACCAAACTTAGCCTAATGCTAGGGGAACCCTAAATGAATGCATCTATGGTGAGAAATTAGGAAATTATTAGATTTAGAGATCATTACCTATTGAGAGTTGGAATCTCAATGAAAAAGCCCTTGAATAGATCCCACACTAATTCCTATGGTCAAATTGCTTTCAATCCTTACTAGCTAGCCAATGGAGACCTCCTCTACACTATGAGAGTGTATTGTAATTGATTTGGTTCAATTTGGAGTTAATTTGGTGAAAGGGAGCAAATTTAGGGAAGAACACTATTAGGGTTAGGGTTTCAATGAAAGAGGCAATGAGGGAGGCTAATGATGTGTTATATAGGGTGAGGGGCTACCCTTGGCTGGTCACTAGCTTAGGCTAGGGTTTGGTTAGGTCCAATTGTGTTTTTAAAGCCTCCTTTAGTTGTAATTCAAGCCTCTTTAGTAAAGGCCCAAACAAATTAGGGTTTCTACCAAATATCTTTGGTTCAACATAATATCTAGATATTCCAGGACTTAGTTAACTTTATTAATCCTACCAATTAAGTCTCTAGGCTCATGATCAACATATAGATTAGGATAATTCTAGGGTTAAACCTAATATAACACTTAGCACATTATTAATTAAATAAAATTCAAAAATAATAATAATTTACAAATTACCAAAATACCCTTAGCCTAAAAAGTAGTAATGAACTAATCTAATCACATTAGCTAGGTCTCCATTGTCATGGTTAGTCTCTATGCTAAGTAGTTCTAGGGTTTCACTAGCAAGGAACACAATCATAATACATCAATTTAAATATTATAAAAATAATCAAAAATTCACCAATTAATCATTAACATGATTTAAATCTATTATTTAATAACTATCATGATCAATTTTATAAAAGTTTAAAATTACCTTCATTTTAGAAAAGTGGTAGTTATAAAGTATAGTAAGATACGGTAAGTCAGAAAAACGATGCGATGCATATTGGAAAGTTACTTGTCAACTTGGATGTATGCAATGCGAGTAAGTTGACATTGATACAGATTCAAAGTTGACCCTCACGTTATCAAAATTGATACGATAGAAACGTAAGCACGATGTGGGAAAATAAAACAGAGTGAGCCTACTATATCAAGATTTTTAGAAATAGCAGAATACGAGAACGTCGAATGGGTTGATCGTAAACTTTATGATTGATCAGGAGAGACTATAAAGTCATCGATGATTGCTTCGATGAGTATAGCATCTCAGATGTTGACCGTGGGTAGATAAACTCGAACTCGACACGAGTAGATGTTTCGTGAATTGCAAAATTATCGACGGTAGTGTATGAATTTATTCGGAGGATATTTGCATCTCAGTTGCACAGATGAAATGATTTACGTTTGGATTTGGGTAGAGTCTCATCATAAGAAATCGTTGGAACGTGATTTGACTCTAAAATAAGATATAGCAAGGTTCATAGTAACTGTTATTCGTTAATGATCCGCAATTATCGAGTGTAGCTTCGGGGCAGCTGACCCTAGAAGACTTGACCGCCAAATGAAGATGAATAATGCAGACCTATAAGATGACCCATATGATGTCGCAAATAGAATTGCGTCGAGAACAAAAGCAATGTGGTGCATGTTGATGATAAGTCTAGGCGATTTTGAGAATCGTGTTGTGCAAGAGAGTGCGCGGTAAGAGAATGACTTACGAGTTATGTCGTTAGATTTGTATTCACCTTGTAATTGAGCTTGTATGAATCGGACTTATATTCGATATTACGAGACGGACGAGTTTGGAATTTGGATAGGAATTTCTACTCGATAGGAATCGAACGTAAGACACATCGTAGAGACCTTTGTGTCAAAGCGATTGTTGTCTTTGAGCACCGTCGTCTCTTGTTAAACTTCTGGGTCAGAAAGACCGTTGCCTTTGAGCACCGTCGATTTGAATTGCTTCGGGAGAATTTAAGCACTGTGTCTAGGTAAGTCATATAGCGGGCGTAGCCCTGAAAGTTGATGCATTTGTAAGTCAACAAAGGAAAAATCATTTCGAGATGGGTTACACAGTGAGGCTTCGAAAATAGCTGGACAACGAATTCGAACGCAATACGTTGCGAGACTCATTGCGATCGGATGCGCGACGGCTTGACACGATGAATAAAATTGATGGTTAGTGCAAAAACTTTCAAAATGAAAATTGCAATCTTTGATTCGCATCGCGTGTTGTGACTTTGTTGAATGAATCACGTCTGTATCGAATATACATGTGCGATAAAATTTTGAGAACGGTTGCTAGAGATAAGTCCGATACCATATAAAATTCACGTATGTATCCAATACCATATAAAATTCATTCCTCACTGTTCAAAATCAGCCATCACCTATCCTTATATCTTCAATATTGTCCTTCTAAAAATTTAGAAGTCTCACAAAGTTTCTATTTTTTTCCTATAACTCAAAAATCTTATTTTCTACCAGTTCTTAATCATTCTCCTACCAATCCTTTATTCAATTTAGCATCCTCACTGCATACAATCATAATCTCCCTTCCATGTATTTGGATTCCAAATTTCAATATCCTAGTCTTAATTCAATAACTTCTCGAGAATCAATAACTTGAAAATATTTAGGTTCTCAAAATCATATTGCCCTAGTTCGAATATGAAGTATCTCAAGAATCAGTAACCTAAAAATATTAGTTCTCATAAACAAATCGACCTCAAATATCCTTAACAGTTATAAAATACATCTACGAAATATTACAGTTCTAACCATTAATATATATTCCACTGTTCTTCTTATTCGAAATCCTGCTACGTTCTTTCCAAAATAATCCATACTTAAAATATCCCTCTAAGTGTAATTGTTTCCAATTTGTTACTACCGGTCTCTTGAATTTGTTTCCAAATCTCAGTCATATTCTCCTCCCATTAATTCTATCTCAATGTCCAACGTCCTATATTCCTATCAGGATGACAATTTCGTTCTTTTCGAGCTAGATAATTACGATACTTCCTTGGCCTTTCCCAAGTAGAGATACACGAGAATTCAAGAGATTTTGAAGTGTAGCTAACAGATTTTAGATACGAGATAGTTGATCGATGTAAATAGGACATAGTTAATTAAGACGAAAAAATGACGATAAGATGAAGAAATGATGATAGAAATTTGTTCCTCCTCATCTGGTCATAATGAAATTGTTTCCTTACCTTTTTTTGCACTTGTCCATATCCAATAAAAGCAAAATTGTTTCCTTCCTCACTAAATCCTCTTCGTGACTCCAAGTCACTAATTATCCACTACTGTTAAACCTTGTATAATATCCATATATATGTTCTTTTATCTACTTGGTATTCATATAAATTCTTCTAGACTTGCGTCTAGATTTGTCGGGGTCTTCTAACAATTTTTTTATCACTCTTATCATCCACAAACGTTAACTCCATGCCATTGGAATTTCCAAATAATGAGATCATAGAAATCTAGTTCAAAAATTATCCTTTACCTTATTTAAGCAACCTCAATTACTATTCAAAATCAAAATTAATTGTTGACAATCACGTAGAAATCGTAAATCCTACATATGTAACCGTTCTAGAATTTCATATGCCAGTAACTGATCAAAGTTATACGACTTTTTGGTCTTGTCAAATTCTCCAAATAAGTTGTAGACCCTAAGTATCCCTAATCCAATTCTCAGTCATCACTTCTGCAAATTTATTCTAATATTACTACTATTTTCGTCTCGGTAATTCCTTGAAATTTTGATATTTCATTCCTTATAGAATGACCACTTCTCGTGCCACTTTATTGGCTACCCAAGCAAGAAAGATAATCCAATATTTTCTTCGGTGGCTCTTACCACTGTAAATGATATAAGACTTCTCTTTAATATATTTTTCCTTTGTCGCAAGTCCATACAATACTATCCTCAAATCTTCAAATTATAACCCATGTTTATTAATCATTTCCGGCCTAACTATATAATCCTTGTTTCTTCGAGTTTGTTATCTTTCATCTATTTCTCAAACTATTTCATCAAACCCTCAAGTCCAAAAAGTATTATCTTGGTCAAAAATTCAAAATTCTTTGAATATAACCTAAAAGATTCTCAACCTTCATGTGTACGATTGGATAGTCATCTTCTCATCTCAACCCGAATGATTATAAGTTCAATCTCCACTATCTTGTTTCTCTAGAGTCCATAAAACTCATCTTAATGCAAGAATAGGATTCGGCAACGGACATGTATTCAAAAATTAGGATGAGCAAAGCAAGTGAAAATATACCCAACAGGGTTTCGAAGTAAGATTCTCAGGGGTCATCCCTGGAATCATTCAAGAGTTCCTAATATATAATTAAGTGCCAAAACTCCTAGAATATTCTACGATTCAAATCCTAATCCTAGGACAGGCTCGCAGTAGTACAGCTAAGCCTATATACTACCACGACTTCGTATTTAGTTACGAAGACAGACCTGAATGGGCCACCAAAAAATGTGTCACGACCCGCACCCAGATATCGGGCACAAGTACGTAGGCCACGCCCAACCTACGTCGCAGTATCGGAGGCAGAGCGCTATTAAGTACCCAGCAAAATCTCAACATCTAAATGATCTATAATAACTATACGTACTTAAATCACAAATAGCTAAGAAAGATATGAAATATATGAAAGATAGAAATACACTGAATCAACTAGAGTCTACAATGATCATATAAGACAAGAATGTATCGAAGACAATTTCGATAACGAAAACACAAACTAAATAAGTAAGTAATGGCCTAGAGCTCTCAGGAGTCAACTCACGGTTAATGGAACATCGAGAATCCGTCTCAGCTAGTATCATCCTACAGTCCAAGTATGTGGGGCGCCATAACAAATCCAAAAATATGGTTATACAGTCAGGATTGGAGCGAAGTACATAAACTAACAGCAGTTCAATTAAATTGACAAAAAAACTATAAATAACAGGAAGCAATGAAATACATGATGGATAAGTAGAACTGAAAGCAGGGAAATCATGTGAGCATGTCATGGTAATAACGTAATGTAAGTAATCAGGAGTACAGTATAAAAACAGGAAATAATCTGGAATAGAACATGTACTACTACTAGACAGTGCCTTGAAATATTAGTTTATTATGTGATCGGCTTGGGACTAGGATCAGGCTATCCATATGTCTGGCTATACACAAGAAAAAGTACAGATAAACTTGGAAATCAGGCCGACCATACATGGAAGCTATGCACAAGTATAAGTAAGGTCATGCTAAGATTTATTTTATTTATTTGAATTAAATGGGAATTTTATAAACTTTTAATTAAATAGTTATTACGATAGAATATTTTAGTCATGGTTAAGATTTGGAATACAAGACGATTAGAAATCATGACACGGATAATGCAGTGGCGTACTTTGACTAGTGTATTAGCCATGGTAGTGAAGGTCGAACCATATGTGTGTTCTAACCAAGAAAACTAGGCCAAATTGTGACATGACTTCCATAAACAATTTAATTAGTTATTTATTAAAATTATGACTTTTAGGAAATTCAGGTGTACCAAACTGTCCGAATGGGCCCGAACCAAGCCCAGGCTTATGTAGAGACATTATGTGCCCAAGACGTCCATGTAGGTGTACATTTATTATATATGTAAATATTTCGTATTGTATTTCAATGGGTTAATAAATGTTTTCTACATATTATTATATATAAAATATAAGTGTTATTATTTAAATGCTTATTTATTTGGAAATATTATGAACAACATTTCTTAAATTGTTCTTCTTAGATTTTGGTGATTTTTAGGTTATATATACTTGTGTGTATATAGTACATAGTATGTAAATATTAGGTTTATATATTTTTATATAAATCTAAAGATTTCTATTAAATAAAATTAAAAAAATAATACTAGTTATATAACTTTTTAGAATATTGTAAAATTTTCCTATATATATATATATATATATATATATATATATATATATATGGAACATATGTAAATATATAATATGTATTTGGTTTAGTAAATAAAAAGAAAAAGAGAAAGAAAAGAAATATAAAAAAAGGAAATGGAAAGCAAAAGAAAAAGATATGATAAAAACCAAACCCCCCAACCCCTAAACACTCAAGCCCAAGCCAACCTGGGCTGTAGCAGACCCCCCTGAGGAGAGCTCGACCCCTTAGAAACCAAACCGACTCAAAGTGAATATAGCAACAACTGCTATATATGAAACCGAGAGGGAAACACAGAGGAATCCCTCAAAAACCCAAACCCTAAGCCACCCCCGCACCTCCCCGGATAGCCGCGCGCCCCCTGCCACCACGGGCGCTACCCCGACATGCCGGGACATCGCCGAAGGCCGACCGCTAGTGCAAGGTAGCAAAAAACAACAACAACAACACCAGGATCCGTAGAAAATATGGTCGACTTAGCCGCAAGTTCTCTCGACGTATGGTCGATCGTTTACCGATCTACCACTTCAGGTATGAGAACAACCTATACAACTTCTGTAACGCCCCAGTCCCAAAATACTTAGGACTAGGTATGTATCCATTCCAGCTGCATACATACGAAGTATACTCCAATATATGGAAACTCGTATGTATACATAAGCTGTACAATGTAGTAAACCAAGAGTAATCTAATCTCATCCACAAATGAAGAATAAAGATATCATATAATCAACTGTAATAAGTCTTTGTACAATGCATTGGGCGGAGACAAATCCACTACCAACAAGTAAGGAAAAATATACATGAAAACGAAAATGATTTGGCGGGAGTAGCAAAGAAGACCCAAGACACGTCATCTCCAAATGAATAGAGAAGATCGCGACCACGACTAGGACACCTGCAATATCACAGAAGCGCACACACCTGGAGAGATAACCAGGTCCTCAGAGGGACGTAACAAGATACAAGAAGAACATGCCATATGAACTGAATAATAATGTACCATAAAATAAAGATAAAGTAAAAGTATCCAAACCATAACACGGCTCAATATCCCATCATCGAAACAGTAGGCTACCCCTACAACCAAACAAGGACAAGGGATAACATACTACTCCGCGATGTGATATTTTTTCGTGCCATGATTGGAACATAAAATTTGCTAAGGTCTCCTAACCTTTCTAGTAGGCAATTTAGAAGACATATTGATGTATGGGCAGGTGAAGGCTGACTCCCACAGGACAAGGTAACAACTCACAACATGCACACGTCAAGTACCAATACTATCAGCCGGCATAACTCGAGGCTAGCAGCCCACGTGAGCCATCAGTCCACGTAGCTCGAGACTAGTGACCCTCGCGACTCGACTACCGTAGTATGCAGTTACTACAGCTTTTGGATTTGGGGTAGCCCATACATTTAATTGTCTTCTCCCTCCTAAGGACACTAGCAAAAGGTAGTTCACTAAGACTAGGTCCATATGCATAAAAAAAAGACAAGAAGGAAAAATAACTGAAGCAAAATAAAATGAACTAAAAATGGCAAGTAATGGATCCAACTGAAAACATGTAATAAATATGTAATAAATAAATAAATAAAGGTGTGTATAATTATAACAGTAAATAAGGCAAGGTATCTTGCCTGCGGGTGGTGCGAGAAGCAGCAAAATCCAATAATCAGATTCGTCAACACAAAAGTCAAAATCCATAAGAAGCTCCGGATGCTGAAACAAACATCACGAACGAGTTTGGAATAAAAGATATGCCTAGGAAACGCCTGTCCAAAAGTCAAATTCTGGAACAGGGGCAATTTCGTAATTTTGGGTCAAAACGATATCCGCCGTTGGACCCGCTTTGCACCAAAATACGTGCCAATATTTACGGTCTCTAAAGTCGTCAAACTACATGTCTACAGATTTGTTTTGATGAGATGAACCCAACGGTATGTCCAATTTTGGATTCCGGTAGGCTGTGCACAAAATCGCCCGTTGAGTGGGATTGTGGGCCCGCCAAAATAGCGTCCCGATCAACGGTCTCAGAATCGGACCAAACTTGGCTCACAGGACCAGAAAGATATTTTGAGTCCAATGGCGCAACTTTCATCGCGATATGATGAGTGTGCACAAAGTTGTGACTTAATTTGCAAAGGGTCGATACGGGATATCTCGACGGATACGCACTGATTTTGTCGCGCACATGCAACGAAATCGGGTTCCGTCAGTTCCCACACGTCGACAACATCCATACGCGCCTTTTGATGCATATAGTGTGCGACCACGTCGCCCGATTTGTCGGGGCGCACGCCGTATCGGGTGTTTTTCCACTTTTTGAAAATAGAATTTACAGTTTTTCGGATAACTTTAACAACGTGTAACTTTCTACATACTAGATGAAAAGTGAATTCAGAAGGTACATTACAATCTCGATTATGTTGTCTTTGACTGTCTTTAATTAGTTTCTATGAAAGTTTAATGGACAACGAGAAAAGTGGCCGACAAGTTGGTGTTTTGAAACAGTGTTTAATATTCCAGAAAATTGGTTTTTCTCCAACTTCGCCTCGATTTTTCGAGCAAGTTGGATGGCCATGTCGAAATCCACCTGGGGGATCTCGAAGAGGGTCATGTGGGCTTTCTACACGAATTTACGGACCTAAAAACGGATTTAAAATGAGGGAGATATCGATCGGGGAAGTGGGATACCTTAAAGTGGAAAACTGTTGTTGTTGTTGTCGTGAAGGCCGGAAGACGGGACTGCTGTCGCTCCGGCGAGGTTGGACACGCACGCCGAGGAGAGGGAGGAGGATGGAGAAGAAAAAAGGAGGAAGGAGGAGGAGATTAGGGTTTTTCTTTTGAGAGTTAAATATATATGAATATATATATATACATATATAAGGTTGGGGGGGTTCGAACTAATGGCTGTTGTTTGAATAAAAGGGGGTTCAAACTAATGGCTGTTGTTTGAATAAAAGGGGGTTCGAACTAATGGTTGTTGTTTGAATAAAAGGGGGTTCGAACTAATGGCTGTTGTTTGAACAAAAGAAAAAGACAAGATAAAAACCAAACCCCCCAACCCCTAAACACTCAAGCCCAAGCCAACCTGGGCTGTAGCAGACCCCCCTGAGGAGAGCTCGACCCCTTAGAAACCAAACCGACTCAAAGTGAATATAGCAACAACTACTATATATGAAACCGAGAGGGAAACACAGAGGAATCCCTCAAAAACCCAAACCCTAAGCCACCCCCGCACCTCCCCGGATAGCCGCGCGCCCCCTGCCACCACGCGCGCTACCCCGACATGCCGGGACATCGCCGGAGGCCGGTCGCTAGTGCAAGGTAGCAAAAAACAACAACAACAACACCAGGATCCGTAGAAAATATGGTCGACTTAGCCGCAAGTTCTCTCGACGTGTGGTCGATCGTTTACCGATCTACCACTTCAGGTATGAGAACAACCTATACAACTTCTGTAACGCCCCAGTCCCAAAATACTTAGGACTAGGTACGTATCCATGCCAGCTGCATACATACGAAGTATACTCCAATATATGGAAACTCGTATGTATACATAAGCTGTACAATGCAGTAAACCAAGAGTAATCTAATCTCATCCACAAATGAAGAATAAAAGATATCATATAATCAACTGTAATAAGTCTTTGTACAATGCGTTAGGCGGAGACTGTAGTGCCCCGCTTCCGTTGGGGAGAAGCACTATGTAATAGGCTCGTCTGACTTGGCGACGAGTTTGGTATACAAAAACCACGGCATCAATAAAATCGATTTGGACGAGTGATATGAGTACCGTTCCAACTAATAGATCGATTACTGTTGGAATAAGTCCTAGATGCGGTAGGCGGCGTCTTGGCGAAGGAACTCTAAAGAGAGCGACGCAATCCGTCTGCCGTTGGTTTTATTGGTTTTCTTGACTTTCTGAACGAATTGTTGCGTGGATTTGATAGTGTGCTTTCGCGTCGATTTTTGAATGCGTCTTTAGGAATTTCGAAGAAAGGATTGAAGGAAGGGTTCTAATTCGATGCTCGTGCCATTGCAGGAGTTCGTGTAACTGACGCTTGACCGTTGCGAAGTGTTCTCCTACTCTCGGCGCAATCTCCTTAGGTGGGTGGTTCTTCGGCCCCTTCTTTTCTACTCCTTTCCGCCAACTAAATTCTTAAAGTTCAACGTTCAAATCGATGATGCTAACGGGATGTAGGCTTGCCACTAAGATCAAGAGCTTGGGATAATATATCAACCTAGAGAAGTTAACTCCAAATCTATAAGTTCACACTAAGTAGAGAAAAGATAAAGTTCTAAGAAAGAGATAGAATATATTTCATGCCATGCAAAATACAATGATGAAAACCTTGGTGGCGGTACATCATGCCTCGGAGAATTGGGTACCTACGGGATGCTAAATCAGAACGTACGGTTTCGGGGAAAAGGACCCTTGTACGAGTAGGAATGATTATGTGATTTGATAATGGTTACGCTATGCAATTTACTTCATACATATTAAAATGTTCATACATTCGCATGGTCAAGGACGACTTGTGCACAAGGTGAGCTTTCCTCGAGACGGTACCCGGGGCCCTGGGACCGAATCGGCCTAGGAGGAAATTATGGAAATCGTGCTTCGGTACGAGGCATTGCGTGACCTCCAGTTAGGCTCGCTACCTGGACTGGAGGGCGCGTCGCAAGGCTACGTAATCGTCCTTCATGGTGTCGATATCACCAATGACCGCATATATGATTGATTGCATGCTCACCTATTGTCTTGTGCAGGTGGTAAGTATCATGTATATTTTGTACAGGAAAGGAGCACGGCCGTGGTAAGAATGCCTTTAAATTGGTTATGTATTATTGTTTAAAATGTGCCTTCGATATGAACTGTAATTCATATAGTTCTAAATAGAAAGATCACTTCGTATGCAAGAATCCTTAATAAGCAGTATCGGTTTAGACGAGTGGGTTCGTCCCATCCACTAGCATAGTGTGCTAACCCCCAACTTTCCAGGTAATGAGCGTGCTGCGGGAGCTCGAGACTAGACCGGAAGCTGAAGAATGGGAGGCGGTACGAAGCTCTCCTATTTTGAAGTATTTTAAAGCCCAACTCAGATCGAAGGCTTTGTTCAAATGTATAGAGGGGCGTGAATGTATGGAACGACAAGGATTATTTCAGGGCAAGCTTGTCGAGAGTTTTTCTTTTGTGTTTCAAGATGTAGCCGCAACGGCATATGTAATGTAAAAATGACCTTGCACGTACTTTGCAAGCTTATGAATGAAAAGCTAAATTTCTTCCTATGCTATGTTTTTAACTCTCTGTACTGTTTAATTTCAACGTGTCGAGTCAAAAGGAATTTTTAATTGCACATCCATGCATTGTGTAACTCCATTAAAGACTTGCACGGCATCACGTCCCGACCCGTGGGGATCGATTTATATCGAGTCAAGGCGATGGCGACCGATTCGGCGAGTCGGGGCGTGACAAGTTGGTATCAGAGCATGGTTCACACCTCGGACCTTTCAAAATACTTTTTTTTAGATGATGCCGTTGCGATTTTTAAAAAACTATGCTTTTTGATATATGTGACCTGAAATAATCGTTCCATACATATAAGCCCGTATATATTTTGAGAATACTAACGGGTTTGCTCAATTTTATAGGAATGCCGGAAGGACTGGGTGTCCCTGCTGTCAATGCCACATTCATTAGCACGGATAGCACCGAAGGTGCGACGCCTAGCGATTCTGCCATGGAGCGACTACTACGCCTCATGGAACTCCAACAACGCCAGTCGGAGATGCAGCAACGACAGCTGCAAGAACAGATCCAGGCCTAAGTCAGCTCCCAACAAAAGCAAATGGAGGCCCTGACCCGGATCGTGAGCACCATAGCGACGCAACAGAACTCGACGACCGTCATGTCCAAGAAAGAAGTGCAACCCGTAAAGGCAAAATATGTGTCTTCCTCCTCCCTGCTCAAGATGACCAAGTTCAAGAAAATGAACCCGCCTGAATTCAACGGTCGAGCAGAGCCTGATGAAGTCATGGGGTGGCTAGTAAAGATTGAGGGCCTGTTCAATCTCCTCAGCATCAAGGGGTCCAAGAGAGTCGGGTGCGCAGCGTTGCAGCTCAACTTGAGGGCCTACGACTGGTGGGAGGCGAAGAAGCAGGAACTCTAGGAGGCCAACCCCAACGCCAAGATCTCGTGGAAGACGTTCAAACTGGCCTTCCTCGAGCAATACATCCCTCGTGCCCTTCGTCGACAGAAGGAAGAGGAATTCATGTCCTTGAAGCAAGAAAACTTGTCCGTTGAAGACTACGATGCGAAGTTCGCAAAGCTTACAAAGTTTGTCGGGGCCTTCCTGCCGAACACGGAGGCGTGGTGCAAGCGCTTCCAGCAAGGCCTGAATGATGATTTACGTCGGGACGTCATAAACCAAAGATGCTAGACGTACAGGGAATCATATAACGTCGCCCTTGATAGTGAGCGGATCTTCGGTCGAGCGTCGCAGAAGGGCAGATCAAGCATCCGCAACAACTTCAACAAGCGTCCTCACGATGCGGGAGGATCTGGTGCGCCAAAGCGCCAGAACACGTCCGAGTATCGGGGGCCTCACCCAGGCGTATGGTGCCATCGCTGCGGCAAGATGGGACATCTGGCAGTCGACTGCCGAGGGGGATGCTTCAAGCGTGGCCAGCTAGGTCACAAGGCAGTAGATTGTCGCATGGGGAGGGCGAACCAACATCCACCAAGGGACGTCCAGAGCCAGAACTAGAACAGGGCGCCTTCCGTCCATGGCGCAAATGCGGTGCCCGTGAACCCACAAAATCGCCAAGGGGCGCAAGGCCGAGTCTACGCACTAACTCGGGACGAAGCTTTTACGTCCGACACTGTCGTGACAGGTATACTACTCTATAAAAATATGCCTGCTAGAGTATTGTTCGATTCGGGTGCTATACATAGTTTCATATCTGCCGACTTTATAAAAGAGAATGAACTACTATGCGACTTTTAGATATGAATCTGTAATGACCCGCTCCGTCCTAGCGGAACGCCGATTCAAACGGCAAGTGCAACGACTCAAACGAGCCATCGATCCGAAGAGTTGGCATCGACCTGATAAAGAATCGATACAAGGCTTACATTGGCCCGTCAAGATGAATCCAGACTTAGACTTTCAAAGACGCGCTCGGAGTATCGCTCGGCCGATACGAACATCGCTAAGGTGGGTGGCTCCGATGAACCCGTCTTTGCTTAGCCTAGACACATAACAATACGGACACTATTGCTAGAATCGCTAGGCGATAACAATGCGCATGCTAATAAACGACTCAACGCACCTAGCTAAGAGAATAATCCCATCTTGTATGCTCGTATAGAATATGGAAAAGAACATGGAAAAATATGAGAACCCTCGCACCGCGCTCCACGCTCGTGCTAAGGCACAAGCTTGCGTTCAACAATGAAACAATGAATGGATTACAACAATAAAACGGGAAGACTATCAACATAGTCGTTCCGAGTAGAGTATAGCAACATTGAAAGATTATGGGACCGATGGGTCGCCAAGGCGACTCCCGTACGGAGAGTTGCGTAATGTATGAATGAATAAATTAATAAATGAATGAATGAATATGTGAATGAATCAACGAATGAACGAACAAGTGAAAGAAAGAAAGAAAGATTGAATGAATGAAAGATAAGATGGAAAGAATGGTTAGCGACAGGTGTGACGGACACGTGCAACGGGGCTCGCTACCCGCGCTGCACGGACGCCAACCTGGTCAATAACGCATTAAGGCTAAGGGTTAGCCTACGGCGCAGAGACAGCCGTTAAGTTAAAATGACAATAAAATACGAAATGGTCGTGGACGGCTCGTGCACGAGTGAAAAGGGATTCCAAGGGCAACGAACGACGTTTTTGTGGCCGGCCTAGGCGGAATCATGGCCTACGGGCGGACAGAATGTGCGGGCTTGGGCACATAACCAAACGTAGGGCCGATTATTCAATAGTCTATCAAGGTGTACCAGCCATCATGTTTGATAGATGAGAATGCCACAGGGGAAAATGTCCAAAATGGCTGACATGCCAGCGACCAGTGCATATAGATTTAAGTGGACTTTGCTGGTGGTAATCCACGTGCAAGTCCTTGCATTGAAATCAAAGTAGTCTAAGTTACCTGAACAAAGCACCTTCTGAATAGGCTTGAATATAACACACCAATGATCGAGAGTACTTCGAGCAAACGAGTTAGAAAACACGCCTACGATGCGCTAGAACCTGAGGCAGGGACACGCCCTTGAACACTGAATGTTACGCGAACTACATTAAGTTGTTTCATATGAATTGTTGACTAACTTGGTTTACTTTGGACAGGAAAGGCCGGACGATAAGTATGGGTAAGTTATGCATGTATTTCCATACGACACTTGTATTCGGCAACACGAGATAGGCTATGAAATATGCCATGAAACTGATCCTAAGGCAAGATTAGAAAGACAATGAATGATAGACGGTGCACAAAAGTAAATAGAACGTGTTTGGTAATGATAGAATTGTGGGCGAGCTAGCCTCCCCATCAGTGCATAACAATGTACTGATAACCCCACAGTCTGCTTGCAGGATACAGGAGACATCATTGGGTGCAGAGCTTCCCTCGAACGTGCTAAGGCACGGAGCTATCTCTGGAGCCTTGGAGAGTTGCAAGGAGCTGAAGTACCATATACAGGACATAATGTATCAGAACATGGCCATGAATCATTCTATCTTGTAAGCCACTTGGCATGGCTTTTATGTTTCAGAGAGAGAGAGAGAGTTTGAGAGACTTGTAAACTCGGCCTAGCGCCGCTTGTAAACTTCTTGAAAATCAATAAAGAGTTGGAATTCGCTTCAATTTGTGTTCATTTACTTTCTGCTGCAAATGGGAACACTCTGTGCGACTCTGTGGCCAAGCTCAAATCGGCCGTTTATGGGATTAGCCTTGCACGGGCGCAACCTAGGCCCGTGCGGCTTCACGCCTTAGCGAGGACGATCGCTCCTGCGGGAGAGGGGCGTGACAGATTGGTATCAGAGCACGGCTTCACGTCCTTGGACTTCATTTTCGATTTTTTCAGTTTTGAAAGCTCGTCGTTGGAAACAAGTAGTATACGCTATCTCTCGTTGTGCCTTGGGATGTTCCATACAATAAGTCTAATATTTTCAAAAGCTCGTATGGGTACTCGGTTGGACGGGATCGATAGACGAAGGCCTTTGTGCCGAACGGTGTCAACTTATCTTGAATGAAAACACGTGCTGAAAGTTAACATGTCGCGTGCATGCCTAACTAGTCCTACGATGACCCTAGCAATTGAGCGTGCAAACTCGGAATGTAGTCCGCACGAGATGGTTATGCGGCAAAACATAGTCCGCGTGTCGCGCACCTCGACTTTTGGGTGCAATCGGGTTGCGAGCGATATCAAGTATCGCTCGATCGAGAACGGAAATACACTTTGAGTGTCTATCGATAGAAACGTTATCGAGTTAACGCTTAGGCGTACCCAAAAGATTGGCTTGGATTTTGAGGGTTAGTTCGAACGACTTAGTACGTCGAGGCGACGTGAGCGATTACGCTAGAGATTCGTCGAACGAATCTGAAGGATGTCTTAGCGCATGACGCGAACGTGATTGAGAACTAGATCGTATGGCTTGAATCCGAGTGGTGTATGTGATAGGTTCGGAGAAGAATAAGAATGAGTGTCGACGACTAGTCGAGTGGCTCGAACCCTGAGTGGTGTATGGACGTCATAGAAATTGTTCGAGCGAGACTAAAGGATTTACGGATAGAACGAGTATGTTGGCGAGGCGATGCGATCGCGCAAATCCCTAGAACGCATCACGCTTAGTTTATCGTGACTTCGAAAGTCTCGAGCGAGATGTCGTTCGGACAACTTGTCAATGGGCAACGCAAGTTAGAAAATGTCTCAGAACGATGAATAAAGATGAATGGTCTTGATCGAGAAAACTTAGAGGATCGCGCGTATGATTTCGGATTGATTCAAAATGAATTGTGACTTGAGTTTGAACAACGATCTTGAAACTAGCTTGAGGAAGAGCAACGGAACTTGATCTTGAATATCGAGGAAATTGTGGAATATCCAACTCGGACAACAGCATCAACGCACGACTCGAAATCGGTTACAAAGGAAGATCGTCAGGTTACGCATATCGTAGATGGTATTGAGGCGTATCAAAGATCGATATGCAATAACTTGGGGGTACTCTGACTTGGCGAATGATGATCGTACAAATGTCATTGTCCCGTTGGATGCTATACTTGGGATGTTAAAAATGTATCGAGGAAAAGATAGATTTAGCTCGAGGATTTTCTAGTCGAATGTATGACGGTCAGACTATCGAATTAATTTGGCTTGGATGAAAATATGAATGCTTGGATTTGCTTCGTTGACAACCACAACATTGACGTTCTTGTCTTATGCGAGCGCAACTCCAGCCTCGCACATGCATCGTGCCGGATTATGGCGATCACTCCGCGTGAGCGCTGATATGGTAATTCATACAGCGGGAGTGATTAAACTTGGATGGCGTGGCAATCTGATTGCTTCGACTTATGGTTTGATGCGAAGGTGGACTCGAGAATGAATTTGTGTGCTTGAAGAATTAAACTTAAGGATTGAGTAGGTCCAATCCGCGTATCGAGAATGGGTTAGTCTAAAACTCAAATAAGAGTTACGCCCCGATGAGAATGATTATTCCGCAGGAGCGTTGCATGGTGATTCATGAACTGCCGTGGATAATCGGACTCGCGTGAGATTGGGGCGCAATGTATTGTCGAGCTGGATGACCTCGTGATCGAATACATGAATTGGTTAGAACTGGTGATTGAATGAAATTGAATTTGTGAAACGTAAGTCTTGATGCGAATTAGTTGATCATGCTCGATGTTCAGAAATTTGAGTGAAACGAACTTGGGTAAAAACTCCCGTACAAGCGAACAAATGGTTTGACCATAGGATTTGGGGAGAGCGTCGTACAACGACCTTGCACGTTGTGCCACTGAACTGACGTGTAACTATTACCTATGAGCTGACATAGCGGATAGGCGGACCACCCCATGCCGAGTGATTGAACCTGTGCGATTGATATTACAATATCGTCTGGACGGACGATAGACTTGGGTTAACAAGACTTAGAGTAGGACGGAAAACTGGGAGTGTGTGTGAACGACGACAAAATTGGCCCCAAACGACGAAAAAGATAGGAATGGATGATGCGCAAGTAAAGTTGGGATAACGAATTGAATCGTTGATAGGAAGAAATACTTGATGATTGTGCAATACTTGGTTTTGAATCGGACGAAAATTTCTTAGGCTTGGTCGACCCCGCTAAGAAGAAATCATACTAATTTCGTGGACAATAATGCTTGAGAAGCGAATCGAATCATCTCGAGGACCGAGATAAACGATATGTGATACACACATGAGTTCGGTTTTAAATCGAAGTTAGCAAAGCGATCGACAAATCAAAACTATCACGAATAGCTTGTCCGACATTGCTAGTCGCTAAGCTTGGTTGAAATGTACGTGTTCGAGGGACGCCTTGGATACGTGCACGATCCAAACTCAGCGATATGATGAACTCGAATGCAGCTGCAAGTGGGTGTTACGATGCGCATAAACGAAAGTGAGTTTGCCTCAGCCTACGACACTCGTATTTGACAAATTACAACGCACCTCGTGCGACCGTTTCAGTCCCATGATACGTCAAAATAGAAACCGAGTCGAAGAAACGCTTGAATTGAATAAGTGCCATCAACTCTAAAATGAATGAAAAGTTATTCAATAAAATTCGACCAAACGTATACGATACGGAACTTGGAAAGGTATCGAGTATAGTTCGATGCCATCGAGCGATAAGGCCAGTCGATAGGAATTGCCTACGATACGCACACGACGCAAGTTAAGGAATGGTAGGATGACCTGTACTTAGGAAGTCTCGAGGACAAGACTTATTTTGAGTGGTGTATTATGTAATGACCCGCTCCGCCCTAGCGGAACACCGATTCAAACGGCAAGTGCAACGACTCAAACGAGCCGTCGACCCGAAGAGTTGGCATCGACCTGATGAAGAATCGATGCAAGGCTTACATTAGCCCGTCAAGATGAATCCAGACTTAGACTTTCAAAGGCGCGCTCAGAGTATCGCTCGGCCGATGCGAACATCGCTAAGGTGGGTGGCTCCGATGAACCCGTCTTTGCTTAGCCTAGACACATAACAATACGGACACTATTGCTAGAATCGCTAGGCGATAACACTGCGCATGCTAATAAACGACTCAACGCACCTAGCTAAGGGAATAATCCCATCTTGTATGCTCGTATAGAATATGGAAAGGAATATGGAAAAATATGAGAACCCTCGCACCGTGCTCCACGCTCGTGCTAAGGCACAAGCTTGCGTTCAACAATGAAACAATGAATGGATTACAACAATGAAACGGGAAGACTATCAACATAGTCGTTCCGAGTAGAGTATAGCAACATTGAACGATTATGGGACCGATGGGTCACCAAGGCGACTCCCGCACGGGGAGTTGCGTAATGTATGAATGAATGAATCAATAAATGAATGAATGAATATGTGAATGAATCAACGAATGAACGAACAAGTGAAAGAAAGAAAGAAAGAATGAATGAATGAAAGATAAGATGGAAAGAATGGTTAGCGACAGGTATGACGGACACGTGCAACGGGGCTCGCTACCCGCGCTGCACGGACGCCAACCTGGTCGATAACACATTAAGGCTAAGGGTTAGCCTACGGCGCAGAGACAGCCGTTAAGTTAAAATGACAATAAAATACGAAATGGTCGTGGACGGCTCGTGCACGAGTGAAAAGGGATTCCAAAGGCAACGAACGACGTTTTCATGGCCGGCCTAGGCAGAATCATGGCCTACGGGCGGACAGAATGTGCGGGCTTGGGCACATAACCAAACGTAGGGCCAGTTATTCAATAGTCTATCAAGGTGTACCAGCCATCACGCTTGATAGATGAGAATGCCATAGGGGAAAATGTCCAAAATGGCTGACATGCCAGCGATCGGTGCATATAGATTTAAGTGGGCTTTCCTGGTGGCAATCCACATGCAAGTCCTTGCATTGAAATCAAAGTAGTCTAAGTTAACTGAACAAAGCACCTTCAGAATAGGCTTGAATATAACACACCAATGATCGAGAGTACTTCGAGCAAACGAGTTAGAAAAACGCCTACGATCCGCTAGAACCTGAGGCAGGGACACGCCCTTGAACACTGAATGTTACGCGAACTACATTAAGTTGTTTCATATGAATTGTTGACTAACTTGGTTTACTTTGGACAGGGAAGGTCGGACGGTAAGTATGGGTAAGTTATGCATGTATTTCCATGCGACACTTGTATTCGGCAATACGAGATAGGCTATAAAATATGCCATGAAACTGATCCTAAGGCAAGATTAGAAAGACAATGAATGATAGACGGTACACGAAAGTAAATAGAACGTGTTTGGTAATGATAGCATTGTGGGCGAGCTAGCCTCCCCACCAGTGCATAACAATGTACTGATAACCCCACAGTCTGCTTGCAGGATACAGGAGACATCATCGGGTGCGGAGCTTCCCTCGAACGTGCTAAGGCGCGGAGCTATCTCTGGAGCCTTGGAGCGTTGCAAGGAGCTGAAGCACCATATACAGGACATAATGTATCGAAATATCACTATGAATCATTCCATCTTGTAAGCCACTTGGCACACCTTTTATGTTTCACAGAGAGAGAGAGAGAGTTTGAGAGACTTGTAAACTCGGCCTAGCGCCGCTTGTAAACTTCTTAAAAATCAATAAAGAGTTGGAATTTGCTTCAATTTGTGTTAGTTTACTTTTCGCTGCAAATGGGAACACTCTGTGCGACTCTGTGGCCTAGCTCAAATCGGTCGTTTCTGGGATTAGCCTTGCACGGGCGCAACCTAGGCCCGTACGGCATCATGCCTTAGCGAGGACGATCGCTCCTGCGGGAGCGGGACGTGACAGAATCTTAGCGTTAGCACTCCATCGAAAGTAGATATGCCTGCCACTCAAATTTGTAGGGATGGTTACATATGCATCGGAGGAAAGAATCTATCCTTAGAAGTTATCGTCCTCGACGTCAAGGAGTACGATATAATCCTCGGCATGGATTGGTTAGGTGCATGCAATGCAACGATCGAGTGCGCAGAGAAGAGAGTTGTGTTTTGCCTTTCAAGCGAAACCGAGTTCTCCTATTCGTGCGGAGCAGCATCAAAGGCAGCAATGATGATATTGGTGATTTCGGCAAGGCGTATGTTACATTCTGGGTACAGCGGGTACCTAGCATCAGTTCAAGACACGAGAACGGAGATTGCAAGCATGGTCAAGACTGAAGTCGTGGCAAAATTTTTTGATGTGTTCCCAGATGAGTTGCCAGGGATGCCGCTGGACCGAGAGATAGAATTCAGCATCAACACCTTCCCGGACACCCGACCGATATCCAAAGTACCTTATCGAATGGCGCCGGCAGAGCTGAAGGAACTGAAAGCACAATTACAAGAGTTACTAGATCGCAGATATATTCGCCCTAGTGTCTACCCGTGGGGTGCCCCAGTATTATTTGTAAAGAAGAAGGATGGATCGATGCGGCTGTGCATCGATTATCGGAACTCAACAAAGCCACGGTACGAAACAAGTACCCGTTACCGAGGATAGACGATTTGTTTGACCAGCTGCAAGGGGCGACGGTATTTTCCAAGATTGATCTTCGCTCAGGCTACCATCAATTGAAGATCAAGTCCGAGGACGTGCCGAAGTCCGCCTTCCGAACACGATATGGTCACTACGAATTTCTAGTCATGTCCTTCGGCTTGACCAACGCTCCTGCCGCGTTCATGGATCTAATGAACCGGGTGTTCCGACCGTTCATAGACAAATTTGTCGTCGTATTCATCGATGACATTCTCATATATTCGAAGAGCAAGGACGAGCACGTGGAACACCTGAAGACGGTGCTATAGACTCTGCGTGAGCACCAACTTTATGCTAAGCTAAGCAAGTACGAGTTCTGGATGATCAGCGTGACGTTCCTTGGGAACGTTGTCTCAGCTGAAGGCGTCACGGTGGACCCAAAGAAGATTGAAGCAATAGTCGAATGGAAGCGGCCTACCTCAGCAGGCGACATCCGAAGTTTCCTCGGCCTGGCAGGCTACTACGGTAGATTTGTGAAAGATTTTGCCAAAATTGCGTTGCCTCTGACTCGCCTCACCCAGAAGGGAGTCGCATTCGAGTGGAACGATGCATGCGAATCGAGCTTTCAAAAGTTGAAGAAATGTCTCATCTCAGCGTCGATCCTTGCACTTTCAGACGGGCCAGAAGGGTTTCAAATATTTAGTGATGCATCGCGGACGGGTTTGGGATGCGGGCTTATGCAAAGGGATAAGGTGATTTCGTTTGCTTCGAGGCAATTGAAGCAACACGAGAAGAATTATCCTATGCATGATCTTGAGTTAGCGGCTATTGTGTTCGCGTTGAAGCTATGGCGGCACTATCTTTATGGTGTAGCTTGCAGCATCTATACGGACCATAAGAGCCTCAAATACATCTTCACTCAACGGGACCTGAACTTACGGCAGCGGCGTTGGCTCGAACTCATCAAAGACTACGATCTGACTATCGAGTACACGCCAGGTAAGGGAAACGTCGTGGCAGACGTGCTGAATAGAATGTTTGCAGGGTGCTTGTCTATCAACCGTAACATACAGCGAGACTTGGCGGAGATGGGTATCGAACTCAGAATCCGTTACCGTGGAGCACGATTGGCTCAATTGTACCTTGAGTCAAGCTCGCACAACAAGATAAAGACTGCACAGGAGGATGACCCATTCCTGAAGAAGATGCACGAGTTGATTTCGACGGGAAAGGCGACCGACTTTATGGTGGACGTGGGCGGAATGACGCGGATGAAGGGGAGGATATGCGTGCCGAACTTAGAAAGGAGATTCTGACGGAGGCCCATTATGCGAAGTACTCGTTGCACCCCGGAAGTACCAAAATGTATAAGGACCTGCGCACGACCTTTTGGTGGCATGGCATGAAGAAAGACGTGGCAACATTTGTGTCACAGTGCGTGGCCTGTCAACGGGTGAAGGTCGAGCATCAAAGACCAGGCGGGGAGCTACAGAACCTCGACATTCCAGTATGGAAGTGAAACGACATCTCTATAAATTTCATCATGGGCCTTCCGAAGACGTCGCGGGGGAATGATGCGATTTGGGTCATTGTCGATCGTTTGACCAAATCCGCTCATTTCATCGCTATTAAAACATCATGGAGCGTCGATCGGTTAGCTCAGATTTATCTCGACGAGATCGTCAGACTGTACGGGGTACCTGCCACAATCATTTCGGACAGAGACGGGCGATTCTTATCACATTTCTGGACGAGTCTACAGGCGGCGCTGGGCACTAAGTTGAACCTTAGCTCCGCGTACCACCCGCAAACCGATGGCCAGACAGAAAGGGTGAATCAGATCCTGGAGGATATGCTACGTCTGTACGCGATAGATTTGAAGATTAGTTGGGACACGCACTTGCCGCTCGCGGAGTTCGCATACAACAACAGTTATCAATCGAGCATCCAAATGGCTCCCTACGAGGCGCTTTACAGGAGGAAGTGCCGATCTCCGATTTGCTGGGACGAAGTCAGGGAGCGACAGGTGCTCGGGCCAGAACTAGTCGAACAAGCCGTCGAGAAGGTCCGCATGATTCGAAATAGGCTCTGTATTGCTCAGAGTCGACAAAAGAGTTATGCAGATACTCGTCGACGACCGTTAGAGTTCTTGGTTAGGGACCATGCGTTTTTGAAGGTGACGCCGATGCGGGGCGTCATGCGATTCGGGGTAAAAGGCAAGCTGAGTCCGAGATTCGTAGGGCCCTTCGAGATCCTCGAAAGAGTGGCGACCGTTGCTTACCGGATTGCGCTACATACTGCCCTGGCCGAAGTGCACAACGTCTTCCATGTCTCCTAACTTCAGAAGTACGTGCATGACCCAAGTCATGTGGTTAGTTTCGATCAGTTGGAGCTACGCGCCGATCTATCATACTCGGAGGAGCCCATGCAAATTTTGGACCGTAAAGAAAAGTTCCTACGGAGCCGATCGATGTCCTTGGTTCACGTACTCTGGCGCAACCATTCCGTTGAGGAGTCGACGTGGGAGCTAGAGGCGGAGATGAAGGAGAAGTACCCTTCACTTTTCGCCGACGAAGGTCAGACCCTTGTTCTTAAGTTTCGGGACGAAACTTTTTCTTAGTGGTATATTATGTAGTGCCCCGCTTCCGTTGGGGAGAAGCACTATGTAATAGGCTCGTGCCAAGTCAGACATGGTCGGGAACATAGATGGCTAGTATGACTCGGCGACGAGTTTGGTATACAAAAACCACGGCATCAATAAAATCGATTTGGACGAGTGATATGAGTACCGTTCCAACTAATGGATCGATTACTGTTGGAATAAGTCCTAGATGCGGTAGGCGGCGTCTTGGCGAAGGAACTCTAAAGAGAGCGACGCAACCCGTCTGCCGTTGGTTTTATTGGTTTTCTTGGCTTTCTGAACGAATTGTTGCGTGGATTTTATAGTGTGTTTTCGCGTCGATTTCTGAATGCGTCTTTGGGAATTTCGAAGGAAGGATTGAAGGAAGGGTTCTAATTCGATGCTCGTGCCATTGCAGGAGTTCGTGTAACTGACGCTTGACCGTCGCGAAGCGTTCTCCTACTCTCGGCGCAATCTCCTTAGGTGGGTGGTTCTTCGGCCCCTTCTTTTCTACTCCTTCCCGCCAACTAAATTCTTTAAGTTCAACGTTCAAATCGATAATGCTAACGGGATGTATGCTTGCCACTAAGATCAAGAGCTTGGGATAATATATCAACCTAGAGAAGTTAACTCCAAATCTATAAGTTCACACTAAGTAGAGAAAAGATAAAATTCTATGAAAGAGATATAATATATTTCATGCCATGCAAAACACAACGATGAAAACCTTGGTGGCGGTACATCATGCCTCGGAGAATTTGGTGCCTACGGGATGCTAAATCAGAACGTACGGTTTCGGAGAAAAGGACCCTTGTACGAGTAGGAATGATTATGTGATTTGATAATAGTTACGCTATGCAATTTACTTCATATATATTAAACTGTTCATACATTCACATGGTCAAGGACGACTTGTGCACAAGGTGAGCTTTCCTCGAGACGGTACCCGGGGCCCTGGGACCGAATCGGCCTAGGAGAAAATTATGGAAATCGTGCTTCGGCGCGAGGTATTGCGAGGCTTCTAGTTAGGCTCGCTACCTGGACTGGAGGGCACGTCACAAGGCTACGTAATCGTCCTTCATGGTATCGATATCACCAATGACCGCATATAGGATAGATTGCATGCTCACCTATTGTCTTGTGCAGGTGGTAAGTATCATGTATATTTTGTGCAGGAAAGGAGCACGGCCGTGGTAAGAATGCCTTTAAATTGGTTATGTATTATCGTTTAAAATGTGCCTTCGATATGAACTGCAATTCATATAGTTCTAAATAGAAAGATCACTTCGTATGCTAGAATCCTTAATAAGCAGTGTCGGTTTAGACGAGTGGGTTCGTCCCATCCACTAGCATAGTATGCTAACCCCCAACTCTCCAGGTAACGAGCGCGCTGCGGGAGCTCGAGACTAGACCGGAAGCTGAAGAACGGGAGACGGCACAAAGCTCTCCTATTTTGAAATATTTTGAAGCCCAACTCAGATCGAAGGCTTTGTTCAAATGTATAAAGGGGCGTGAATGTATGGAATGACAAGGATTATTTAAGGGCAAGCTTGTCGAGAGTTTTTCTTTTGTGTTTCAAGATATAGCCGCAACGGCATATGTAATGTAAAAATGACCTTGCATATACTTTGCAAGCTTATGAATGAAAAGCTAAATTTCTTCCTATGCTATGTTTTCAACTCTCTGCACTGTTTAATTTCAACGCGTCGAGTCAAAAGAAATTTCCAATTGCACATCATTGCCTTGTGTAAGTCCATTAAAGACTTACACGGCATCACGTCCCGACCTGTGGGGATCGATTTATATCGAGTCAAGGCGATGGCGACCGATTCGACGAGTCGGGGCGTGACAGAGACAAATCCACTACCAACAAGTAAGGAAAAATATACATGAAAACAAAAATGATTAGGTGGGAGTAGCAAAGAAGACCCAAGACACGTCATCTCCGAATGAATAGAGAAGATCGCGACCTCGACTAGGACACCTGTAATATCACAGAAGCGCACACACCTGGAGAGATAACCAGGTCCTCAGAGGGACGTAACAAGATACAGGAAGAACATGCCATATGAACTGAATAATAATGTACCATAAAATAAAGATAAAGTAAAAGTGTCCAAACCAAAACACAGCTCAATATCCCATCATCGAAACAGTAGGCTACCCCTACAACCAAACAAGGACAAGGGGTAACATACTACTCCGCGATGTGAAATTTTTCTGTGCCATGATTGGAACATAAAATTTGCTAAGGTCTCCTAACCTTTCTAGTAGGCAATTTACAAGACATATCGATGTATGGGCAGGTGAAGGCTGACTCCCCCAGGAAAAGGTAACAACTCACAACACGCACACGTCAAGTACCAATACTATCAGCCGGCATAACTCGAGGCTAGCGGCCCACGTGACCCATCAGTCCACGTAGCTCGAGGCTAGTGACCCTCGCGACTCGACTACCGTAGTACGCAGTTCCTACAGCTTTTGGATTTGGGGTATCCCATACATTTAATTGTCTTCTCCCTCCTAAGGACACTAGCAAAAGGTAGTTCGCTAAGACTAGGTCCATATGCATACAAAAAAGACAAGAAAGAAAATAACTGAAGCAAAATAAAATGAACTAAAAATAGCAAGTAATGGATCCAACTGAAAACAAATAATAAATATGAAATAAATAAATAAATAAATAAAGGTGCGTATAATTATAACAGTAAATAAGGCAAGGTATCTTGCCTGCGGGTGGTACGAGAAGCAGCAAAATCCAACAATCAGAATCGTCAACACGAAAGTCAAAATCCACAAGAAGCTCCGGATACTGAAACAAACATCACGCACGAGTTTGGAATAAAAGATATGCCTAGAAAACGCCTGTCCAAAAGTCAAATTCTGGAACAGGGGAAATTTCGTAATTTCGGGTCAAAACGATGTCCGCCGTTGGACCCGCTTTGCACCGAAATACGTGCCAATATTTATGGTTTCTAAAGTTGTCAAACTACACGTCTACAGATTTGTTTTGATGAGATGAACCCAACGGTATGTCCAATTTTGGATTCCGGTAGGTTGTGCACAAAATCGTCCGTTGAGTGCGATTGTGGGCCCGCCAAAATAGCGTCCCGATCAACGGTCTCAGAATCGGACCAAACTTGGCTCACAGGACCAGAAAAATATTTCTAGACCAATGGCGCAAGTTTCATCATGATATGATGAGTGTGCACAAAGTTGTGACTTAATTTGCAAAGGGTCGATACGGGGTATCTCGACGGATACGCCCTGATTTTGTCGAGCACGTGCAACGAAATCGGGTTCCGTCAGTTCACACACGTCGACAACATCCATACGCGCCTTTCTATGCATAGAGTGTGCGACCACGTCGCCCGGTTTGTCGGGGCGCACGCCGTATCGGGTGTTTTTCCACTTTTTGAAAACAGAATTTACAGTTTTTCGGATAACTTTAACAACGTGTAACTTTCTACATACTAGATAAAAAGTGAATCCAGAAGGTGCATTACAATCTTGGTTATGTTGTCTTTGACTGTCTTCAATTAGTTTCTATGAAAGTTTAATGGACAGCGAGGAAAGTGGCCGACAAGTTGGTGTTTCAAAACAGTTTTTAATATTCCAGAAAATTAGTTTTTCTCCAACTTCGCCTCGATTTTTCGAGCAAGTTGGATGGCCATGTTGAAATCCACCTGGGGGATCTCGAAGAGGGTCATGTGGGCTTTCTACATGAATTTACGGATCTAAAAACGGATTTAAAATGAGGGAGATATCGATCGGGGAAGTGGGATACCTTAAAGTGGAAAACTGTTGTTGTTGTTGTTGTCGTGACGGCCGGGAGACGGGACTGCTGTCGCTCCGGCGAGGTTGGACATGCACGCCGAGAAGAGAGGGGAGGATGGAGGGGAAAAGAGAAGGAAGGAGGAGGAGATTAGGGTTTTTCTTTTGAGAGTTAAATATATATGAATATGTATATATACATATATAAGGTTGGGGGGGTTTCGAACTAATGGCTGCTGTTTGAATAAAAGGGGGTCGGCCCCTTTATTATGTTGCAGCTACTGCTGCTTATTCCTTTAGAGATTGGGGTGGTCGGGTGGGGCCGACCACCCAATCTTTCTTTTTTTTTTCTAAATCTTATCTTATATATGGTTATCTATATATATATATCTATATATATATATATATATATATATATATATATATATATATATATGAACCCAATAATTTTCTACAAAATCAAAAAGAAATTTTAATAACATCTATCATATAGGAAATCAACTTAAAAACATATACATATATTTAAATTCATTTGATATTAAAATCAACTAAATAATAATAATAATATCTAATAGGATAATTATGTTTATTTAATCACCATAACATAACTTTAATTATAATAAAATAATAATAATCGTCCCAATGGGTGAACTTTATCGCTCACCTATGTATGGGTCCAGAAAATTGTAAATTTTTGTAAGATATTATTTTATTAATAAAATATAGATTTTTGTACCCAAAGTCAATAAATATTCAACAAGTTCTAAAAATAATTTAAAAATATTTGTACATACACAAAATATTCCTATATGGCCACCTTAGTCACCCCACCTGCTCACATGGGCTTAAATTTGGTTCGGCCCTGTTCGGGCTGAATTGGCCAAACCGGGACATAAAAAAAAACCATAAATTGTATAAATTTATTTTTAAGTCTAATAAAATAATTAAAAAAATAATTAAAAAATAGGGATTTTACAACTTTAAATTCCTTCAAATAGATTTAATTATAGTACACTAGATTACCCATAAAATCGACGCCAACTTGGCGAAAAAAACTGTTCCGAATCAAACAGAGTTTCGATTCCACGGAGCTGTTTTGGAAGGCGAATATTCGTCAATCCATCGATTAATTTAGAAAGGTACCTGAATAGGTTTAACGACAACCTATACGGTACGAAACGTCTTTGGTAGTTTTTATTCTCATCTACTTTACATCAAGGAATTACTTTTCAAAATCAGGAAAAAACCTACAAAATATGTTTTGAAAAAGTTTAGAATTTCCCGATACGGCATACGCCCCCATAAATCGGGCGACATAGTCGCAACCCATGAGCATCGAAAGACGCGTATGGGTGTTGTCGATGTGTGAGATTCGACGGAACTCAATTTCGTTGGGTGTGCACGACGAAATTAAGACGTATCCGTCGAGATACCCCGTATCGACCTATTTGCAAACTAGCCAGTGACTTTGTGCATATTCATCATCTCAAGACGAAACTTGCACCAATAGGACCGTATCGTTTTTCTGATCCTGTATGCCAAGTTTGGTCCGATTCTGAGAAGGACGACCGGAATGCTATTTTGGCGGGCCTGTGACCCAATCCAACAGGCAATTTTTTGCACGGCCCATCGGAATTCCACTTTGGACATACCTTGGTTTCGTCTCATCAAATCGGACCCGTAGACATATAGTTTGACAACTTTAGAGACCGTAGATACTGACACGCTTTTCGGTGCAAAGCGGATCCAACTGCGGACATCATTTTGATCCAAAATTACGGTTTTGCTCCTGTGTCCAGAATTGGACTTATGGGTAGACTATTCTAGCTAATTTGAATATTATGAACATGTTGGCAATATCTGTTTCAGCATCCGAAGGCGTTTGTCGGAGTTTAGATTTTGTGACTCTTTGATTTGACGAGTTGTTTCCGGGACATGTTGCTACCACCAGGCAAGTATACATTGTCTTCCTCTACAGCTTTATTTACATGCTTATTTCTCTTGTTATCTAGTTTTACTAGTTGGTTATTGCAATGTGTTTTGTTCATATCATGCATGCTAGTTGATATATATATAGTCCTTGCTCATAGTTTGCCTTGTAGTTCATATTGGACATGTTTTCATATGTACCTTGACTAAGTCATATCATGTCGTAGGACGAGTGCGTCATAACTGAACTGCTATTTTGTTGTTTAGATTTTCTCAACCTGTGAGTCCACACTCGGGGCATGTCATGCCCCAGTACCGGAATACGGGGACGGACGTAGGCCAGCTACACCGTATAAGGTACGAATACGCTATACGGTGATGACGGCTGTCAAGTCTTGCTGGGTATCCTAGCATGCAATCAATCTATGGCCTAAATCCGATCTCATGTCCACAGGCAAATCACAATGAAACAACATCAAGAGAGAGAATCATATGGAAAGCAGGAAATACTTATATGAAAATCAGGAATCTACAGTACATGATAATAATGCAGACTAGTATACCTTTCCACAGTTCCTAGCATGGTCGGGAACTGAAGCACATCCTCCAAGTCGAGTCTGGACGATCCACAGGGTCGGTCTCAGGCAATATGGGAACAATCCAGGGTTGGTCAGGCCAACCGTAGCAAGTACCAGAAAGGAAGGCTCAAGGACGGGCGAAGAAAACCAGCAGGATAAAATATGACAAGGATAACATCTAAAAACAATAAATAAAGATAAGGGATCGTGCGGTACCAACGCACGATAACAATCCACAAGTATAGTGAAGCTAACACAATCACAATCTCCCTAGCATCCACTAACACCTGCATTGCCAGCTGAAAATCAATATCAGCTGGCTAGCAGGCAACAAGCCAAACAACACAGAAGGACAAGCGGCCACACAATGCCTACGGCTTGCTATTATTAGCTAACTAGGGTTATCACAGGCCTAATTACTAACAAGATGCAATAAGACTTCAAAGTCCAGCTCATGCTTGCTACTACCCGAATGGCCCCAGCAAAAGAAAAAGATAAATATAGCAGGCACACTGCAGTAAGATACATGTGTCCTAAAGAAGTGCCACACTCGACGGAGGGCTAGGAATGCGCTCATCTCGACGGATAGCAACAAATCCCTAGTATATATATAGATACATAGGGCCGGGGTGAGACAAGCAACAGGTCACTGGGAAGTCCCCATGAACTACATGATTAATCTAGTTATTAGCCTAGTCAGTTTCATTATGGATCCCTGACCGTAGTACTCAGGGATCCATGTCCTAGACATGATGCAAGACAAGACTGGACTGGTGGCTTATACAAGCACAATCAAGAGAAATCAACCACGGTGTCAACACGGGGTCATGCTGAGCAAGTCAGGACTAGCTGTCGCAACAGCAAACAAGAGTAAACATGCCATGTCGAGAGTACTAGTCAGGAGTGCGCCACCACGGGCCACTATCAAGAATCAAGAGTATACATGCCAGGTTTACCATCAAGTCCAGAGTGCTAGTCAGGAGTGCACCTCTACGGGCCACTATCAAGAATCAAGACAGGTCCAGGTCATCGTGTAATACCAGAAACAAGGTCAAACCTATCAGTCACAAGAAGTCACATGCCCAAATCGTGACATGGATATCAAGTCGGGTACAAGATCAAAATCTCCACTATAATAGCCTGTCAAGTACACATGGGAACCTACAGCTCAAATCATCAAGTCAATCCATCCACCAGATCAATCTAGCAAGGGTCTCCCATCCATGATGGAGTGAATATCACGTCAATAAAGACAACCACCAAATACCAAGCTCATTCCCCTAACAATGCTAGCCCCTCTGACTCACAAGAATCCTCCAAGTCAATGATCACAAGCTACTAGAAAACAAGCCCCTCAACTACCAAGACACAGCAATCAAACCAGGTTCTCCAACTACCGGAATACACAAAGGTACCAGGTTTTGGGCGTTTGGAAAGTCGAGTAAAATCATATAATAATACCCTCGATATTCTCCTCGTTCCACGAAATATTCGTAATCACCAAAATCCAAGAATCCACATAGATCTACCAAGTCAATATCCCGAGATCATACTCTCCATAATACTCAATCCTCAGTCATATCCACAAATCACAACTCCCCATACATAGGACAACTGTCAGCTCTATCTGACTAGACTAGGACAACCCCTAGGATGAAGGGTCAGGGGACAAGAGTCTGGTAATAAATATCGCCGGTAGTGGCAAGGATTACACAGACCGCTCTGGAGTAAATCCACAACCCTTAAACCAAACAAGGACCAGGGTTACAGACCGTCTTCCGAGTGGAACCGCTCTCCTTACGCTATCCGACGTACAAGACAGATCAGGAGCTAGGCGACTGATCTAGTCTGGAGTCTACCTAGCAAGCAATGGGATCAGGTATACCATACCAAGGTGAACAGGCACGAGCCCAGTCCAGCAAACCAAAGGAATGGTTCTGCCCAGTCCTTCGAACCAAATTCTCGATCGGGAATTTTGGAAGAATCCGGCAGAGTCTTCTCTGTATTCTGGACAGGAGCTCCCAGCGAGTTGGGGCTAAAATCCACTCGGCGCAACCCGCCGCAGAATCGCAGAATCGCAGACTGAGAACACTAGGTCTCAGCTACCAGCAGCACTATGATGCGTACTAGAAACAAGTCGATAGCCGAGAATACTAAGTCTCGGCCTCCAGCAGCACTACGATGCGTACTGGAAATCAATCGAACCCGAGACCACTAATGTCTCGGCCTCCAGCAGCACTACGATGCGTACTGGGCGCCAAGCCAACATGCATAATAATAAAATAACCGCCTCGCAGGGTACACCACAACACATGCCCATAAATCCCTAACCCAAGCACAATCACCGCCACAAGTAAAGTTAGCCAGAGCCGTTACCCGACCGCGAGTCGGACACGGGGCATACAGGGACAATCCATACATGTGAGTCGTGCTCGTGTCCTCAGAGGTGTGGATGACCCATCCGAGTTGCCCGATACGGTCTATCCCGGTATCGGACCAAGCTATCCTAAGTTATCATCATGGCAGTTCTACTACTAGGCTACACTAATCATGGTTATAAAATTTACAAGTACAAATTAATTAAATGAAATAAAATCCAGAAGAGAGGGCAAGAGCCGTCGATGAGCAAGGGATACTTGCCTAGCGGGCTCGGCTAGGAAAGCAAGTCTTCGGCGATCAGGATCCAGGCTAGCACGTCCATCGAGATCCTCAGAACACACAATAAACAATCATTAGAATTAAATAATATAATAACAGGAAGCACGAAAGATGGCAGAAGGCTATACCGTACGGGTCCCGCAAGCAGCACAGGGATCTGGCACAGAAACCGTAGAACGTGGACCAATACGGGCACGCAAACCGAGACGCACACGTATATCGAGACGTACACGTAGGCCGAGGGATCACGAATATCAAGATGGTACACGAATCACGTAACATGCAAATCGAAACGTGCACGCGAATCGAGACGGCACAAAGACCAATACGGCAAGTAAATCGGAGCGAGCACACAAATCGAGGAGTGCACACGAATCGAGACGGAGCGAGATTCAAGGAAGCACGCAAATCAATACGATATACAAGTCGACGTATGCACGCAAATCGATACGATGCGAAGTCCAGAGTGATACACAAACCAAGGCGGCACGTAAATCCGTACGTACATGCAAATCGAGATGGCACAAAGTCCAAGGTGGCACAGGTCACGAGGTAGGCACAAAGGCCGAGATACGAGGATCGAGGCAACACACAAACCGAGGTGGCACGGTGCCCGAGACAGCGCGAGGCTCGAGGCGTCCCGCTGCCCAAGACAGCACGTGGATCGGGGTGCACGAAAACCAAGAATGCCTGCAAATCAAGGCGTACGCAAACCGAGGCACATAAAAAATGAAGAAACACGCACACCGAGGTGCACGTGTCCCAAAAGGCATAAAAGACGAAGGAGAGCGCACCAAATGAGGGTGCGCTGCCCGAGGCGTCACGCTGTACGAAGCAGCGCACTGCTCGAGGCAGCACGCTGCCCGAGGCGCGCCGATCGAAGGGCTCGCTCCCCGAGGAGCTCACAGCCCAAGGAGGAGAGAGGAGGCGGAGGAACAGGCGGTGGCCGCCGGGAAAGCCCGGCCAGGCGAGGTCGGGGGCTCCGGCGGAGGGAGGACAGAGAGAGGAGGAGGCGGAGGAGCTCACCGGAGGGGTTTGGCCAGGCGGGGTGACTCACCGACGGAGGGGGAGAACAGCGGCGGCAGCCAGGTCGGGGCGGCGCCGACTGTCGGAGAAGAGGGGCTGCGACGGAGGAGAGGGCAGCAGCAACGACAGCGGCTATGGCCAGGCGGAGGAGAAGAAGAAGAAGGCGATGGTGGTGGCGGCGGTGGCTGAAAGTCGTGGTGGTGGTGGCTGATGGCGGAGACGACGATAATGGTGGAGGTGGAGGCTGATGGCGGTGGCTGCGGAGAAGGGGGCGGGGACTGGCGGCGGCGGCCGGAGCTCGGGGGGGAGAGAGAGGAAAGGGAGATCGAGGGAGAGAAAGAGAGCCGAGAGGAGAGAGAGGGAGCAGTGAGGGGGAGAGGGAGCTCGGGTAGGGGAGAGTGAGGGGAGAGAGAGTGTGAGCAGAGAATAAGAGAGAGGGGGGAGCTGGCTTCTCCAGCAAGTGAGAGGGGAGAGAGAGGAAGAGTGTGAGAGTGGGAAAGGTGAGGGAGGAGAGAGGGAGTGGGTGAGTGATGTGAGGGGTGATTTGAGTGAAGAGAGAGGGGGTTAGGTATAGGAAAATTAAAATGATAATAATAATAATAATAATAACAATGATATTAATAATAGTGGCAAGAACAATAATGCGAATAAAATTCACCTTTAAGAAAATATCAATAAAATTTTAACAATACCCAAATTTCAAAAATCCTCCAAATACAGTCAAATACTATTTTCAAAAATAGGTATTTGACATCCTACCCACCTTACAAAAATTTCGTCCTCGAAATTTCAAAATTATCAAAATAGGGTTTTCAAAACTAGTACATATATATCTGCCATGAAAAACTCTACCCACCTTACAGAAATCAAGTAATACAATAAGAAACGAACAAAATCTCAATATGAAAACATCAAAGAGAACAAGGTCTAGCTTAAATAAATCAACTCGCAAGGTAAATCGAAAACATCGAAAGAATCTCGAAAATCAAAGTCTCGCATACACGAAATAACCCCATAAATCAAAACAAGTATAGAATGTCGAAAACAATGTCAAAAAAAACGTAAAATCCCAACTGCATAAAATCCTCACAAATCATAAAATACAGGATATCTATCTCGAACCGATAACCGTAGTTCCTAATATCCGAAAAATGTGTGTCATGATCATTCCTTGCCACGCCATCCGGAATGGCTGCAAAAGATGCATCAGGGCACTATAATCGAGTGGCTGCAACTTTCGTTACCACACCGTCAAGGTATACTAGGGTCACCCGGTACTCTTGACAAATGCCCAAAACGAATCAAATCCATAACCTAAACATCTGAATCACTAAAATCACAAAATCTCTAATAATATAACGAGTCCTAGAAAACCATCAAAATCCAAAATCCAGGTGAATCGTAACACACATCCAAAAAATATTTTCAATAATAACCACAAGATAGCTTTTCTAGGAAAATACTCCATATCCGTAGGGAAATACTCCAAATCAAGAATCCATATCAAAACATAATGTATAGAAGGTATATCTATAATCAAAATAATATCTGAAATAGATAATCATGAGTGCGGAACTGTCCGAAATCAAGGAAGCCGAATCGATACGAGAATATCCCTCGGATACTCAACAAATATTAAAATATCCAATCTCAGAGTCCTGATGACATCTTCATTCCGCAGCAATCCAGCCAACGCTCGAAGAGGGCGATAATGATACTAAGTCAACACGAAGTCAACGCACGAAAGGGATAACAAGAAATCAAACAAGGCGAAACACCGATAGAGAGTACAGAACCCAAGATAAATAATCATGTAACCCAAATGATGGAGATAACATCTCATCAAATAAGGTGATCGACATGACCAACTATAGGATCATATCTATCAAACAAGGATCAGAGGTAGATAACACGAATAAGACATGGCCAAGCAAGATAGGTCCAAGTAGAGATGAGGACCAGTTCACAGGTTCAAGAGAGCGAAGGACAAATGTAACAAGTGGGAATACCAAGGAATAGTGGACTGAGATCAATAATCATGTGATACCCAATAAAATCTCAAAACGAGACCTGCATGGGCCACCACTAAAACCATGTCACGCCCCAGTACCGGAATACGGGGACGGACGTAGGCCAGCTACACCGTATAAGGTACGAATACGCTATACGGCGATGACAGCTGTCAAGTCTTGCTGGGTATCCTAGCATGCAATCAATCTATGGCCTAAATCCGATCTCATGTCCACAGGCAAATCATAATGAAACAACATCAAGAGAGAGAATCATATGGAAAGCAGGAAATACTCATATGAAAATCAGAAATCTACAGTACAGGATAATAATGCAGACTAGTATACCTTCCCACAGTTCCTAGCATGGTCGAAAACTGAAGCACATCCTCCAAGTCGAGTCTGGACGATCCACAGGGTCGATCTCAGGCAATCTGGGAACAATCCAGGGTTGGTCAGGCCAACCGTAGCAAGTACCAGAAAGGAAGGCTCAAGGACGGGCGAAGAAAACCAGCAGGATAAAATATGACAAGGATAACATCTAAAAACAGTAAATAAAGGTAAGGGATCGTGTGGTACCAACGCACGATAATAATCCACAAGTATAGTGAAGCTAACACAATCACAATCTCCCTAGCATCCACTAACACCTGCATTGCCAGCTGGAAATCAATATCAGCTGGCTAGCAGGCAACAAGCCAAACAACACAGAAGGACAAGCGGCCACACAATGCCTACGGCTTGCTATTATTAGCTAACTAGGGTTATCACAGGCCTAATTACTAACAAGATGCAATAAGACTTCAAAGTCCAGCTCCTGCTTGCTACTACCCGAATGGCCCCAGCAAAAGAAAAAGATAGATATAGCAGGCACACTGCAGTAAGATACATGTGCCCTAAAGAAGTGCTACACTCGACGGAGGGCTGGGAATGCGCTCATCTCGACGGATAGCAACAAATCCCTAGTATATATATAGATACATAGGGCCGGGGTCAGACAAGCAACAGGTCACTAGAAAGTCCCCATGAACTACATGATTAATCTAGTTATTAGCCTAGTCAGTTTCATTATGGATCCCTGACCGTGGTACTCAGGGATCCATGTCCTAGACATGATGCAAGACAAGACTGGACTGGTGGCTTATACAAGCACAATCAAGAGAAATCAACCACGGTGTCAAGACGGGGTCATGCTGAGCAAGTCAGGACTAGCTGTCGCAACAGCAAACAAGAGTAAACATGCCATGTCGAGAGTACTAGTCAGAAGTACGCCACCACGGGCCACTATCAAGAATCAAGAGTATACATGCCAGGTTTACCATCAAGTCCAGAGTTCTAGTCAGGAGTGCACCTCTACGGGCCACTATCAAGAATCAAGACAGGTCCAGGTCATCGTATAATACCAGGAACAAGGTCAAACCTATCAGTCACAAGAAGTCACATGCCCAAATCGTGACATGGATATCAAGTCGGGTACAAGATCAAAATCTCTACTATAATAGTCTGTCAAGTACACATGGGAACCTACAGCTCAAATCATCAAGTCAATCCATCCACCAGATCAATCTAGTAAGGGTCTCCCATCCATGATGGAGTGAATATCATGTCAATAAAGACAACCACCAAATACCAAGCTCATTCCCCTAACAATGCTAGGCCCTCTGACTCACAAGAATCCTCCAAGTCAATGATCACAAGCCACTAGAAAACAAGCCCCTCAACTACCAAGACACAGCAATCAAACCAGGTTCTCCAACTACCGGAATACACAAAGGTACCAGGTTTTGGGCGTTTGGAAAGTCGAGTAAAATTATATAATAATACCCTCGATATTCTCCTTGTTCTACGAAATATTCGAAATCACCAAAATCCAAGAATCCACATAGATCCACCAAGTCAATATCCCGAGATCGTACTCTCCATAATACTCAATCCTCAGTCATATCCACAAATCACAACTCTCCATACATAGGACCACTGTCAGCTCTATCTGACTAGACTAGGATAACCCCTAGGATGAAGGGTCAGGGGACAAGAGTCTGGTAATAAATATTGCCGGAAGTGGCAAGGATTACACGGACCGCTCTGGAGCAAATCCACAACCCTTAAACCAAACAAGGACCAGGGTTGCAGACCATCTCCCGAGTGGAACCGCTCTCCTTACGCTATCCGACGTACAAGACAGATCAGGAGCTAGGCGACTGATCTAGTCTGGAGTCTACCTAGCAAGCAATGGGATCAGGTATACCATACCAAGGTGAACAGACACGAGCCCAGTCCAGCAAACCAAATGAATGGTTCTGCCCAGTCCTTCGAACCAAATTTCCGATCGAGAATTTTGGATAAATCCGGCAGAGTCTCCTCTGTATTCTAGACAGGAGCTCCCAGCGAGTTGGGGCTAAAATCCACTCGGCACAACCCGCCGCAGAATCGCAGACTGAGAACACTAGGTCTCAGCTACCAGCATCACTATGATGCGTACTGGGAACAAGTCGATAGTCGAGAACACTAAGTCACGGCCTCCAGCAGCACTACGATACGTACTGGAAATCAATCGAACCCGAGACCACTAATGTCTCGGCCTCCAGCAGCACTACAATGCGTACTGGGTGCCAAGCCAACATGCATAATAATAAAATAACCGCCTCGCAGGGCACACCACAACACATGCCCATAAATCTCTAACCCAAGCACAATCACCGTCACAAGTAAAGTTAGCCAGAGCCGTTACCCGATCGCGAGTCGGACACGGGGCATACAGGGACAATCCATACATGTGAGTCGTGCTCGTGTCCTCGGAGGTGTAGATGACCCATCCGAGTTGCCCGATACGGTATATCCCGGTATCGGACCAAGCTATCCTAAGATATCATCATGGCAGTTCTACTACTAGGCTACACTAATCATGGTTATAAAATTTACAAGTACAAATTAATTAAATAAAATAAAATCCAGGAGAGAGGGTAAGAGCCGTCGATGAGCAAGGGATACTTGCCTAGAGGGCTCGGCTAGGTAAGCAAGTCTTCGGCGATCAGGATCCAGGCTAGCACGTCCATCGAGATCCTCAAAACACACAATAAATAATCATTAAAATTAAATAATATAATAACAGAAAGCACGAAAGATGGCAGAAGGCTATACCGTACGGGTCCCGCAAGCAGCACAGGGATCTGGCATAGAAACCGTGGCACGTGGACCGATACGGGTACGCAAACCGAGACGCGCACGTATATCGAGACGTACACGTAGGCCGAGGGATTGCAAATATCAAAATGGTACACGAATCACGCAACACACAAATCAAGACGTGCACGCGAATCGAGACGGCACAAAGACCAATGCGGCAAGTAAATCGGAGCGAGTACGCAAATCGAGGCGTGCACACAAATCGAGACGGAGCGAGATTCAAGGAAGCATGCAAATCAATGCGGTATACAAGTCGACGTATGCACGCAAATCGATGATATAGAAGTCCAGAGTGATACATAAACCAAGGCGGCACGTAAATCCGTACGTACATGCAAATCGAGATGGCACAAAGTCCAAGGTGGCACAGGTCACGAGGTAGGCACAAAGGCCGAGACACGAGGATCGAAGCAATACACAAACCGAGATGGCATGGTGCCCGAGACAGTGCGGGGCTCGAGGCATCCCGCTGCCCAAGGCAGCACGTGGATCGGGGTGCACGAAAACCAAGAATGCGTGCAAATCAAGGCGCACGCAAACCGAGGCACGCAAAAAATGAAAAAACACGCACACCGAGGTGCACATGTCCCAAAAGGCATAAAAGACGAAGGAGAGCACACCAAATGAGGGTACGCTGCCCGAGGCGTCACGCTGCACGAAGCAGCGCACTGCTCGAGGCAGCATGCTGCCCAAGGTGCACCGATCGAAGGACTCGCTCCCCGAGGAGCTCACAGCCCAAGGAGGAGAGAGGAGGCGGAGGAACAGGAGATGGCCGTCGGGGAAGCCCGGCCAGGCGAGGTCGGGGGCTCCGGCGGAGGGAGGACAGAGAGAGAAGGAGGCGGAGGAGCTCACCGGAGGGGTTTGGCCAGGCGGGGTGACTCACCGACGGAGGGGGAGAACAGCGGCGGCAGCCAGGTCGGGGCGGAGCCGACTGTCGGAGAAGAGGGGCTGTGGCGGAGGAGAGGGCAGCAGCAGCGACAGCGGCTATGGCCAGGCGGAGGAGAAGGAGAAGAAGACGATGGTGGTGGCGACGGTGGCTGAAAGTCATGGTGGTGGTGGCTGATGGCGGAGACAACGATAATGGTGGAGGTGGAGGCTGATGGCGGTGGCCGCGGAGAAGGGGGCGGGGGCTGGCGGCGGCGGCCGGAGCTCGGGAGGGAGAGAGAGGAAAGGAAGATCGAGGGAGAGAAAGAGAGCCGAGAGGAGAGAGAGGGAGCAGTGAGGGAGAGAGGGAGCTCGGGTAGGTAGAGTGAGGGGAGAGAGAGAGTGAGCAGAGAATAAGAGAGAGGGGGGTGCTGGCTTCTCCAGCAAGTGAGAGGGGAGAGAGAGGAAGAGTGTGAGAGTGGAAAAGGTGAGGGAGGAGAGAGGGAGTGGGTGAGTGATGTGAGGGGTGATTTGAGTGAAGAGAGAGGGGGTTAGGTATAGGAAAATTAAAATAATAATAATAATAATAACAATGACATTAATAATAGTGGCAAGATCAATAATGCGAATAAAATTCACCTTCAAGAAAATATCAATAAAATTTTAACAATACCCAAATTTCAAAAATCCTCCAAATACACAAATACAGTCAAATACTATTTTCAAAAATAGGGATTTGACAGGGCAAGGGTTGACTGTTTGCACTTGCAAGTCCATACTTGGGACGAGGGTGATTGTCTTGAACTAACCTGCGAGTCCACACCCGGGGCGAGAGTTAGTGATTTGTCTTGAACTAACCTGTGAGTCCACACTCGGGGCGAGGGTTAGTGATTTGTTCAAACCTGTGAGTCCACACTCGGGACGAGGGTTTGGTATCCGTTGATCTCTTGTTCACCAGTTTTCTTCCAGCAGTTCATTTATGCGTAGTTGTTCTCGTATTCATATTTCATAGTCACTTATCAGTTTTCTTCTCTTTCCTGTTTATTTCTTTATGCATGATAAACAGTTAGATAGACATGTTTTATGTATCTTGCTAGTCCCTTGAGGACCTGATGATCTCTTTAGGTAGTTGATTGCACGGAGTTAGTTAGTTGGTCATGATGGTTGTTGATTAAATTTGCAGGATTCAGGTATGCTAGTGATATTGATTTGTTATCCTCTCGTGCTTTATATTCCTTATCATGATATATTATGCGTATCGGCCTAGTTTATAGACTCATGTTATTTTTTTGGAGTCTAATCAGACATATATGCTAGTGGGCTGCAGACCATGAACCATAATGTTCATTCTTGTATTTATATTCTTTTTGTGGATTGAGATATACCATATTAGACATGATACCCTATTCTGGACAGCTTATACGTATTCGAATTGGGCTGGAGTCCGCTTGATACGTAGCTGGCTTGCGCACGAACTCGCATCCCGAAACGCGGGTGCGGGTCATGACAAGTTTTTTTGGTAGCCCATGCAGGTCAGAGCATATCGTATCGGTTACATAACTGTATTGATACGAGCATGCAAATATGATTAAACCCACAGAAATCTCAATCCACACTGCATTGAAAATTCTTTTAGAAATTTCTTTACTGTCCTTGAAACTTCGTATCGCTCTCGATTATTCTTTATTGCCTTCCCATACCATTGATTCTCGTCCTTTCTATTTTAGGGTGACGAATGATCGTGTTGTCTACAATTTATCAGAAATTCTTAAGTTATAGTGTAAGTTAGTTTGATTATTGAATTTTGGTTGCTTGATAGATAGGAGGGGATTAGAGATGCCATATGCCATATATATCTATTGGTAGTAATTTTTGCAACTAGTGAGCAAGGTTATAGATGTTATGACATCATGCTTTTGAAGGGATAGTGTGACCAAAGGTGGGTAGGAGTCCTCGAGGATTTGTAGTTACGAAATGACGATGAGAATAATTGATAGCTAGTGGGACCCTGTCTTCTACCATTACTGATGGAATTTTTTCTTAAATTTTAAGGACAAAATTATTTTAAGGTGGATAGATTTGTAACTCATCTTTCCGTTATTTTAAATATTTTTAATTTTATTTATTTGAATTAAATGGGAATTTTTGGAATTTTATAAACTTTTAATTAAATAGTTATTACGATAGAATGTTTTAGTCATGGTTAAGATTTGGAATATAAGACGACTAAAAATTATGGCACGGATAGTGCATTGGCGTGCTTTGACTAGTGTATTAGCTATGGTAGGGAAAGTCGAGCCATAGGTGTGTTCTAACTAGGAAAACCAAGCCAAGTTGTGACATGACATCCATAAACAATTTAATTAGAACATATGTAAATATATAATATGTATTAGGTTTAGTAAATTAAAAGAGAAGAGAAAGAAAAGAAATGTAAAAAAGAAATATAAAAAAAGGAAATAGGAAACAAAAGAAAAAGAAAAGATAAAAACCAAACCCCCCAACCCCTGAACACCCAAGCCCAAGCCAACCCGAGCTGCAGCAGACCCCCTGAGGAGAGCTCGACCCCTTAGAAACCAAATGAATATAGCAACAACTGCTATATATGAAACCGAGAGGGAAACACAGATGAATCCCTCAAAAACCCAAACCCTAAGCCATCCACGTACCTCCCCGGATAGACGTGAGCCCCCTGCCATCACGAGCGTCACCCCGATACGCCGGGACATCGCCGGAGGCCGACCATACATGCAAGGTAGCAAAAAACAACAATAGCAACACCAGGATCCGCAGAAAATATGGCCGACTTAGCCGCAAGTTCTCCCGACATGTGGTCGATCGTTTACCGTTCTGCCACTTCAGGTATGAGAACAATCTATACAACTTCAAATTCCTTCAAATAGATTTAATTATTGTGCGCTAAATTGTCCAGAAAATCGATGCCAACTTGGCAAAAAAAACTGTTCCGAATCGAACAGAGTTTCGATTCCACGGAGCTGTTTTGGAAGGGGAATATTCGTCAATCCATCGATTAATTTAAAAAGGTACCTAAATAGGTTTAACGATAACCTATATGACTATGAAACGGCTTTGGTAGTTTTTATTCTCATCTACTTTACATCAAGGAATTATTTTTCGAAATTAGGGGGAAAAAACTACAAAATCTGTTTTAAAAAAGTTTAGAATTTTTTGATACGGCGTGCGCCCCCACAAACTAGGCGATGTGGTCACAACCCATGAGCATCGAAAGGCGCATATGGGTGTTGTCGACGTGTGGGATTCGACAGAACTCAATTTTGTTGTGCATGCACGACAAAATCGAGACGTATCCGTCAAGATACCCCGTATCGGCCTATTTGTAAACTAGCCAATTACTTTGTGCACGTACGTCATTTTGAGACGAAACATATACCAACAGGACCGTGTCATTTTTCTGATCCTGTATGCCAAGTTTGGTCCGATTCTGAGAAGGTCAACCGGAATTCTATTTTGGCTGGCCTGCGACCCGATCCAACGGGCGAATTTGTGCACAGCCCACCAGAATCCCACTTTGGACATACCGTTGGGTTTGTCTCGTCAAACCAAACCCGTAAACATATAATTTGACGAGTTTAGAGACCGTAGAAACTGACGCACTTTTCGGTGCAAAGCGGGTCCAACGACGGACGTCGTTTTGACCCAAAATTACGGTTTTGCCCCTGTGTCCAGAATTAGACTTATGGGTAGGCTATTCTAGATAATTTGACTATTCTGAACATGTTGGCAATATCTGTTTCAGCATCCGAAGGCGTTTGTCGGAGTTTAGATTTTGTGACTCTTTGATTTGATGAGTTGTTCGCGGAATATATTGCTACCACCAGGCAAGTATACATTGTCTTCCTCTACAGCTTTATTTACATGCTTATTCCTCTCATAATCTAGTTTTACTAGTTGGTTATTGACATGTGTTTTGCTCATATCACGCATGCTAGTTGATATATATATAGTCCTTGCTCATAGTTTGCCTTGTAGTTCATATTGGACCTGTTCTCACATGTACCATGAGTGAGTCGTATCGTGTTGTCACATGTACCTTGACTGAGTCGTATCGTCTAGGACGAGTGCATCATAACTGAACTGCTATTTTCTTGCTTCGATTTTCTCAACCTGTGAGTCCACACTTGGGGTGAGGGTTATTGTCATGAAATAACCTGCGAGTCCACACTTGGGGCGAGGGTTAGTGATTTATCTTGAACTAACCTGCAAGTTCACACTCGGGGCGAGTGTTAGTGATTTGTTCAAACCTGCGAGTCCACACTCGGGACGAGGGTT